>JANJGN010000467.1:2500-471223 GCA_026770705.1 Isurus oxyrinchus | reverse complement strand
TTGCTGAGGGAGTGCCGCACTGTGGGAGGGTCAGTACTGAGGGAGAGCCGCACTGTGGGAGGGTCAGTGCTGAGGGAGAGCTGCACTGTCGGAGGGTCAGTGCTGAGGGAGTGCCGCACTGTCGGAGGGTCAGTGCTGAGGGAGAGACGCACTGTCAGAGAGTCAGTGCTGAGGGAGCGCCGCACTGTGGGAGGGTCAGTACTGAGGGAGAGTCGCACTGCGGGAGGGTCAGTGCTGAGGGAGCGCCGCACTGTCAGAGGGTCAGTGCTGAGGGAGTGCCGCACTGTGGGAGGGTCAGTGCTGAGGGAGTGCCGCACTGTCGGAGGGTCAGTGCTGAGGGAGAGCCGCACTGTCGGAGGGTCAGTGCTGAGGGAGAGTCGCACTGTCAGAGGGTCAGTGCTGAGGGAGCGCCGCACTGTCGGAGGGTCGGTCAGTGCTGAGGGAGAGCCGCACTGTGGGAGGGTCAGTGCTGAGGGAGCGCCGCACTGTCGGAGGGTCAGTACTGAGGGAGCGCCGCACTGTCGGAGGGTTAGTACTGAGGGAGCGCCGCACTGTCGGAGGGTTAGTACTGAGGGAGCACCGCACTGTCGGAGGGTTAGTACTGAGGGAGCACCGCACTGTCAGAGGCTCAGTGCTGAGGGAGAGCCACACTGTCGGAGGGTCAGTGCTGAGGGAGTGCCGCACTGTCGGAGGGTTAGTGCTGAGGGAGCACCGCACTGTCGGAGGGTCAGTTCTGAGGGAGAGCCACACTGTCGGAGGGTCAGTGCTGAGGGAGTGCCGCACTGTCGGAGGGTTAGTGCTGAGGGAGCACCGCACTGTCGGAGGGTCAGTTCTGAGGGAGCGCCGCACTGTCGGAGGGTCAGTTCTGAGGGAGCTCCGCATTGTCGGAGGGTCAGTTCTGAGGGAGCTCCGCACTGTCGGAGGGTCAATGCTGAGGGACCGCCGCACTGTGGGAGGGTCAGTGCTGAGGGAGCGCCACACTGTCAGGGGGGTCAGCGCTGAGGGTGTGCCGCACTGTCGGAGGGTCAGTGCTGAGGGAGAGCCGCACTGTCGGAGGGTCAGTGCTGAGGGAGCACCGCACTGTCAGGAGGGTCAGCGCTGAGGGTGCGCCGCACTGTCGGTGGGTCAGTGCTGAGGGTGCGCCGCACTGTCGGAGGGTCAGTGCTGAGTGTGCGCCGCACTGTGGGAGGGTCAGTGCTGAGGGAGCACTGCACTGTGGGAGGGTCAGTGCTGAGGGAGCGCCGCACTGTCGGAGGGTTAGTACTGAGGGAGCACCGCACTGTCGGAGGCTCAGTGCTGAGGTAGAGCCGCACTGTCGGAGGGTCAGCGCTGAGGGAGCGCCGCACTGTCGGAGGGTCAGTGCTGAGGGAGCGCCGCACTGTCGGAGGGTCAGTGCTGAGGGAGCGCCGCTCTGTCGGAGGGTCAGTGCTAAGGGAGCGCCGCACTGTCGGAGGGTCAGTTCTGAGGGAGTGCCACGCTGTCGGAGGGTCAGTGCTGTTGGAGCGCCGCACTGTGGGAGGGTCAGTACTGAGGGAGAGCCGTACTGTCGGAGGGTCAGTGCTGAGGGGGAGCCGTACTGTCGGAGGGTCAGTGCTGAGGGAGAGCCGCACTGTCGGAGGGTCAGTGCTAAGGGAGCACCGCACTTTGAAAGGGTCAGTGCTGAGGGAGCGCCGCACTGTCGGAGGGTCAGTTCTGAGGGAGCTCCGCACTGTCGGAGGGTCAATGCTGAGGGACCGCCGCACTGTGGGAGGGTCAGTGCTGAGGGAGAGCCGCACTGTGGGAGGGTCACTGCTGAGGGAGAGCCGCACTGTCGGAGGGTCAGTACTGAGGGAGCGCCGCACTGTCGGAGGGTCAGTGCTGAGGGAGCGCCGCACTGTCGCAGGGTCAGTGCTGAGGGAGCTCCGCACTGTCGGAGGGTCAGTTCTGAGGGAGCTCCGCACTGTCGAAGGGTCAATGCTGAGGGAGCGCTGGACTGAGGGAGGGTCAGTGCTGAGGGAGAGCCGCACTGTAGGAGGGTCTGTGCTGAGGGAGATCCGCACTGTCGGAGGGTCAGTTCTGAGGGAGCACCGCACTGTCGAAGGGTCAGTGCTGAGGGAGAGCGCACTGTCGGAGGGTCAGTGCTGAGGGAGAGCCGCACTGTCGGAGGGTCAGTGCTGAGGGAGCGCCGCACTGTCGGAGGGTCAGTACTGAGGGAGCGCCGCACTGTCGGAGGGTCAATGCTGAGGGAGAGCCGCACTGTGGGAGGGTCAATGCTGAGGGAGAGCCGCACTGTGGGAGGGTCAGTACTGAGGGAGCGCCGCACTGTCGGAGGGTCAATGCTGAGGGAGAGCCGCACTGTGGGAGGGTCAGTACTGAGGGACCGCCGCAGTGTCAGTGCTCATGTAATGATGCAAAACGGCACCAGTCCATTGTCTCACTGCTGTTCACTGGGAGCTTGCTGTGCACAAACAGTCATCAGAGTTTCCTCCTTTTGAATAATGATTGTCACTCTGAAAGCACGTAACAGTTTGGACAGGACATTGTGATGTTTTGGGCTGTTATGGGACACGGGTGATTGGCGAGTCTCTCTCTCCCTTTCTTTCAAATACAGGGCAAGATTTCCACCCGGTGGACAAGAATCTCTTGCAACACTTCCATGCTGGAGCGCAACACCTCTGTTGAATTCAGCCTCATCGGGATCGCCCGTTCGTTTGGGAAGGCAAGACATTATTATCACAAAAAATCATGATAACAAAGCTCTTGATAAATCATAATAATCTAAGACAGTGTCAGAATGCGTTTATGTACGAGTGTTCACGTCTCAGTTTGATCAGTGGTTGTAACTGGGAGGGTCGATCAGGGAGATGAGGTAGATGTAGTATATTTAGATTTGGAAAAAACATCGAATAAGGTGCCAATAAAAGGGGTTATTTCATCAAATCGGGGCTCGTGGCATTGGGGGTGATGCATTAGCGTGGAGTGAGCATTGAGTAACGGATGCACAACATTGTGTGAAGTGTATGTTCAAGCTGGTGGGCTATGACTAGCCAAGTACCACAAGCCTCAGTGCCGGGGTCTCAGCTACTTACCATCCACATTCATGCCTTAGATCAGGGGACCGAGGCCGACCTGTTCAAGTTTTCTGGCAGTGAAACGTTAGGTAGGACACAAAGAGTCTGCAGAGGGCTGCAGGCAGGATGGGTGAGCGGGCGAGACGTGGGGAAGTGTGAAAACCTCCAGTTTGGAGGGAACAGTAAGAAAACAGAATAGCTTTTGCGCAGTGAGGGACTGGGAGGTGTTTGCAATCAGAGGGATCTGGCTGTCCTTGTACATGAATCACAGAAAGTTACTGTGCGGGTACAGCAAGCGATGAGGGAAGGGAAATGGTCTGTGAGTCTTTATCACAAAGGGATTGGAGTTTCAGAGTAAAGGAGGCTTACTAGAACAATACTGGGCGTTGGTGAGACCGCACCCGGAGCTCTGGGTCCGGTTCGGGTCTCCTTACCTGCGGAAGGAACATCCCTGCCCTAGAGGGAGGGTAACGACGGTTCACTAGACTGGTCCCTGGGATGAGAGGATTGTCCCAGGAGGAGAGATTGAGTCGAAAGGGTCCCTAAACCCTGCAGTTTGGGAGAATGAGAGGTAGAAAATTCTGAAGGGATTTGACAAGATTGATGCGGACAGGCTGTTTCCCCCTACGTCTCGCCCCCCCCCCCCCACCGGGCTGGAGAGTCGAGAACATGGGCAACAGGCTGGATTAAGGTGGAGTTGAGGTGGATGATCAGCCACAGGCTGGATTAAGGTGGAGTTGAGGGAGAAGATCAGCCACAGGCTGGATTAAGGTGGAATTGAGGGAGAAGATCAGCCACAGGCTGGATTAAGGTGGAGTGAGGGAGAAGATCAGCCACAGGCAGGATTAAGGTGGACTTGAGGGAGAAGATCAGCCACAGGCTGGATTAAGGTGGAGTTGAGGTGGATGACCAGCCACAGGCTGGATTAAGGTGGACTTGAGGGAGAAGATCAGCCACAGGCTGGATTAAGGTGGAGTTGAGGTGGATGATCAGCCACAGGATGGATGAAGGTGGTGTTGAGGTGGATGACCAGCCACAGGCTGGATTAAGGTGGAGTTGAGGTGGATGATCAGCCACAGGCTGGATTAAGGTGGTGTTGAGGTGGATGACCAGCCACAGGCTGGATTAAGGTGGAGTTGAGGTGGATGATCAGCCACAGGCTGGATTAAGGTGGTGTTGAGGTGGATGACCAGCCACAGGCTGGATTAAGGTGGAGTTGAGGTGGATGATCAGCCACAGGCTGGATTAAGGTGGAGTTGAGGTGGATGATCAGCCACAGGCTGGATTAAGGTGGAGTTGAGGGAGAAGATCAGACACAGGCTGGATTAAGGTGGAGTTGAGGGAGAAGATCAGCCACAGGCTGGATTAAGGTGGAGTTGAGGTGGATGATCAGCCACAGGCTGGATTAAGGTGGAGTTGATGGAGAAGATCAGCCACAGGCTGGATTAAGGTGGAGTTGAGGTGGATGTTCAACCACCGGCTGGATTAAGGTGGAGTTGAGGTGGATGATCAACCTCAGGTTGGATTAAGGTGGAGTTGAGGTTGATGATGAGCCACAGGCTGGATTAAGGTGGAGTTGAGGTGGATGATCAGCTGCAGGCTGGATTAAGATGGAGTTGAGGGAGAAGATCAGTCACAGGCTGGATTAAGGTGGAGTTGAGGTGGATGATCAGCCACAGCTGGATTAAGGTGGAGTTGAGGTGGATGATCAGCCACAGACTGGATTAAGGTGGAGTTGAGGTGGATGATCAGCCACAGACTGGATTAAGGTGGAGTTGAGGTGGATGATCAGCCACAGGCTGGATTAAGGTGGAGTTGAGGTGGATGATCAGCCACAGGCTGGATTAAGGTGGAGTTGAGGTGGATGATCAGCCACAGGCTGGATTAAGGTGGAGTTGAGGGAGAAGATCAGTCACAGGGTGGATTAAGGTGGAGTTGAGGGATAAGATCAGCCACAGGCTGGATTAAGGTGGAGTTGAGGGAGAAGATCAGCCACAGGCTGGATTAAGGTGGAGTTGAGGGAGAAGATCAGCCACAGGCTGCATTAAGGTGGAGTTGAGGTGGATGTCAGCCACAGGCTGGATTAATGTGGACTTGAGGGAGAAGATCAGCCACAGGCTGGATTAAGGTGGAGTTGAGGTGGATGATCAGCCACAGGCTGGAATAAGGTGGAGTTGAGGTGGATGATCAGCCACAGGCTGGATTAAGGTGGAGTTGAGGTGGATGATCAGCCACAGGCTGGATTAAGGTGGAGTTGAGGTGGATGATCAGCCACAGACTGGATTAAGGTGGAGTTGAGGGAAAAGATCAGCCACAGGCTGGATTAAGGTGGAGTTGAGGGAGAAGATCAGCCACAGGCTGGATTAAGGTGGAGTTGAGGGAGAAGATCAGCCACAGGCTGGATTAAGGTGGAGTTGAGGTGGATGATCAGCCACAGGCTGGATTAAGTTGGACTTGAGGGAGAAGATCAGCCACAGGCTGGAGTAAGGTGGAGTTGAGGTGGATGATCAGCCACAGGCTGGATTAAGTTGGAATTGAGGAGAAGATCAACCACAGGCTGGATTAAGGTGGAGTTGAGGGAGAAGATCAGCCACAGGCTGGATTAAGGTGGAGTTGAGGGAGAAGATCAGCCACAGGCTGGAGTAAGGTGGAGTTGAGGTGGCGGATCAGCCACAGACTGGATTAAGGTGGCGTTGATGGAGAATATCAGCCACAGGCTGGATTAAGGTGGAGTTGAGGGAGAAGATCAGCCACAGGCTGGATTAAAGTGGAGTTGAGGTGGATGATTAGCCAAAGGTTGGATTAAGGTGGAGTTGTGGTGGATGAACAGCCAGAGGCTGGATTAAGGTCGAGTTGAGGTGGATGATCAGACACAGGCAGGATTAAGTTGGAGTTGAGGGAGAAGATCAGCCACAGGCTTGATTAAGTTGGAGTTGAGGGAGAAGATAAGCCACCGGCTGGATAAAGGTGGAGTTGAGGTGGATGATCAGCCACAGGCTGGATTAAGGTGGAGTTGAGGTGGATGATCAGCCACAGGCTGGATTAAGGTGGAGTTGAGGGAGAAGATCAGCCACAGTTTGGATTAAGTTTCAGATGGTGTGGATGATCAGCCAAGGGCTGGTTTAAGGTGGAGTTGAGATGGATGTTCAACCACCGGCTGTATTAAGGTGGAGTTGCGGTGGATAATCAGCCACAGGCTGGATTAAGGAGGAGTGAGGTGGATGAACAGCCACAGGCTGGATTAACTTGGAGTTGAGGTGGATGATCAGCTGCAGAATGGATTAAGGTGGAGTTGGGGGAGAAGATGAGCCTCAGGCTTGATTAAGGTGTAGTTGAAGTGGATGATCAGCCACAGGCTGGATTAAGGTGGAGTTGAGGGAGAAGATCAGCCACAGGCTGGATTAAGTTGGAGTTGAGGGGGAAGATCAGCCACAGTCTTGGTTAATTTGGAGATGAGGTAGATAATTAGCCACAGGCTGGATTATGGTGGAGTTGAGGTGGGTGATCAGCCACAGGCTTGGTTAAGGTGGAGTTGAGGGAGAAGATGAGCCAGAGGCTGGATTAAGTTGGAGTTGATGGGGAAGATCAGCCGCAGGCTGGATTAAGTTGGAGTTGATGGGGAAGATCAGCCACAGGCTGGATTAAGGTGGAGTTGAGGTGGATGATCAGCCACAGGCTGGATTAAGGTGGAGATGAGGGAGAAGATCAGCCACAGGCTGGATTAAGGGGGAGTTGAGGTGGATGATCAGCCACAGGCTGGATTAAGGATGAGTTGAGGTGGATGATCAGCCATAGGCTGGATTATGGTGGAGTTGAGGTGGATGATGAGCCACAGGCTGGATAAAGGTGGAGTTGAGGGAGAAGGTCAGCCACAGGCTGGATTAAGGTGGAGTTGAGGGAGAAGATAAGCCACAGGCTGGATTAAGGTGGAGTTGAGGTGGAAGATCAGCCACAGGCTGGATTAAGTTGGAGTTGAGTGAGAAGATCAGCCACAGGCTGGATTAAGGTAGAGTTGAGGTGGATGATCAGCCACAGGCTGGATTAAGGTGGAGTTGAGGTGGAAGATCAGCCACAGGCTGGATAAAGGTGGAGTTGAGGTGGATGATGAGCCACAGGCAGGATTAAGGTGGTGTTGAGTTGGATGATCAGCCACAGGCTGGATTAAGGTGGAGTTGAGGGAGAAGTTCAGCCACAGGCTGGATTAAGGTGGAGTTGAGGGAGAAGATCAGCCACAGGCTGGATTAAGGTGGAGTTGAGTTGGATGATAAGCCACAGGCTGGATTAACTTGGAGTTGCGGTGGATGATCAGCCACAGGCTGGATTAAGGTGGAGTTGAGGGAGAAGATCAGCCACAGGATGGATTAAGGTGGAGTTGAAAGAGAAGATCAGCCACAGGCTGGATTAAGGTGGCGTTGAAGTGGATCATCAGCCACAGGCTGGATTAAGGTGGAGTTGAGGGAGAAGATCAGCCACAGGCTGGATTAAGGTGGGGTTGAGGTGGATGATCAGCCACAGGCTGGATTAAGGTAGAGTTGAGGTTGAAGATCAGCCACAGGCTGGATTAAGGTGGAGTTGAGTTGAATGATCAGCCACAGGCTGGATTAAGGTGGAGTTGAGTTGAATGTTCAGCCACAGGCTGGATAAAGTTGGAGTTGAGGGAGAAGATCAGCCACAGGCTGGATTAAGGTGGAGTTGAAGTGGATGATCAGCCAGAAGATGGATTAAGGTGGAGTTGAGGTGGATGATCAGCCACAGGCTGGATTAAAGTGGAATTTAGGTGGATGACCAGCCACAGGCTGGATTAAGGTGGAGTTGAGGTTGAAGATCAGTCACAGGCTGGATTAAGGTTGAGTTGAGTTGGATGATCAGCCACAGGCTGGATTAAGGTGGAGTTGAGGTGGATGATCAGCCACAGGCTGGATTAAGGTGGAGTTGAGGCAGAAGATCAACCACAGGCTGGATTAAGTTGGAGTTGAGGTGGATGATCAGCCTCAGGCTGGATTAAGGTGGAGTTGAGGGAGTAGATCAGCCACAGGCTGGATTAAGGTGGAGTTGATGTGGATGATCAGCCACAGGCTGGATTAAGGTGGAGTTGAGGTGGATGTTCAACCACCGGCTGGATTAAGTTGGAGTTGCGGTGGATGATCAGCCACAGGCTGGATTAAGGTGGAGTTGAGGGAGAAGATCAGCCACAGGCTGTATTAAGGTGGAGATGAGATGGATGATCAGCCACAGGCTGGATTAAGGTTGAGTTGATGTCGATGATCAGCCACATCCTGGATTAAGGTGGAGTTGAGGGAGAAGATGAGCCACAGGCTGGATTAATGTGGAGTTGAAGAGGATGATCAGCCACAGGCTGGATTAAGGTGGAGTTGAGGTGGATGATCAGTCACAGGCTGGATTAAGGTGGAGTTGAGGTGGATGATCAGCCACAGCCTGGATTAAGGTGGAGTTGAGGTGGATGATCAGACACAGGCTGGATTATGGTGGAGTTGAGTTGGATGATCAGCCACAGGCTAGATAAAGTTGGAGTTGAGGGAGAAGATCAGCCACAGGCTGGATTAAGGTGGAGTTGAGGGAGAAGATCAGCCACAGGCTGGATTAAGGTGGAGTTGAGGTGGATGATCAGCCACAGGCTGGATTAAGGTGGAGTTGAGGTGGATGATCAGCCACAGGCTGGATTATGGTGGAGTTGAGGGAGAAGATCAGCCACAGGCTGGATTACGGTGGAGTTGAGGGTGAAGATCAGCCACAGCTGGTTTAAGGTGGAGTTGATGTGGATGATCAGCCACAGGCTGGATTAAGGTGGAGTTGAGGTGGATGATCAGCCACCGGCTGGATTAAGGTGGAGTTGAGGGAGAAGATCTGCCACAGGCTGGATTAAGGTGGAGTTGAGGGAGAAGATCAGCCACAGGCTGGATAAAGGTGGCGTTGAGGGAGAAAATCAGCCACAGGCTGGATTAAGGTGGAGTTGATGTCGATGATCAGCCACATCCTGGATTAAGTTGGAGTGAGGGAGAAGATCAGCCACAGGATGGATTAAGGTGGAGTTGAGGTGGATGATCAGCCACAGGCTGGATTAAGGTGGAGTTGAAGAGGATGATCAGCCACAGGCTGGATTAAGGTGGAGTTGATGTGGATGATCAGCCACAGCCTGGATTAAGGTGGAGTTGACTTGGATGATCAGCCACAGGTTGGATTAAGGTGGAGTTGAGATGGATGATCAGCCACAGGCTGGATTAACGTGGAATTGAGGTGGATGATCAGCCACAGGCTGGATTAAGGTGGAGTTGAGGTGGATGATCAGCCACAGGCTGGATTATGGTGGAGTTGAGTTGGATGATCAGCCACAGGCTGGATTATGGTGGAGCTGAGTTGGATGATCAGCCACAGGCTAGATAAAGTTGGAGTTGAGGGAGAAGATCAGCCACAGGCTGGATTAAGGTGGAGTTGAGGGAGAAGATTAACCAGAGGCTGGATTAAGTTGGAGTTGAGGAAGAAGATCAGCCACAGGCTGGATTAAGGTGGAGTTGAGGTGGATGATCAGCCACAGGCTGGATTAAGGTGGAGTTGAGGGAGAAGATCAGCCACAGGCTGGATGAAGGTGGAGTTGAGGTGGTTGATCAGTCACAGGCTGGATTAAGGTGGAGTTGAGGGTGAAGATCAGCCACAGCTGGTTTAAGGTGGAGTTGATGAGGATGATCAGCCACAGGCTGGATTAAGGTGGAGTTGAGGTGGATGATCAGCCAGAAGCTGGTTTAAGGTGGAGTTGAGGTGGATGATCAGGCACCGGCTGGATTAAGGTGGAGTTGAGGGAGAAGATCAGCCACAGGCTGGATTAAGGTGGAGTTGAGGGAGAAGATAAGCCACAGGCTGGATTAAGGTGGAGTTGAGGGAGAAGATCAGCCACAGGCTGGATTAAGGTGGAGTTGAGGTGAATGATCAGCCACAGGCTGGATTAAGTTGGAGTTGAGGGAGAAGATCAGCCACAGGCTGGATTAAGGTGGAGTTGAGGGAGAAGGTCAGCCACAGGCTGGATTTAGGTGGAGTTGAGGGAGAAGATCAGCCACAGGCTGGATTAAGTTGGAGTTGAGGTGGATGATCAGCCACAGGCTGGATTAAGGTGGAGTTGCGGTGGATGATCAGCCACTGGCTGGATTAAGGTGGAGTTGAGGTGGATGATCAGCCACAGGCTGGATTAAGGTGGAGTTGAGGTGGATCATCAGCCACAGGCTGGATTAACGTGGAATTGAGGTGGATGATCAGCCACAGGCTGGATTAAGGTGGAGTTGATGTGGATGATCAGCCACATCCTGGATTAAGTTGGAGTTGAGGGAGAAGATCAGCCACAGGCTGGATTAAGGTGGAGTTGAGGGAGAAGATCAGCCACAGGATGGATTAAGGTGGAGTTGGGGGAGAAGATCAGCCACAGGCTGGATTAAGGTGGCGTTGAAGTGGATCATCAGCCACAGGCTGGATTAAGGTGGAGTTGAGGGAGAAGATCAGCCACAGGCTGGATTAAGGTGGAGTTGAGGTGGATGAACAGCCACAGGCTGGGTTAATGTGGAGTTGAGGGAGAAGATCAGCCACAGGATGGATTAAGGTGGAATTGAGGGAGAAGATCAGCCACAAGCTGGATTAAGGTGGAGTTGAGGTGGATGATCAGCCACAGGCTGGATTAAGGTGGAGTTGAGGTGGATGATCAGCCACAGGCTGGATTAAGGTGGAGTTGAGGGAGAAGATTAGCCACAGGCTGGATTAAGGTGGAGTTGAGGTGGATGATCAGCCACAGGCTGGATTAAGGTCGAGTTGAGGTGGATGATCAGCCACAGGCTGGATTAAGGTGGAGTTGAGGTGGATGATCAGCCACAGGCTGGATTAAGGTGGAGTTGAGGGAGAAGATTAGCCACAGGCTGGATTAAGGTGGAGTTGAGGTGGATGATCAGCCACAGGCTGGATTAAGGTGGAGTTGAGGTGGATGATCAGCCACAGGCTGGATTAAGGTGGAGTTGAGGTGGATGATCAGCCACAGACTGGATTATGGTGGAGTTGAGGGAGAAGATCAGCCACAGGCTGGATTAATTTGGAGTTGAGGTGGATGATCAGCCACAGGCTGGATTAAGTTGGAGTTGAGGGAGAAGATGAGCCACAGGCTGGATTATGGTGGAGTTGAGTTGAATGATCAGCCACAGGCTGGATAAAGTTGGAGTTGAGGTGGATGATGAGCCTCAGGCGGGATTAAGGTGGCTTTGAGGGAGAAAATCAGCCACAGGCTGGATTAAGTTGGAGTTGAGTTGGATGATCAGCCACAGGCTGGATTATGGTGGAGTTGACGTGAATGATCAGCCACAGGCTGGATTAAGGATGAGTTGAGGTGCATGATCAGCCATAGGCTGGATTAAGGTGGAGTTGAGATGGATGATCAGCCACAGGCTGGATTAAGGTGGAGTTGAGGGAGAAGATCAGCCACAGGCTGGATTAAGGTGGAGTTGAGGTGGAAGATCAGCCACAGGCTGTATTAAGGTGGAGTTGAGGGAGAAGATCAGCCACAGGCTGGATTAAGGTGGAGTTGAGGGAGAAGATAAGCCACAGGCTGGATTAAGTTGGAGTTGAGGGGGAAGACCAGCCACAGGCTGGATTAAGGTGGAGTTGAGGGAGAAGATGAGCCACAGGCTGGATTAAGGTGGAGTTGAGGTGGATGATCAGCCACAGGCTGGATTAAGGTGGAGTTGAGGTGGATGATCAGCCACAGGCTGGATTAAGGTGGAGTTGAGGTGGATGATCAGCCACAGGCTGGATTAAGGTGGAGTTGCGGTGGATGATCAGCCACAGGCTGGATTAAGTTGGAGTTGAGGTGGATGATCAGCCACAGGCAGGATTAAGTTGGAGTTGAGCGAGAAGATCAGCCACAGGCTGGATTATGGTGGAGTTGACGTGAATGATCAGTCACAGGCTGGATTAAGGAGGAGTTGAGGTGCATGATCTGCCATAGGCTGGATTAAGGTGGAGTTGAGGTGGGTGATCAGCCATAGGCTGGATTAAGGTGGAGTTGAGATGGATGATCAGCCACAGGCTGGATTAAGGTGGAGTTGATGTGGATGATCAGCCACAGGCTGGATTAAGGTGGAGATGAGGTGGATGATCAGCCACAGGCTGGATTAAGGTGGCGTTGAGGGAGAAGATCAGCCACAGGCTGGATTAAGGTGGAGTTGACGGAAAAGATCAGCCACAGGCTGGATAAAGGTTGAGTTGAGTTGAATGATCAGGCACAGGCTGGATTAAGGTAGAGTTGATGTAGTTGATCAGCCACAGGCTGGATTAAGGTGGAGTTGAAGTGGATGATCAGCCACAGGCTTGATTAAGGTGGAGTTGAGGCAGAAGATCAACCACAGGCTGGATTAAGTTGGAGTTGAGGTGGATGATCAGCCAGAGGCTGGATTAAGGCGGAGTTGAGGGAGTAGATCAGCCACAGGCTGGATTAAGGTTGAGTTGAGGTGGTTGATCAGCCACAGGCTGGATTAAGGTGGAGTTGAGGTTGATGATCAGCCACAGGCTGGATTAAGGTGGAGTGGAGGGAGAAGATCAGCCACTGGCTGGATTAAGGTGGAGTTGAGGTTGATGATCAGCCACAGGCTGGATTAAGGTGGAGTTGAGTTGGATGATCAGCCACAGGTTGTATTAAGGTGGAGTTGAGGTGGATGATCAGCCACAGGCTGGATTAAGGTGGAGTTGAGGGAGAAGATCAGCCACAGGCTGGATTAAGGTGGAGTTGAGGTGGATGATCAGCCACAGGCTGGATTAAGATGGAGTTGAGGGAGAAGATCAGCCACTGGCTGGATTAAGGTGGAGTTGATGGAGAAGATCAGCCACAGGCTGGATTAAGGTTGAGTTGAGTTGGATGATCAGCCACAGGCTGGATTAAGGTGGAGTTATGTAGTTGATCAGCCACAGGCTGGATTAAGGTGGAGTTGAAGTGGATGATCAGCCACAGGCTGGATTAAGGTGGAGATGAGGTGGATGATCAGCCACAGGCTGGATTAAGGTGGCGTTGAGGGAGAAGATCAGCCACAGGATGGATTAAGGTGGAGTTGGGGGAGAAGATCAGCCACAGGCTGGATTAAGGTGGCGTTGAAGTGGATCATCAGCCACAGGCTGGATTAAGGTGGAGTTGAGGGAGAAGATCAGCCACAGGCTGGATTAAGGTGGAGTTGAGGTGGATGATCAGCCACAGGCTGGGTTAATGTGGAGTTGAGGGAGAAGATCAGCCACAGGATGGATTAAGGTGGAGTTGAGGGAGAAGATCAGCCACAAGCTGGATTAAGGTGGAGTTGAGGTGGATGATCAGCCACAGGCTGGATTAAGGTGGAGTTGAGGTGGATGATCAGCCACAGGCTGGATTAAGGTGGAGTTGAGGTGGATGATCAGCCACAGGCTGGATTAAGGTGGAGTTGAGGGAGAAGATTAGCCACAGGCTGGATTAAGGTGGAGTTGAGGTGGATGATCAGCCACAGGCTGGATTAAGGAGGAGTTGAGGTGGATGATCAGCCACAGGCTGGATTAAGGTGGAGTTGAGGTGGATGATCAGCCACAGGCTGGATTAAGGTGGAGTTGAGGTGGATGATCAGCCACAGACTGGATTAAGTTGGAGTTGAGGGAGAAGATCAGCCACAGTCTGGATAAAGTTGGAGTTGAGGTGGATGATGAGCCACAGGCGGGATTAAGGTGGCTTTGAGGGAGAAAATCAGCCACAGGCTGGATTATGGTGGAGTTGACGTGAATGATCAGCCACAGGCTGGATTAAGGATGAGTTGAGGTGCATGATCAGCCATTGGCTGGATTAAGGTGGAGTTGAGATGGATGATCAGCCACAGGCTGGATTAAGGTGGAGTTGAGGGAGAAGATCAGCCACAGGCTGGATTAAGGTGGAGTTGAGGTGGATGATCAGCCACAGGCTGTATTAAGGTGGAGTTGAGGGAGAAGATCAGCCACAGGCTGGATTAAGGTGGAGTTGAGGGAGAAGATAAGCCACAGGCTGGATTAAGTTGGAGTTGAGGGGGAAGACCAGCCACAGGCTGGATTAAGGTGGAGTTGAGGGAGAAGATGAGCCACAGGCTGGATTAAGGTGGAGTTGAGGTGGATGATCAGCCACAGGCTGGATTAAGGTGGAGTTGAGGTGGATGTTCAGCCACAGGCTGGATTAAGGTGGAGTTGAGGTGGATGATCAGCCACAGGCTGGATTAAGCTGGAGTTGCGGTGGATGATCAGCCACAGGCTGGATTATGTTGGAGTTGAGGTGGATGATCAGCCACAGGCAGGATTAAGTTGGAGTTGAGCGAGAAGATCAGCCACAGGCTGGATTATGGTGGAGTTGACGTGAATGATCAGTCACAGGCTGGATTAAGGAGGAGTTGAGATGCATGATCAGCCATAGGCTGGATTAAGGTGGAGTTGAGGTGGGTGATCAGCCATAGGCTGGACTAAGGTGGAGTTGAGGTGGATGATCAGCCACAGGCTGGATTAAGGTGGAGATGAGGTGGATGATCAGCCAGAGGCTGGATTAAGGTGGCGTTGAGGGAGAAGATCAGCCACAGGCTGGATTAAGGTGGAGTTGACGGAGAAGATCAGCCACAGGCTGGATAAAGGTTGAGTTGAGTTGAATGATCAGCCACAGGCTGGATTAAGGTGGAGTTGATGTAGTTGATCAGCCACAGGCTGGATTAAGGTGGAGTTGAAGTGGATGATCAGCCACAGGCTTGATTAAGGTGGAGTTGAGGCAGAAGATCAACCACAGGCTGGATTAAGTTGGAGTTGAGGTGGATGATCAGCCACAGGCTGGATTAAGGCGGAGTTGAGGGAGTAGATCAGCCACAGGCTGGATTAAGGTGGAGTTGAGGTGGTTGATCAGCCACAGGCTGGATTAAGGTGGAGTTGAGGTGGATGATCAGCCACAGGCTGGATTAAGGTGGAGTTGAGGGAGAAGATCAGCCACAGTCTGGATTAAGGTGGAGTTGATGTGAATGATCAGCCACAGGCTGGATTAAGTTGGGGTTGAGGTGGATGATCAGCCACAGGCTGGATTAAGGTGGAGTTGAGGTGGATGATCAGCCACTGGCTGGATTAAGGTGGAGTTGAGGTTGATGATCAGCCACAGGCTGGATTAAGGTGGAGTTGAGTTGGATGATCAGCCAGAGGCTGGATTAAGGTGGAGTTGAGGTGGATGATCAGCCACAGGCTGGATTAATGTGGAGTTGATGGAGAAGATCAGCCACAGGCTGGATTAAGGTGGAGTTGAGGTGGATGATCACCCACAGGCTGGATTAAGATGGAGTTGAGGGAGAAGATCAGCCACTGGCTGGATTAAGGTGGAGTTGATGGAGAAGATCAGCCACAGGCTGGATTAAGGTTGAGTTGAGTTGGATGATCAGCCACAGGCTGGATTAAGGTGGAGTTGATGTAGTTGATCAGCCACAGGCTGGATTAAGGTGGAGTTGAAGTGGATGATCAGCCACAGGCTGGATTAAGGTGGAGTTGAGGTGGATGTTCAGCCACAGGCTGGATTAAGGTGGAGTTGAGGTGGATGATCAGCCACAGGCTGGATTAACGTGGAGTTGAGGGAGAAGATCAGCCACAGGCTGGATTAAGGTGGAGTTGAGGGAGAAGATCAGCCACAGGCTGGATTAAGGTGGAGTTGAGATGGATGATCAGCCACAGGCTGGATTAAGGTGGAGATGAGGTGGATGATCAGCCACAGGCTGGATTAAGGTGGCATTGAGGGAGAAGATCAGCCACAGGCTGGATTAAGGTGGAGTTGACGGAAAAGATCAGCCACAGGCTGGATAAAGGTTGAGTTGAGTTGAATGATCAGGCACAGGCTGGATTAAGGTAGAGTTGATGTAGTTGATCAGCCACAGGCTGGATTAAGGTGGAGTTGAAGTGGATGATCAGCCACAGGCTTGATTAAGGTGGAGTTGAGGCAGAAGATCAACCACAGGCTGGATTAAGTTGGAGTTGAGGTGGATGATCAGCCAGAGGCTGGATTAAGGCGGAGTTGAGGGAGTAGATCAGCCACAGGCTGGATTAAGGTTGAGTTGAGGTGGTTGATCAGCCACAGGCTGGATTAAGGTGGAGTTGAGGTTGATGATCAGCCACAGGCTGGATTAAGGTGGAGTGGAGGGAGAAGATCAGCCACTGGCTGGATTAAGGTGGAGTTGAGGTTGATGATCAGCCACAGGCTGGATTAAGGTGGAGTTGAGTTGGATGATCAGCCACAGGTTGTATTAAGGTGGAGTTGAGGTGGATGATCAGCCACAGGCTGGATTAAGGTGGAGTTGAGGTGGTTCATCAGCCACAGGCTGGATTAAGGTGGAGTTGAGGTGGATGATCAGCCACAGGCTGGATTAAGGTGGAGTTGAGGGAGAAGATCAGCCACAGTCTGGATTAAGGTGGAGTTGATGTGAATGATCAGCCACAGGCTGGATTAAGTTGGGGTTGAGGTGGATGATCAGCCACAGGCTGGATTAAGGTGGAGTTGAGGTGGATGATCAGCCACTGGCTGGATTAAGGTGGAGTTGAGGTTGATGATCAGCCACAGGCTGGATTAAGGTGGAGTTGAGTTGGATGATCAGCCACAGGCTGGATTAAGGTGGAGTTGAGGTGGATGATCAGCCACAGGCTGGATTAAGGTGGAGTTGATGGAGAAGATCAGCCACAGGCTGGATTAAGGTGGAGTTGAGGTGGATGATCACCCACAGGCTGGATTAAGATGGAGTTGAGGGAGAAGATCAGCCACTGGCTGGATTAAGGTGGAGTTGATGGAGAAGATCAGCCACAGGCTGGATTAAGGTTGAGTTGAGTTGGATGATCAGCCACAGGCTGGATTAAGGTGGAGTTGATGTAGTTGATCAGCCACAGGCTGGATTAAGGTGGAGTTGAAGTGGATGATCAGCCACAGGCTGGATTAAGGTGGAGTTGAGGTGGATGTTCAGCCACAGGCTGGATTAAGGTGGAGTTGAGGTGGATGATCAGCCACAGGCTGGATTAACGTGGAGTTGAGGGAGAAGATCAGCCACAGGCTGGATTAAGGTGGAGTTGAGGGAGAAGATCAGCCACAGGCTGGATTAAGGTGGAGTTGAGATGGATGATCAGCCACAGGCTGGATTAAGGTGGAGATGAGGTGGATGATCAGCCACAGGCTGGATTAAGGTGGCATTGAGGGAGAAGATCAGCCACAGGCTGGATTAAGGTGGAGTTGACGGAAAAGATCAGCCACAGGCTGGATAAAGGTTGAGTTGAGTTGAATGATCAGGCACAGGCTGGATTAAGGTAGAGTTGATGTAGTTGATCAGCCACAGGCTGGATTAAGGTGGAGTTGAAGTGGATGATCAGCCACAGGCTTGATTAAGGTGGAGTTGAGGCAGAAGATCAACCACAGGCTGGATTAAGTTGGAGTTGAGGTGGATGATCAGCCAGAGGCTGGATTAAGGCGGAGTTGAGGGAGTAGATCAGCAACAGGCTGGATTAAGGTTGAGTTGAGGTGGTTGATCAGCCACAGGCTGGATTAAGGTGGAGTTGAGGTTGATGATCAGCCACAGGCTGGATTAAGGTGGAGTGGAGGGAGAAGATCAGCCACTGGCTGGATTAAGGTGGAGTTGAGGTTGATGATCAGCCACAGGCTGGATTAAGGTGGAGTTGAGTTGGATGATCAGCCACAGGTTGTATTAAGGTGGAGTTGAGGTGGATGATCAGCCACAGGCTGGATTAAGGTGGAGTTGAGGGAGAAGATCAGCCACAGGCTGGATTAAGGTGGAGTTGAGGTGGATGATCAGCCACAGGCTGGATTAAGATGGAGTTGAGGGAGAAGATCAGCCACTGGCTGGATTAAGGTGGAGTTGATGGAGAAGATCAGCCACAGGCTGGATTAAGGTTGAGTTGAGTTGGATGATCAGCCACAGGCTGGATTAAGGTGGAGTTATGTAGTTGATCAGCCACAGGCTGGATTAAGGTGGAGTTGAAGTGGATGATCAGCCACAGGCTGGATTAAGGTGGAGATGAGGTGGATGATCAGCCACAGGCTGGATTAAGGTGGCGTTGAGGGAGAAGATCAGCCACAGGATGGATTAAGGTGGAGTTGGGGGAGAAGATCAGCCACAGGCTGGATTAAGGTGGCGTTGAAGTGGATCATCAGCCACAGGCTGGATTAAGGTGGAGTTGAGGGAGAAGATCAGCCACAGGCTGGATTAAGGTGGAGCTGAGGTGGATGATCAGCCACAGGCTGGGTTAATGTGGAGTTGAGGGAGAAGATCAGCCACAGGATGGATTAAGGTGGAGTTGAGGGAGAAGATCAGCCACAAGCTGGATTAAGGTGGAGTTGAGGTGGATGATCAGCCAAAGGCTGGATTAAGGTGGAGTTGAGGTGGATGATCAGCCACAGGCTGGATTAAGGTGGAGTTGAGGTGGATGATCAGCCACAGGCTGGATTAAGGTGGAGTTGAGGGAGAAGATTAGCCACAGGCTGGATTAAGGTGGAGTTGAGGTGGATGATCAGCCACAGGCTGGATTAAGGAGGAGTTGAGGTGGATGATCAGCCACAGGCTGGATTAAGGTGGAGTTGAGGTGGATGATCAGCCACAGGCTGGATTAAGGTGGAGTTGAGGTGGATGATCAGCCACAGACTGGATTAAGTTGGAGTTGAGGGAGAAGATCAGCCACAGTCTGGATAAAGTTGGAGTTGAGGTGGATGATGAGCCACAGGCGGGATTAAGGTGGCTTTGAGGGAGAAAATCAGCCACAGGCTGGATTATGGTGGAGTTGACGTGAATGATCAGCCACAGGCTGGATTAAGGATGAGTTGAGGTGCATGATCAGCCATTGGCTGGATTAAGGTGGAGTTGAGATGGATGATCAGCCACAGGCTGGATTAAGGTGGAGTTGAGGGAGAAGATCAGCCACAGGCTGGATTAAGGTGGAGTTGAGGTGGATGATCAGCCACAGGCTGTATTAAGGTGGAGTTGAGGGAGAAGATCAGCCACAGGCTGGATTAAGGTGGAGTTGAGGGAGAAGATAAGCCACAGGCTGGATTAAGTTGGAGTTGAGGGGGAAGACCAGCCACAGGCTGGATTAAGGTGGAGTTGAGGGAGAAGATGAGCCACAGGCTGGATTAAGGTGGAGTTGAGGTGGATGATCAGCCACAGGCTGGATTAAGGTGGAGTTGAGGTGGATGTTCAGCCACAGGCTGGATTAAGGTGGAGTTGAGGTGGATGATCAGCCACAGGCTGGATTAAGCTGGAGTTGCGGTGGATGATCAGCCACAGGCTGGATTATGTTGGAGTTGAGGTGGATGATCAGCCACAGGCAGGATTAAGTTGGAGTTGAGCGAGAAGATCAGCCACAGGCTGGATTATGGTGGAGTTGACGTGAATGATCAGTCACAGGCTGGATTAAGGAGGAGTTGAGATGCATGATCAGCCATAGGCTGGATTAAGGTGGAGTTGAGGTGGGTGATCAGCCATAGGCTGGATTAAGGTGGAGTTGAGGTGGATGATCAGCCACAGGCTGGATTAAGGTGGAGATGAGGTGGATGATCAGCCAGAGGCTGGATTAAGGTGGCGTTGAGGGAGAAGATCAGCCACAGGCTGGATTAAGGTGGAGTTGACGGAGAAGATCAGCCACAGGCTGGATAAAGGTTGAGTTGAGTTGAATGATCAGCCACAGGCTGGATTAAGGTGGAGTTGATGTAGTTGATCAGCCACAGGCTGGATTAAGGTGGAGTTGAAGTGGATGATCAGCCACAGGCTTGATTAAGGTGGAGTTGAGGCAGAAGATCAACCACAGGCTGGATTAAGTTGGAGTTGAGGTGGATGATCAGCCACAGGCTGGATTAAGGCGGAGTTGAGGGAGTAGATCAGCCACAGGCTGGATTAAGGTGGAGTTGAGGTGGTTGATCAGCCACAGGCTGGATTAAGGTGGAGTTGAGGTGGATGATCAGCCACAGGCTGGATTAAGGTGGAGTTGAGGGAGAAGATCAGCCACAGTCTGGATTAAGGTGGAGTTGATGTGAATGATCAGCCACAGGCTGGATTAAGTTGGGGTTGAGGTGGATGATCAACCACAGGCTGGATTAAGGTGGAGTTGAGGTGGATGATCAGCCACTGGCTGGATTAAGGTGGAGTTGAGGTTGATGATCAGCCACAGGCTGGATTAAGGTGGAGTTGAGTTGGATGATCAGCCACAGGTTGTATTAAGGTGGAGTTGAGGTGGATGATCAGCCACAGGCTGGATTAAGGTGGAGTTGATGGAGAAGATCAGCCACAGGCTGGATTAAGGTGGAGTTGAGGTGGATGATCACCCACAGGCTGGATTAAGATGGAGTTGAGGGAGAAGATCAGCCACTGGCTGGATTAAGGTGGAGTTGATGGAGAAGATCAGCCACAGGCTGGATTAAGGTTGAGTTGAGTTGGATGATCAGCCACAGGCTGGATTAAGGTGGAGTTGATGTAGTTGATCAGCCACAGGCTGGATTAAGGTGGAGTTGAAGTGGATGATCAGCCACAGGCTGGATTAAGGTGGAGTTGAGTTGGATGTTCAGCCACAGGCTGGATTAAGGTGGAGTTGAGGTGGATGATCAGCCACAGGTTGGATTAACGTGGAGTTGAGGGAGAAGATCAGCCACAGGCTGGATTAAGGTGGAGTTGAGGGAGAAGATCAGCCACAGGCTGGATTAAGGTGGAGTTGAGGTGGATGATAAGCCACAGGCTGGATTAAGGTGGAGTTGAGGGAGAAGATCAGCCACAGGCTGGATTAAGGTGGAGTTGAGGGAGAAGATGAGCCACAGGCTGGATTAAGGTGGAGTTGATGTGGATGATCAGCCACAGGCTGGATTAAGGTGGTGTTGAGGTGGATGATCAGCCACAGGCTGGATTAAGGTGGAGTTGAGGGAGATGATCAGCCACAGGCTGGATTAAGGTGGAGTTGAGGGAGAAGATCAGCCACAGGCTGGATTATTTGGAGTTGAGGGAGAAGATCAGCCACAGTCTGTATTAAGGTGGAGTTGAGGGAGAAGATCAGCCACAGGCTGGATTAAGGTGGAGTTGAGGTGGATGATCAGCCACAGGCTGGATTAAGGTGGAGTTGAGGTGGATGATCAGCCACAGGCTGGATTAAGGTGGAGTTGAGGTGGATGATCAGCCACAGTCTGGATTAATGTGGAGTTGAGGGAGAAGATCAGCCACAGGCTGGATTAAGGTGGAGTTGAGGTGGAAGATCAGCCACAGGCTGGATTAAGGTGGAGTTGAGGTGGATGATCAGCCACAGGCTGGATTAAGGCGGAGTTGAGGGAGAAGATCAGCCACAGGCTGGATTAAGGTGGAGTTGAGGTGGATGATCAGCCACAGGCTGGATTAAGGCGGAGTTGAGGGAGAAGATCAGCCACAGGCTGGATTAAGGTGGAGTTGAGGTGGATGATCAGCCACAGGCTGGATTAAGTTGGAGTTGAGGTGGATGATCAGCCACAGGCTGGATTAAGGTGGAGTTGAGGTGGATGATCAGCCACAGGCTGGATTAAGGCGGAGTTGAGGGAGAAGATCAGCCACAGGCTGGATTAAGGTGGAGTTGAGGTGGACGATCAGCCACAGGCTGGATTAAGGTGGAGTTGAGGGAGAAGATCAGCCACAGGCTGGATTAAGGTGAGTTGAGGGAGAAGATCAGCCACAGGCTGGATTAAGGTGGAGTTGAGGGAGAAGATCAGCCACAGGCTGGATTAAGGTGGAGTTGAGGTGGAAGATCAGCCACAGGCTGGATTAAGGTGGAGTTGAGGTAGATGATCAGCCATAGGCTGGATTAAGGTGGAGTTGTGGTGGATGATCAGCCACAGGCTGGATTAAGGTGGAGTTGAGGTGGATGATCAGCCACAGGCTGGATTTAGGTGGAGTTGAGGTGGTTGATCAGCCACAGGCTGGATTAAGGTGGAGTTGAGGTGGATGATCAGCCACAGGCTGGATTAAATTGGAGTTGAGGGAGAAGATCAGCCACAGTCTGGATTAAGGTGGAGTTGATGTGAATGATCAGCCAGAGGCTGGATTAAGTTGGTGTTGAGGTGGATGATCAGCCACAGGCTGGATTAAAGTGGAGTTGAGGTGGATAATCAGCCACTGGCTGGATTAAGGTGGAGTTGAGGTTGATGATCAGCCACAGCCTGGATTAAGGTGGAGTTGAGTTGGATGATCAGCCACAGGTTGTATTAAGGTGGAGTTGAGGTGGATGATCAGCCACAGGCTGGATTAAGGTGGAGTTGAGGGAGAAGATCAGCCACAGGCTGGATTAAGGTGGAGTTGAGGTGGATGATCACCCACAGGCTGGATTAAGATGGAGGTGAGGGAGAAGATCAGCCACTGGCTGGATTAAGGTGGAGTTGATGGAGAAGATCAGCCACAGGCTGGATTAAGGTTGAGTTGAGTTGGATGATCAGCCACAGGCTGGATTAAGGTGGAGTTGATGTAGTTGATCAGCCACAGGCTGGATTAAGGTGGAGTTGAAGTGGATGATCAGCCACAGGCTGGATTAAGGTGGAGTTGAGGTGGATGTTCAGCCACAGGCTGGATTAAGGTGGAGTTGAGGTGGATGATCAGCCACAGGCTGGATTAACGTGGAGTTGAGGGAGAAGATCAGCCACAGGCTGGATTAAGGTGGAGTTGAGGGAGAAGATTTGCCACAGGCTGGATTAAGGTGGAGTTGAGGTGGATGATCAGCCACAGGCTGGATTAAGGTGGAGTTGAGGGAGAAGATCAGCCACAGGCTGGATTAAGGTGGAGTTGAGGGAGAAGATCAGCCACAGGCTGGATTAAGGTGGAGTTGATGTGGATGATCAGCCACAGGCTGGATTAAGGTGGTGTTGAGGTGGATGATCAGCCACAGGCTGGATTAAGGTGGAGTTGAGGGAGATGATCAGCCACAGGCTGGATTAAGGTGGAGTTGAGGGAGAAGATCAGCCACAGGCTGGATTATTTGGAGTTGAGGGAGAAGATCAGCCACAGGCTGTATTAAGGTGGAGTTGAGGGAGAAGATCAGCCACAGGCTGGATTAAGGTGGAGTTGAGGTGGATGATCAGCCACAGGCTGGATTAAGGTGTAGTTGAGGTGGATGATCAGCCACAGGCTGGATTAAGGTGGATTTGAGGGAGAAGATCAACCACAGTCTGGATTAAGGTGGAGTTGAGGGAGAAGATCAGCCACAGGCTGGATTAAGGAGGAGTTGAGGTGGATGATCAGCCACAGGCTGGATTAAGGTGGAGTTGAGGTGGATGATCAGCCACAGGCTGGATTAAGGCGGAGTTGAGGGAGAAGATCAGCCACAGGCTGGATTAAGGTGGAGTTGAGGTGGATGATCAGCCACAGGCTTGATTAAGTTGGAGTTGAGGTGGATGATCAGCTACAGGCTGGATTAAGGTGGAGTTGATGTGGACGATCAGCCACAGGCTGGATTAAGGTGGAGTTGAGGGAGAAGATCAGCCACAGGCTGGATTAAGGTGAGTTGAGGGAGAAGATCAGCCACAGGCTGGATTAAGGTGGAGTTGAGGGAGAAGATCAGCCACAGGCTGGATTAAGGTGGAGTTGAGGTGGAAGATCAGCCACAGGCTGGATTAAGGTGGAGTTGAGGCAGATGTTCAGCCATCGGCTGGATTAAGGTGGAGTTGTGGTGGATGATCAGCCACAGGCTGGATTAAGGTGGAGTTGAGGTGGATGATCAGCCACAGGCTGGATTTAGGTGGAGTTGAGGGAGAAGATCAGCCATAGGCTGGATTAAGGTGGAGTTGAGGGAGAAGATCAGCCACAGGCTGGATTAAGGTGGAGTTGAGGTGGATGATCAGCCACAGGCTGGATTAAGGTGGAGTTGAGGTGGATGATCAGCCACAGGCTGGATTTAGGTGGAGTTGAGGTGGACGATCAGCCACAGGCTGGATTAAGGTGGAGTTGAGGGAGAAGATCAGCCACAGGCTGGATTAAGGTGGAGTTGAGGGAGAAGATCAGCCACAGGCTGGATTAAGGTGGAGTTGAGGTGGAAGATCAGCCACAGGCTGGATTAAGGTGGAGTTGAGGTAGATGATCAGCCACAGGCTGGATTAAGGTGGAGTTGTGGTGGATGATCAGCCACAGGCTGGATTAAGGTGGAGTTGAGGTGGATGATCAGCCACCGGCTGGATTTAGGTGGAGTTGAGGGAGAAGATCAGCCACAGGCTGGATTAAGGTGGAGTTGAGGAGGATGATCAGCCACAGGCTGGATTACGGTGGATTTGAGGGAGAAGATCAGCCACAGGCTGGATTAAGGTGGAGTTGAGGTGGATGATCAGCCACAGGCTGGATTAAGGTGGAGTTGAGGTAGATGATCAGCCACAGGCTGGATTAAGGTGGAGTTGTGGTGGATGATCAGCCACAGGCTGGATTAAGTTGGAGTTGAGGGGGAAGACCAGCCACAGGCTGGATTAAGGTGGAGTTGAGGGAGAAGATGAGCCACAGGCTGGATTAAGGTGGAGTTGAGGTGGATGATCAGCCACAGGCTGGATTAAGGTGGAGTTGAGGTGGATGATCAGCCACAGGCTGGATTAAGGTGGAGTTGAGGTAGACGATCAGCCACAGGCTGGATTAAGGTGGATTTGCGGTGGATGATCAGCCACAGGCTGGATTAAGTTGGAGTTGAGGTGGATGATCAGCCACAGGCAGGATTAAGTTGGCGTTGAGCGAGAAGATCAGCCACAGGCTGGATTATGGTGGAGTTGATGTGAATGATCAGTCACAGGCTGGATTAAGGATGAGTTGAGGTGCATGATCAGCCATAGGCTGGATTAAGGTGGAGTTGAGGTGGGTGATCAGCCATAGGCTGGATTAAGGTGGAGTTGAGGTGGATGATCAGCCACAGGCTGGATTAAGGTGGAGATGAGGTGGATGATCAGCCACAGGCTGGATTAAGGTGGCGTTGAGGGAGAAGATCAGCCACAGGCTGGATTAAGGTGGAGTTGATGGAGAAGATCAGCCACAGGCTGGATAAAGGTTGACTTGAGTTGAATGATCAGCCACAGGCTGGATTAAGGTGGAGTTGATGTAGTTGATCAGCCACAGGCTGGATTAAGGTGGAGTTGAAGTGGATGATCAGCCACAGGCTGGATTAAGGTGGAGTTGAGGCAGAAGATCAACCACAGGCTGGATTAAGTTGGAGTTGATGTGGATGATCAGCCACAGGCTGGATTAAGGCGGAGTTGAGGGAGTAGATCAGCCACAGGCTGGATTAAGGTGGAGTTGAGGTGGTTGATCAGCCACAGGCTGGATTACGGTGGAGTTGAGGTGGATGATCAGCCACAGGCTGGATTAAGGTGGAGTTGAGGGAGAAGATCAGCCACAGTCTGGATTAAGGTGGAGTTGATGTGAATGATCAGCCACAGGCTGGATTAAGGTGGAGTTGAGGGAGAAGATCAGTCACAGGCTGGATTAAGTTGGGGTTGAGGTGGATGATCAGCCACAGGCTGGATTAAGGTGGAGTTGAGGTGGATGATCAGCCACTGGCTGGATTAAGGTGGAGTTGAGGTTGATGATCAGCCACAGGCTGGATTAAGGTGGAGTTGAGTTGGAAGATCAGCCACAGGTTGTATTAAGGTGGAGTTGAGGTGGATGATCAGCCACAGGCTGGATTAAGGTGGAGTTGAGGGAGAAGATCAGCCACAGGCTGGATTAAGTTGGAGTTGAGGTGGATGATCAGCCACAGGCTGGATTAAGTTGGAGTTGAGGGAGAAGATCAGCCACAGGCTGGATTAAGCTGGAGTTGAGGTGGATGATCAGCCACAAGCCTGTATTAAGGGTCAGGCAGTCTTGTGTTTCTCTGACCTCCTCTTGCTTCTATTCCCCTCCCTTCCTATGTTCCTTCTCTTCAACAGACGGTTACCACTGAAGTTAAACTTGGAATGGAAAGCCGGGCTCATATCTCATTGGACCAGGAGACATTTGTTGACATCTACTCTCCCACGAGCCATTGGGCCCAGGTAATTACCTCATTCTGTGCCTTTCTTTGTCCCCTCTCCCTGTGTTTTTGAGAGAGAGGGAGTGGACATTCAGCCCCTCTCTAGTCTGTTACACAGGAACAGGAGGAGGCAATTCAGCACCCACTGGAGCCTGTCACACAGGAACAGGACGAGGCCATTCAGCCCCCTCTGGAGCCTGTTACACAGGAACAGGAGGAGGCAATTCAGCACCCACTGGAGCCTGTCACACAGGAACAGGACGAGGCCATTCAGCCCCCTCTGGAGCCTGTTACACAGGAACAGGAGGAGGTCATGCAGGCCCTCTCAAGCCCTGTTACACAGAAGGAAGCCATTCAACCCCTCTCAAGCCTGTCACACAGGAACAGGAGGAGGCTATTCAGCCCCTCTCGAGTCTTTTACAGCTGATCTGCCTCTTTACGGCATCTTCTGGCCTTTATTCTGTAACCCTCAATACCCGGGACCAAACTACAATCTAACCTAGCCCGGATGTTTCCAATTGGCCCCTAGCCTTGTCAGCTCATTGGCAGGGAAAGAGTTACAAGTTAGAGACGGTTACAGAGAGTTACTCTGCCTTGTGTGACAAATTGCTTCCTGACCTCCCTCTCTGCAAGGCCTGGCTTCAAATATTAATCTCTCCCCCCACCAACCCCCCACCCTCGAGCCACCAAACTTGCTCTGGGGTCACAATCCACCCGAACCTTTGCACCAACAAACCAAGGGAAATAGGTCCGGTCGATGGACGCGATCGAATCAGTTAATCGTCTTTGGCCCCTCAGTCATGTCACCCCTCTCAATGTTTCTAAACTCGAGGGGATGACAGCTGAGTCAGTGTGAAACCTACGCCAGATCACAACCCCCCGCCCCCATCCCGCACCTCGGATTTTAACTCTTTCAGTGTCGGGATAGTTCCAGGGAAACCTGGTTCCGCACATGTTCTGAGGGACGGTGTCTCCCTCTCGAAGCGCGATGCCCAGAAGTGAACTCAGTTACTCGAAGTGGGGGCTCTGAACTCGAACCACACAAAAGATGGGCAGATGTCATGGGGGGGGGGGGGGTTGGTGGGGGGGTTAGGGAAGGTCAGCACGGGGTTCAAGTGCAGTGAGGCTGACTGGAATGCCTACCCCCGGGAAACAAGGTCTCAACACCGTCCTGGCCCAGGGGGACTGACCCTCTCGGTTCCTGTCCACAGGCTCGGACTGAGGTCGAAGTCCGGGAATATTACAACAGTTTGCCACTGGTGATTGGAGGCAGTGTGGGTGGGTTCCTACTCCTGATCCTGATCATCATTGCATTTTACAAGGTGAGTGCTGTTTAATTGACTCCACTACCGCACTGTCGGAGGGTCAGTGATGAGGGAGCGCCGCACTGTCAGAGGGTCAGTGATGAGGGAGCACCGCACTGTCGGAGGGTCAGTGCTGAGGGAGCGCTGCACTGTTGGAGGGTCAGTGCTGAGGGAGAGCTGCACTGTCAGAGGGTCAGTGCTGAGGGAGCGCCGCACTGTTGGAGGGTCAGTGCTGAGGGAGCGCCGCACTGTCGGAGGGTCAGTGCTGAGGGAGAGCCGCACTGTCGGAGGGTCAGTACTGAGGGAGCACTGCACTGTGGGAGGGTCAGTACTGAGGGAGTGCCGCACTGTGGGAGGGTCAGTGCTGAGGGAGCGCCGCATTGTTGGAGGGTCAGCGCTGAGGGAGAGCCGCACTGTGGGAGGGTCAGCGCTGAGGGAGCGCCGCACTGTCGGAGGGTCAGTGCTGAGGGAGTGCCGCACTGTCGGAGGGTCAGTGCTGAGGGAGCGCCGCATTGTCGGAGCATCAGTGCCGATGGAGTGCCGCACTGCCGGAGAATCAGTGCCGAGGGAGTGCCGCACTGTCGGAGGGTCAGTGCTGAGGGAGCGCTGCACTGTGGGAGGCTCAGTGCTGAGGGAGAGCTGCACTGTCGGGGGGTCAGTGCTGAGGGAGAGCCACTGTGTGGGAGGGTCAGTGCTGAGGGAGAGCCGCACTGTGGGAGGGTCAGTGCTGAGGGAGAGCTGCACATTGGGATGGTCAGTGCTGAGGGAGAGCCGCACTGTCGGAGGGTCAGTGCTGAGGGAGAGCCGCACTGTGGGAGGGTCAGTGCTGAGGGAGAGCCGCACTGTCGGAGGGTCAGTGCTGAGGGAGCGCCGCACTGTGGGAGGGTCAGTGCTGAGGGAGAGCCGCACTGTCGGAGGGTCAATGCTGAGGGAGAGCCGCACGGTCGGAGGATCAGTGCTGAGGGAGCGCCGCACTGTCGGAGGGTCAGTGCTGAGGGAGAGCCGCACTGTCGGAGGGTCAGTGCTGAGGGAGTGCCGCACTGTCGGAGGGTCAGTGCTGAGGGAGCGCCGCACTGTGGGAGGGTCAGTGCTGAGGGAGCGCAGTACGGTCGGAGGGTCAGTGCTGAGGGAGTGCTGCACTGTCGGAGGATCAGAGACCGACAAACAGCGGGATGATCACTCTGTCCTGTTACTTCCTCTGTTTCGTTTCCCTGTTTCCCTTTTAGTGTGGATTCTTCAACCGCAATTTCCGGGACAAGTTATGTGACAGTGGAGAAGAGTTGAGCAGCCCTATCACCACAGCAGCTGTTGAGGGCCCCGTGCCAGACATTCAGGAAACACCGGAATCCAGCGATGCTCTGAAGCTAACGGACGAGCCCACATCATAGATAGCCGGCGATGCCAACCTGCCTTTTCCACACCGTGGACTCGAGGCTGGCAGAGACTCTGACTGCAGGAATGAAGCTTTCCTCATCTTAATTCGATTCCCAGGCATCTCATTTTCTACCGCCTCTCTCCCTCCCACCACCCCCACCCCAAAACCCCCCACCCCCACCCCCCCAACCCTCCGCCGCACAGAATTAATTCAGAATCAGAGGAAGCAGAGAATCAGGAGAAGACGCTCGAAGGTGCAGATGAGACAGAGAACCTTTCTCGTTCTGGGGGGTGGGCCGCTTTCGAAATTGATTTCAGCACCAAGTGTCGGAACGTGCTCAGCTCGATGTTGATCCAAAGGGATTGCAGCAAGGGATCAGGGAATGAAACTCTTCAACCCAAGGCAGTGAAGCCCCTCCTCTTTTTCAGGTTGTGAAGGTATTACTGGCGGCACAGCCCTGGGAGTTTTGTGAATTCCCCCACCCCCCCCCCAACTCTTGCACATCTCCACGTGACCAGTCTGAACATCCTCAGCAACAGGAAGTCAGCACCCAGAGGTTGCTGAGGTGGAAGTAAAGACCCAGGCAGTCAAGCACCGATAGGATTTCCAGGGGCAGGTTTACTGCAGAGTGTTTATTGATGGTCTTAATGAGTCCCTCAATCCAAAAACCTTCAATCCTGTTTCCAAATACCTCCCTCACTCTCCCTATCTCAGTATCCTCCTCCAGCCCCTACAACCGTCCCTATCTCTGTAAACTCCTCCAGCCCCTACAAACCTCCCTATCTCTGTAACCTCCTCCAGCCCCGAAACCCCTCCCTATCTCTGTAACCTCCTCCAGCCCCTACAACCGTCCCTATCTCTGTAACCTCCTCCAGCCCCTGCAACCCTCCCTATCTCTGTAACCTCCTCCAGCCCCTACAACCGTCCCTATCTCTGTAACCTCCTCCAGCCCCTACAACCCTCCCTATCTCTGTAACTTCCTCCAGCCCCTACACCCCTCCCTATCTCCGTAACCTCCTCCAGCCCCTACAACCCTCCCTATCTCTGTAACCTCCTCCAGCCCCGACACCCCACCATATCTCAGTAACCTCCTCCAGCCCCTACAACCCTCCCTATCTCTGTAACCTCCTCCAGCCCCTGCAACACTCCCTATCTCTGTAGCCTCCTCCAGCCCCGACACCCCTCCCTATCTCAGTAACCTCCTCCAGCCCCTACAACCCTCCGTATCTCTGTAACCTCCTCGAGCCTCTACAACCCTCCCTATCTCTGTTTCCTCCTCCAGCCTCTACAAGCCTCCCTATATCTGTAACCTCCTCGAGCCCCTACAACCCTCCCAATCTCTTTAACCTCCTCCAGCCCCGACAACCCTCCCTATCTTTGTAACCTCCTCCAGCCCCTACAACACTCCCTATCTCTGTAACCTCCTCCAGCCCCCACAACCCTCCCTACCTCTGTAACCTGCTCAAGCCCCTACACCCCTCCCTATCTCTGTAACCTCCTCCAGCCCCTACAACCCTCCCTATTTCTGTAACCTCCTCCAGCCCCTACAACCCTCCCTATCTCTGTAACCTCCTCCAACCACAACAACACTCCCTTTCTCTGTAACCTCCTCCAGCACCTACACCCCTCCCTATCTCTGTAACCTCCTCCAGCCCCTACAACCATCCCTATGTCTGTAAACTCCTGCAGCCCCTGCAACCCTCCCTATCTCTGTAACCTCCTCCAGTCCCCAGAAACCTCCCTATCTCTGTAAGTTCCTCCAGCCCCTACAAACCTCCCTATCTCTGTAACCTCCTCCAGCCCCTACAACCCTCCCTATCTCTGTAACCTCCTTCAGCCCCTACAACCCTCCCTATCTCTGTAACCTCCTCCAGCCCCTACAACCCTCCCTATCTCTGTAACCTCCTCCAGCCCCTACACTCCTCCCTATCTCTGTAACCTCCTGCAGCCCCTACAACCCTCCCTATGTCTGTAACCTCCTCTAGCCCCTGCAACCCTCCCTATCTCTGTAACCTCCTCCAGTCCCCAGAAACCTCCCTATCTCTGTAACCTCCTCCAGTCTTTACAACCCTCTCTATCTCTGTAAGCTCCTCCAGTCCTCTACACCCTGCCCTATCTCTGTCACCTCCTCCAGCCCCTACACCCCTCCCGATCTCTGGAACCTCCTCCAGCCCCTACACTCCTCCCTATCTCTGTAACCTCCTCCAACCCCTACACCCCTCCCTATCTCTGTAACCTCCTCCAACCCCTACAACCCTCCCTATCTCTGTCACCTCCTCCAGCCCCTGCAACACTCCCCGTCTCTGTAACCTCCTCCAGCCCCCTACACCCCTCCCTATCTCTGTCACCTCCTCCAGCCCCTACACCCCTCCCTATCTCTGGAACCTCCTCCAGCCCCTACACTCCTCCCTATCTCGGTAACCTCCTCCAACCCCTACACCCCTCCCTATCTCTGTAACCTCCTCCAACCCCTACAACACTCCCTATCTCTGTCACCTCCTCCAACCCCTACACCCCTCCCTATCTCTGTAACCTCCTCCAACCCCTACAACACTCCCTATCTCTGTCACCTCCTCCAGCCCCTACACCCCTCCCTATCTCTGTAACCTCCTCCAACCCCTACAACCCTCCCTATCTCTGTCACCTCCTCCAGCCCTACACCCCTCCCTATCTCTGTAACTTCCTCCAGCCCCTACACCCCTCCCTATCTCTGTAACCTCCTCGAGCCCCTACACCCTCCCTATCTCTGTAACCTCCTCCAGCCCCTACAACCCTTTCTCTCTCTGTGCTCCTCCCTCTCCAGCCTCTCAAGCATCCCACAATTCCCCGTGCTCCGCCATTGGCGGCCAGGCCTTCCTCTGGGTGGGGGGTGGGGGGCCTTATGATCTTGAATACCCCCTCTAAACTTCACTTGCTATGTCTCTCCTCCTCTCTCTCTTGGGCTCCATCTCTCCCTTCATCTCTCTCTCTCCCTCCCTGTCGGCCTCTCTAATACCCTGCTAGAAACCGGCCTCCTTGACCTTACTTTTAGTCACCAGCCCAATACACCTCCCCATGTGTTTCAGTGTTTATGTTTGTCTGTTGAACTGTCACACGCAACTTTGGGGCATTTTCACCTTCATAAAGCGCTATATAAATGCAATTTACTGTTAAAGGTTCAGTTCCCGAGCAATAAAGGCTTTGTACCAAGGCAACTCCTTCCTGTACATGTCTCTCTTACTTCCTGCGATACTTCAGTCTCAGATGTCACACAGCACAGAGAGCACCATGGGATGTCCATCGCCCTGACAACCACGGCCACTGTTGCCTTCTCATTGGCTTTGGCTCAACGTCAGTCAATCCGGAGCTGTAGGCTCGAGGACCCGGCCAATCAAGGGGCAGCGCATTCATGGACAATGTGAAGGACTCGTGGGCTCTATCCTGTGAGTTTAAGCCTGCAGCAGCCGGAGTGAAGGGGGTTGAAATTACACATCCGTGACATGATAATACATTTCTATTTCACTTACCTCAGGAGGTGGCAATTGGACTCTAAGTGACCCAAGGCGTGTCCAGCCACTTACAAGGAGTCACCAATCGGAAACATCTATTAGCCCAGTAGCAGGAGATGGCCCTGGCAAAACTCAGCCGGAGACAAACAACAAAGCAGGGATTTTGCAGAGCTAGTGGGCTAGTGGGGTTATGATGCAATTGACACAGTGCTATGGGGAGAGACTGGTGCAGTGGGATTAGTTTGGGGATTGATACAAGGCTATGGGGAGAGACTGGGGCAGTGGGATTAGTTTGGGGATTGCTAAAAGGCTATGGGGAGAGACTGGGGCAGTGGGATTAGTTTGGGGATTGATACAGGGCTATGGGGAGATACTGGGGCAGTGGGATTAGTTTGGGGATTGATACAGGGCTATGGGGAGAGACTGGGGCAGTGGGATTAGTTTGGGATTGATACAGGGCTATGGGGAGAGAAAGGGGCAGTGGGATTAGTTAGAGATTGATACAGTGCCTTGGGAAGAGAGCGGGGCAGTGGGATTAGTTTGGGATTGATACAGGGCTATGGGGAGAGAGCGGGAGAGTGGGATTCATTTGGGGATTGGTACAGGGCTTTGGGGTGAGAGCGGGGAAGTGGGATCAGTTGTGGGATTGATACAGGGCTATGGAGAGAGAGCCGGGCAGTGGGATTAGTTTGGGGATGGATACAGTGCTTTGGGGAGAGAGCGGGGCAGTGGGATTAGTTTGGGGATTGATACAGGGCTATGGGGAGAGAGCGGGAGTGTGGAATTAGTTTGGGGATTGATACAGGGCTATGGGGAGAGAGCGGGAGTGTGGAATTAGTTTGGGGATTGATACAGGGCTATGGGGAGAGTGAGGCAGTGGGATTGGTATGGAGTTTGATAAAGTGCTATGGGGAGAGAGCAGGGCAGTGGGATTAGTTTGGGATTGATACAGGGCTATGTGGAGAGAGCGGGGCAGTGGGATTAGTTTGGGGATTGATACAGGGCTATGTGGAGAGAGCGGGGCAGTGGGATTAGTTTGGGGAATGATACAGGGCTATGGGGAGAGAGTGGGGCAGTGGGATTAGTTTGGGGATTTATACAGGGCTATGGGGAGAGAGCGAGGCAGTGGGATTAGTTTGGGATTGATACAGGGCTATGGGGAGAGAGCGGGGCAGTTGGATTAGTATGTGGATTGATACAGGGCTATGGGGAGAGAGCGGGGCAGTGGGATTAGTTTGGGGATTGATACAGCGCTATGGGGAGAGAGTGGGGCAGTCGGATTAGTATGTGGATTGATACAGGGCTATGGGGAGAGAGTGGGAGAGAGTGATTAGTTTGGGGATTGATACAAGGCTGTGGAGAGAGAGTGGGGCAGTGTGATTAGTTTGCGGATTGATACAGTGCCTTGGGGAGAGAGCGGGGCAGTGGGATTAGTTTGGGGATTGATACAGTGCCTTGGGGAGAGAGCGGGGCAGTGGGATTAGTTTGGGGATTGATACAGGGCTATGAGGAGAGAGCGGGGCAGTGGGATTAGTTTGGGGATTGATAGAGGGACATGCGGAGAGAGCGGGGCAGTGGGATTAGTTTGGGGATTGATAGAGGGACATGCGGAGAGAGCGGGGCAGTGGGATTAGTTTGGGGATTGATACCAGGCTATGGGGAGAGAGTGGGGCAGTAGGATTAGTTTGGGAATTGATACAGGGCTATGGGACGAGTGCGGGGCAGTGGGATTAATTTGGGGTTTTATACAGGTCTATGGGGAGAGAGTTAGGCATTGGGCTTAGTTTGGGATTGATACAGGGCTATAGGGAGAGAACGGGATAGTGGGATTAGTTCGGGGATTGATACAGGGCTATGGTGAGAGTGCCGTGCAGTGTGATTAGTTTGGGAATTGAGACAGGGCTATGGGAAGAGAGCGGGGCAGCGGGATTAGTTTGGGGATTGATACAGGGCTATGAGGAGATAGCGGGACAGTGGGATTAGTTTGGGATTGATACAGGGCTATGGGGTGAGAGCGGGGAAGTGGGATCTGTTGTGAGATTGATACAGGGATATGGGGAGAGAGAGGGAGAGAGGGATTAGTTGGGGGATTGATACAGGGCTATGGGGAGAGAGTGGGGCAGTGGGATTAGTTTGGGGAATGATCCAGGTCCATGGGGAGAGAGCGGGGCAGTAGGATTAGTTTGGGATTGATGCAGGTCTATGGGGAGATAGTGGGGCAGTGGAATTAGTTTGGGGAATGATACAGGGCTATGGGGAGAGAGCGGGGCAGTGGGATTAGTTTGGGGATTGATACAGGGCTATGGGGAGAGAGAGGGGCAGTGGGATTAGATGTTGGATTGATACAGGGCTATGGGGAGAGAGTGGGAGAGAGTGATTAGTTTGGGGATTGATACAAGGCTGTGGAGGGAGAGCGGGGCAGTGTGATTAGTTTGCGGATTGATACAGTGCCTTGGGGAGAGAGCGGGGCAGTGGGATTAGTTTGGGGATTGATACAGGGCTATGAGGAGAGAGCGGGGCACTGGGATTAGTTTGGGGATTGATAGAGGGACATGCGGAGAGAGCGGGGCAGTGGGATTAGTTTGGGGATTGATACCAGGCTATGGGGAGAGAGTGGGGCAGTGGGATTAGTTTGGGAATTGATACAGGGCTATGGGAAGAGTGCGGGGCAGTGGGATTAACTTGGGGTTTGATACAGGGCTATGGGGAGAGAGTTAGGCATTGGGCTTAGTTTGGGATTGATACAAGGCTGTAGGGAGAGAACGGGATAGTGGGATTAGTTCGGGGATTGATACAGGGCTATGGTGAGAGTGCCATGCAGTGTGATTAGTTTGGGAATTGAGACAGGACTATGGGGAGAGAGCGGGGCAGTGGGATTAGTTTGGAGATTGGTACAGTTCTATAGCGAGAGAGCGGGACAGTGGGATTAGTTTGGAGATTGGTACAGTTCTATAGCGAGAGAGCGGGACAGTGGGATTAGTTTGGGAATTGATACAGGGCTATGGGGAGAGCGCGGTGCAGTGGGATTAGTTTGGGGATTGATACAGGGCTATGAGGAGATAGCGGGACAGTGGGATTAGTTTGGGGATTGATACAGGGCTATGGGGTGAGAGCGGGGAAGTGGGATCTGTTGTGAGATTGATACAGGGATATGGAGAGAGAGCGGGAGAGAGGAATTGGTTGGGGGATTGATACAGGGCTATGGGGAGAGAGTGGGGCAGTGGGATTGTTTTGGGGTCTGATACAAGGCTATGGGAGAGAGTGGGGCAGTGGGATTAGTTAGCGGTATGATACAATGTTTTGGAGTGAGAGCAGGACAGTGGGATTAGTTTGGGGATTGATACAGGGCCAATGAGAGAGAGTGGGGCAGTGGGATAACTTTGGGAATTGATACAGGGCTATGGGGAGAGAGCGGGGCAGTGGGAATAGTTTGGGGAATGATCCAGGTCCATGGGGAGAGAGCGGGGCAGTGGGATTAGTTTGGGGATTGATACAGGGCCAATGAGAGAGAGTGGGGCAGTGGGATAACTTTGGGAATTGATACAGGGCTATGGGGAGAGAGCGGGGCAGTGGGAATAGTTTGGGGAATGATCCAGGTCCATGGGGAGAGAGCGGGGCAGTAGGATTAGTTTGTGATTGATGCAGGTCTATGGGGAGATAGTGGGGCAGTGGGATTAGTTTGGGATTGATACAGGGCTATGGGGAGATTGCGGTGCAGTGGGATTAGTTTGGGATTGATACAGGGCTATAGACAGAGAGCGGGGCAGTGGGATTAGATTGGGATTGATACACGGCTATGGGGAGAGCGCGGTTCAGTGGGATTAGTTTGGGGATTGATACAGAGCTATGGGGAGAGACCGGTGCAGTGGGATTAGTTTGGGGATGATACAGGGCTATGGGGAGAGAGCGGGAGAGTGGGATTAGTTTGGGGATTGATACAGGGCTATGGGGAGAGCCCGGTGCAGTGGGATTAGTTTGGGGATTGATACAGGGCTATGGGGAGAGATAGGGGCAGTGGGATCAGTTGTGGGATTGATACAGGGATATGGGCAGAGAGCGGGAGAGAGTGATTAGTTTGGTGATTGATACAGGGCTATGGGGAGAGAGTGGGGCAGTGGGATGAGTTTGGGGATTGATACAGGGCTATGGGGAGAGAGTGGGGCAGTGGGATTCATTTGGGGATTGGTACAGGGCTATGAGGAGAGAGCGGGGCAGTGGGATTAGTTTTGGGATTGATACAGGGCTATGGGGAGAGAGTGGGACAGTGGGATTAGTTTGGGGATAGATACAGGGCTATGGGGAGAGAGCGGGGCAGTGGGATTACTTTGTGGTTTGATACAGTGCTTTGGGGAGAGAGCAGGACAGTGGGATTAGTTTGGGGATTGATACTGGGCTATGGAGAGGGAGCGGGGAAGTGGGATTAGTTTGGGGATTGATACAGTGCTATGGAGAGAGCGGGGCAGTGGGATTAGTTTGGGGATTGATACAAGGCTATGGGGAGAGAGTGAGGCAGTGCGATTAGTTAGCAGTTTGCTGCAGCGCTATGGGGTGAGAGCAGGACTGTGGGACTACTTTTGGAATAGATACAGGGCTATGGGGAGACAGTGGGGCAGTGGGATTAGCTTGGGTTTGGTACAAGGCTAAGGGGAGAGAGCGGAGCAGTGGGATAAGATGTTGGATTGATAGTGGTCTATGGGGAGAGAGCAGTACATTGGCTTTAGTTTGGGGATTGATACAGGGCTATGGGGAGTGAGTGGTGCAGTCGGATTAGTATGCGGATTCATACAGGGCTATGGGGAGATAGCGGGACAGTGGGATTAGTTTGGGGATTGATACAGGGCTATGGGGTGAGAGCGGGGAAGTGGGATCTGTTGTGAGATTGATACAGGGATATGGAGAGAGAGCGGGAGAGAGGAATTGGTTGGGGGATTGATACAGGGCTATGGGGAGAGAGTGGGGCAGTGGGATTGTTTTGGGGTCTGATACAAGGCTATGGGAGAGAGTGGGGCAGTGGGATTAGTTAGCGGTATGATACAATGCTTTGGAGTGAGAGCAGGACAGTGGGATTAGTTTGGGGATTGATACAGGGCCAATGAGAGAGAGTGGGGCAGTGGGATAACTTTGGGAATTGATACAGGGCTATGGGGAGAGAGCGGGGCAGTGGGAATAGTTTGGGGAATGATCCAGGTCCATGGGGAGAGAGCGGGGCAGTAGGATTAGTTTGTGATTGATGCAGGTCTATGGGGAGATAGTGGGGCAGTGGGATTAGTTTGGGATTGATACAGGGCTATGGGGAGATTGCGGTGCAGTGGGATTAGTTTGGGATTGATACAGGGCTATAGACAGAGAGCGGGGCAGTGGGATTAGATTGGGATTGATACACTGCTATGGGGAGAGCGCGGTTCAGTGGGATTAGTTTGGGGATTGATACAGAGCTATGGGGAGAGACCGGTGCAGTGGGATTAGTTTGGGGATGATACAGGGCTATGGGGAGAGAGCGGGAGAGTGGGATTAGTTTGGGGATTGATACAGGGCTATGGGGAGAGCCCGGTGCAGTGGGATTAGTTTGGGGATTGATACAGGGCTATGGGGAGAGATTGGGGCAGTGGGATCAGTTGTGGGATTGATACAGGGATATGGGCAGAGAGCGGGAGAGAGTGATTAGTTTGGTGATTGATACAGGGCTATGGGGAGAGAGTGGGGCAGTGGGATTCATTTGGGGATTGGTACAGGGCTATGAGGAGAGAGCGGGGCAGTGGGATTAGTTTTGGGATTGATACAGGGCTATGGGGAGAGAGTGGGACAGTGGGATTAGTTTGGGGATAGATACAGGGCTATGGGGAGAGAGCGGGGCAGTGGGATTAGTTTGTGGTTTGATACAGTGCTTTGGGGAGAGAGCAGGACAGTGGGATTAGTTTGAGGATTGATACTGGGCTATGGAGAGGGAGCGGGGAAGTGGGATTAGTTTGGGGATTGATACAGTGCTATGGAGAGAGCGGGGCAGTGGGATTAGTTTGGGGATTGATACAAGGCTATGGGGAGAGAGTGAGGCAGTGGGATTAGTTAGCAGTTTGCTGCAGCGCTACGGGGTGAGAGCAGGACTGTGGGACTACTTTTGGAATAGATACAGGGCTATGGGGAGACAGTGGGGCAGTGGGATTAGCTTGGGTTTGATACAAGGCTAAGGGGAGAGAGCGGAGCAGTGGGATAAGATATTGGATTGATAGTGGTCTATGGGGAGAGAGCGGTACATTGGCTTTAGTTTGGGGATTGATACAGGGCTATGGGGAGTGAGTGGTGCAGTCGGATTAGTATGCGGATTCATACAGGGCTATGGGGAGAGATCGGGAGAGAGGGATTAGTTTGGGGATTGATACAGGGCTATGGGGGAGAGAGCAGGACAGTGGCATTAGTTTGGGGATTGATAAAGGGCTATGGGTGGAGAGTGGGGCAGTGGGATTAGTTTGCTGATTTACACAGGGCTATGGGGAGAGAGTGGGACAGGGGGATTAGTTTGACGAATGATACAGGGCTATGGGGAGAGAGCTGGGCAGTGGGATTAGTTTGAGATTGATACAGGGCTATGGGGAGAGAGTGGGACGGGGGGATTACTTTGGGATAGATACAGGGCTATAGGGAGAGAGCAGGGCCGTGGGATTAGATTTGGATTGATACTGGGCTATGGGGAGAGCAGGGAAGTGGGATTAGTTTGGGTATTGATACAGGGCTATGGGGAGAGAGTGGGGCAGTCGGATTAGTTTGGGGTTTGATACAGCGCTATGGGGAGAGAGCGGGGCAGTGGGATTAGTTTGGGGATTGATAAGGGGCTATGGGCGGAGAGTGGGTCAGTGGGATTAGCTTGCTGATTTACACAGGGCTATGGGGAGAGAGTGGGACAGTGGGATTAGTTTGTCGAATGATACAGGGCTATGGGGAGAGAGTGGGGCAGTGGGATTAGTTTGGGATAGATACAGGGCTACAGGGAGAGAGCAGGTCCGTGGGATTAGATTTGGATTGATACAGGGCTATGAGGAGAGAGCGGGGCAGTGGCATTAGTTTGGGGTTTGACACAGGTCTATGGGGAGAGAGTGGGGCATTGGTGTCAGTTTGGGATTGATACAGGGCTATAGGGAGAGAGCAGGACAGTGGGATTAGTTTGTGGATTGATACAGTGCTATGGGGAGAGAGTGGAGCAGTGGGATTTGTTTGGGGATTGATACAAGGCTATGGGGAGAGATTGGGGCAGTGGGATCAGTTGTGGGATTGATACAGGGATATGGGCAGAGAGCGGGAGAGAGTGATTAGTTTGGTGATTGATACAGGGCTATGGGGAGAGAGTGGGGCAGTGGGATTCATTTGGGGATTGATACAGGGCTATGAGGAGAGAGCGGGGCAGTGGGATTAGTTTTGGGATTGATACAGGGCTATGGGGAGAGAGTGGGACAGTGGGATTAGTTTGGGGATTGATACAGGGCTATGGGGAGAGAGCGGGGCAGTGGGATTAGTTTGTGGTTTGATACAGTGCTTTGGGGAGAGAGCAGGACAGTGGGATTAGTTTGGGGATTGATACTGGGCTATGGAGAGGGAGCGGGGAAGTGGGATTAGTTTGGGGATTGATACAAGGCTATGGGGAGAGAGTGAGGCAGTGCGATTAGTTAGCAGTTTGCTGCAGCGCTATGGGGTGAGAGCAGGACTGTGGGACTACTTTTGGAATAGATACAGGGCTATGGGGAGACAGTGGGGCAGTGGGATTAGCTTGGGTTTGGTACAAGGCTAAGGGGAGAGAGCGGAGCAGTGGGATAAGATGTTGGATTGATAGTGGTCTATGGGGAGAGAGCGGAACATTGGCTTTAGTTTGGGGATTGATACAGGGCTATGGGGAGTGAGTGGTGCAGTCGGATTAGTATGCGGATTCATACAGGGCTATGGGGAGAGATCGGGAGAGAGGGATTAGTTTGGGGATTGATACAGGGCTATGGGGTAGAGAGCAGGACAGTGGCATTAGTTTGGGGATTGATAAAGGGCTATGGGTGGAGAGTGGGGCAGTGGGATTAGTTTGCTGATTTACACAGGGCTATGGGGAGAGAGTGGGACAGGGGGATTAGTTTGACGAATGATACAGGGCTATGGGGAGAGAGCTGGGCAGTGGGATTAGTTTGAGATTGATACAGGGCTATGGGGAGAGAGTGGGACAGGGGGATTACTTTGGGATAGATACAGGGCTATATGGAGAGAGCAGGGCCGTGGGATTAGATTTGGATTGATACAGTGCTATGGGGAGAGAGCGGGGCAGTGGGATTAGTTTGGGGTTTGATACAAGGCTATGGTGAGAGAGTGGGGCAGTGGGATTAGTTTGGGGATTGATAAGGGGCTATGGGTGGAGAGTGGGTCAGTGGGATTAGCTTGCTGATTTACACAGGGCTATGGGGAGAGAGTGGGACAGTGGGATTAGTTTGTCGAATGATACAGGGCTATGGGGAGAGAGTGGGGCAGTGGGATTAGTTTGGGATAGATACAGGGCTACAGGGAGAGAGCAGGGCCGTGGGATTAGATTTGGATTGATACAGGCCTATGAGGAGAGAGCGGGGCAGTGGCATTAGTTTGGGGTTTGACACAGGTCTATGGGGAGAGAGTGGGGCATTGGTGTCAGTTTGGGATTGATACAGGGCTATAGGGAGAGAGCGGGACAGTGGGATTAGTTTGTGGATTGATACAGTGCTATGGGGAGAGAGTGGGGCAGTGGGATTTGTTTGGGGATTGATACAAGGCTATGGTGAGAGAGTGGGGCAGTGGGATTAGTTTGGGAATTGATACAGGGCTATGGGGAGAGAACGAGGCAGTGGGATTTGTTTGTGGATTGATACAAGTCTATGGGGAGAGAGCGGTGCAGTGTGATTAGTTTGGGGATTGATACAGGGCTATGGGGAGAAGCGGGACAGTGGGATTAGTTTGGGGATTGATACTGTGCTATGTGTGAGTTCAAGGCAGTGGGATTAGTTTGGGGATTGATACTGGGAATGGGGAGATAGCGAGGCAGTGGGATTAGTTTGGGGATTGATACAGGGCTATGGGGAGATAGCGAGGCAGTGGGATTAGTTTGGGGATTGATACAGGGCTATGGGGAGAGAGTGGGGCAGTGGGATTAGTTTGGGGAATGATCCAGGTCCATGGGGAGAGAGCGGGGCAGTAGGATTAGTTTGGGACTGATACTGGGCTATGGGGAGATGATGGGGAAGTGGGATTAGTTTGGGATTGATACAGGGCTATAGAGAGAGAGCGGGGCAGTGGGATTAGATTGGGATAGATACACGGCTATGGGGAGAGAGCGGGGCAGTGGGATTAGTTTGGGAATTGCTACAGGTGTATGGGGAGAGAGCGGTGCAGTGGGATTAGTGTAGGGATTGATACAGGGCTATGTGGAGAGACTGGGGCAGTGGGATTAGTTTGGGGATTGATACAGGGCTTTGGGGAGAGAGCAGGGCAGTGGGATTAGTTTGGGGATTGATACTGGGCTACGGAGAGAGAGCGGGGAAGTGGGATTAGTTTGGGGATTGAGACAGTGCTATGGAGAGAGCGGGGCAGTGGGATTAGTTTGGGGATTGATACAAGGCTATGGGGAGAGAGTGAGGCAGTGCGATTAGTTAGCAGTTTGCTGCAGCGCTATGGGGTGAGAGCAGGACTGTGGGACTACTTTTGGAATAGATACAGGGCTATGGGGAGACAGTGGGGCAGTGGGATTAGCTTGGGTTTGGTACAAGGCTAAGGGGAGAGAGCGGAGCAGTGGGATAAGATGTTGGATTGATAGTGGTCTATGGGGAGAGAGCGGTACATTGGCTTTAGTTTGGGGATTGATACAGGGCTATGGGGAGTGAGTGGTGCAGTCGGATTAGTATGCGGATTCATACAGGGCTATGGGGAGAGATCGGGAGAGAGGGATTAGTTTGGGGATTGATACAGGGCTATGGGGGAGAGAGCAGCACAGTGGCATTAGTTTGGGGATTGATAAAGGGCTATGGGTGGAGAGTGGGGCAGTGGGATTAGTTTGCTGATTTACACAGGGCTATGGGGAGAGAGTGGGACAGGGGGATTAGTTTGACGAATGATACAGGGCTATGGGGAGAGAGCTGGGCAGTGGGATTAGTTTGAGATTGATACAGGGCTATGGGGAGAGAGTGGGACAGGGGGATTACTTTGGGATAGATACAGGGCTATAGGGAGAGAGCAGGGCCGTGGGATTAGATTTGGATTGATACAGGGCTATGGGGAGAGAGCGGGGCAGTGGGATTAGTTTGGGGTTTGATACAGCGCTATGGTGAGAGAGTGGGGCAGTGGGATTAGTTTGGGGATTGATAAGGGGCTATGGGCGGAGAGTGGGTCAGTGGGATTAGCTTGCTGATTTACACAGGGCTATGGGGAGAGAGTGGGACAGTGGGATTAGTTTGGGATTGATACAGGGCTATGGGGAGAGAGCGGGGCAGTGGGATTAGTTTGGGGATTGATACAGGGCTATGGGGAGATAGCGGGGCAGTGGGATTAGTTTGCTGATTTACACAGGGCTATGGGGAGAGAGTGGGACAGTGGGATTAGTTTGTCGAATGATACAGGGCTATGGGGAGAGAGTGGGGCAGTGGGATTAGTTTGGGATAGATACAGGGCTACAGGGAGAGAGCAGGGCCGTGGGATTAGATTTGGATTGATACAGGGCTATGAGGAGAGAGCGGGGCAGTGGCATTAGTTTGGGGTTTGACACAGGTCTATGGGGAGAGAGTGGGGCAGTGGTGTCAGCTTGGGATTGATACAGGGCTATAGGGAGAGAGCGGGACAGTGGGATTAGTTTGTGGATTGATACAGTGCTATGGGGAGAGAGTGGGGCAGTGGGATTTGTTTGGGGATTGATACAGGGCTATGGGGAGAGATTGGGGCATTCGGATCAGTTGTGGGATTGATACAGGGATATGGGCAGAGAGCGGGAGAGAGTGATTAGTTTGGTGATTGATACAGGGCTATGGGGAGAGAGTGGGGCAGTGGGATTCATTTGGGGATTGATACAGGGCTATGAGGAGAGAGCGGGGCAGTGGGATTAGTTTTGGGATTGATACAGGGCTATGGGGAGAGAGTGGGACAGTGGGATTAGTTTGGGGAATGATACAGGGCTATGGGGAGAGAGCGGTGCAGTGGGATTAGTTTGGGGATTGATACAGGGCTATGGGGAGAGAGAGGGGCAGTGGGATTAGATGTTGGATTGATACAGGGCTATGGGGAGAGAGTGGGAGAGAGTGATTAGTTTGAGTATTGATACAGGGCTATGGGGAGAGAGCGGGGCAGTGGGATTAGTTTGCGGATTGATACAGAGCCTTGGGGAGAGAGTGGGGCAGTGGGATTAGTTTGGGGATTGATACAGGGCTATGAGGAGAGAGCGGGGCACTGGGGTTAGTTTGGGGATTGATAGAGGGACATGCGGAGAGAGCGGGGCAGTGGGATTAGTTTGGGGATTGATACCGAGCTATGGGGAGAGAGTGGGGCACTGGGATTAGTTTGGGAATTGATACAGGGCTATGGGAAGAGTGCGGGGCAGTGGGATTAACTTGGGGTTTGATACAGGGCTATGGGGAGAGAGTTAGGCATTGGGCTTAGTTTGGGATTGATACAGGGCTGTAGGGAGAGAACGGGATAGTGGGATTAGTTCGGGGATTGATACAGGGCTATGGTGAGAGTGCCATGCAGTGTGATTAGTTTGGGAATTGAGACAGGACTATGGGGAGAGAGCGGGGCAGTGGGATTAGTTTGGAGATTGGTACAGTTCTATAGCGAGAGAGCGGGACAGTGGGATTAGTTTGGAGATTGGTACAGTTCTATAGCGAGAGAGCGGGACAGTGGGATTAGTTTGGGAATTGATACAGGGCTATGGGGAGAGCGCGGTGCAGTGGGATTAGTTTGGGGATTGATACAGGGCTATGAGGAGATAGCGGGACAGTGGGATTAGTTTGGGGATTGATACAGGGCTATGGGGTGAGAGCGGGGAAGTGGGATCTGTTGTGAGATTGATACAGGGATATGGAGAGAGAGCGGGAGAGAGGGATTAGTTGGGGGATTGATACAGGGCTATGGGGAGAGAGTGGGGCAGTGGGATTGTTTTGGGGTCTGATACAAGGCTATGGGAGAGAGTGGGGCAGTGGGATTAGTTAGCGGTATGATACAATGCTTTGGAGTGAGAGCAGGACAGTGGGATTAGTTTGGGGATTGATACAGGGCCAATGAGAGAGAGTGGGGCAGTGGGATAACTTTGGGAATTGATACAGGGCTATGGGGAGAGAGCGGGGCAGTGGGAATAGTTTGGGGAATGATCCAGGTCCATGGGGAGAGAGCGGGGCAGTAGGATTAGTTTGTGATTGATGCAGGTCTATGGGGAGATAGTGGGGCAGTGGGATTAGTTTGGGATTGATACAGGGCTATAGACAGAGAGCGGGGCAGTGGGATTAGATTGGGATTGATACACGGCTATGGGGAGAGCGCGGTTCAGTGGGATTAGTTTGGGGTTTGATACAGAGCTATGGGGAGAGACCGGTGCAGTGGGATTAGTTTGGGGATGATACAGGGCTATGGGGAGAGAGCGGAGAGTGGGATTAGTTTGGGGATTGATACAGGGCTATGGGGAGAGCCCGGTGCAGTGGGATTAGTTTGGGGATTGATACAGGGCTATGGGGAGTGAGTGGTGCAGTCGGATTAGTATGCGGATTCATACAGGGCTATGGGGAGAGATCGGGAGAGAGGGATTAGTTTGGGGATTGATACAGGGCTATGGGGGAGAGAGCAGGACAGTGGCATTAGTTTGGGGATTGATAAAGGGCTATGGGTGGAGAGTGGGGCAGTGGGATTAGTTTGCTGATTTACACAGGGCTATGGGGAGAGAGTGGGACAGGGGGATTAGTTTGACGAATGATACAGGGCTATGGGGAGAGAGCTGGGCAGTGGGATTAGTTTGAGATTAATACAGGGCTATGGGGAGAGAGTGGGACAGGGGGATTACTTTGGGATAGATACAGGACTATAGGGAGAGAGCAGGGCCGTGGGATTAGATTTGGATTGATACAGGGCTATGGGGAGAGAGCGGGGCAGTGGGATTAGTTTGGGGTTTGATACAGCGCTATGGTGAGAGTGTGGGGCAGTGGGATTAGTTTGGGGATTGATAAGGGGCTATGGGCGGAGAGTGGGTCAGTGGGATTAGCTTGCTGATTTACACAGGGCTATGGGGAGAGAGTGGGACAGTGGGATTAGTTTGTCGAATGATACAGGGCTATGGGGAGAGAGTGGGGCAGTGGGATTAGTTTGGGATAGATACAGGGCTACAGGGAGAGAGCAGGGCCGTGGGATTAGTTTGGGGATTGATACAGGGCTATGAGGAGAGAGCGGGGCAGTGGCATTAGTTTGGGGTTTGACACAGGTCTATGGGGAGAGAGTGGGGCAGTGGGATTAGTTTGGGGATTGATACAGGGCTATAGGGAGAGAGCGGGACAGTGGGATTAGTTTGTGGATTGATACAGGGGTATGGGGAGAGAGTGGGGCAGTGGGATTTGTTTGGGGATTGATACAAGGCTATGGTGAGAGAGTGGGGCAGTGGGATAAGTTTGGGAATTGATACAGGGCTATGGGGAGAGAGCGAGGCAGTGGGATTTGTTTGTGGATTGATACAAGTCTATGGGGAGAGAGCGGTGCAGTGTGATTAGTTTGGGGATTGATACAGGGCTATGGGGAGAAGCGGGACAGTGGGATTAGTTTAGGGATTGATACTGTGCTATGTGTGAGTTCAAGGCAGTGGGATTAGTTTGGGGATTGATACTGGGAATGGGGAGATAGCGAGGCAGTGGGATTAGTTTGGGGATTGATACAGGGCTATGGGGAGAGAGTGGGCCAGTGGGATTAGTTTGGGGAATGATCCAGGTCCATGGGGAGAGAGCGGGGCAGTAGGATTAGTTCGGGATTGATACTGGGCTATGTGGAGAGACTGGGGCAGTGGGATTAGTTTGGGGATTGATACAGGGCTTTGGGGAGAGAGCGGGGCAGTGGGATTAATTTGGGGATTGATATAGGAATATGGGGAGAGCGCGGTGCAGTGAGATTAGTTTGGGGATTGATACAGGGCAATGGGAAGAGAGTGGGGCAGTGGGATTAGTTTGGGATTGATACAGGGCTATGGGGTGAGAGCAAGGAAGTGGCATCAGTTGTGGGATTGATACAGGGATATGGGGAGACAGCGGGAGAGAGTGATTAGTTTGGTGATTGATACAGGGCTATGGGGAGAGAGCGGGACAGTGGGATTAGTTTGGGGATTGATACAGGGCTATGGGAAGAGAGCGGGGAAGTGGGATCAGTTGTGGGATTGATACATGGATATGGGGAGACAGCGGGAGAGAGTGATTAGTTTGGTGATTGATACAGGGCTATGGGAAGAGAGCGGGGCAGCGGGATTAGTTTGGGGATTGATACAGGTCTATGAGGAGATAGCGGGACAGTGGGATTAGTTTGGGATTGATACAGGACTATGGGGTGAGAGCGGGGAAGTGGGATCAGTTGTGGGATTGATACAGGGATATGGGGAGAGAGCAGGAGAGAGGGATTAGTTGGGGGATTGATACAGGGCTATGGTGAGACAGTGCGGCAGTGGGATTAGTTAGCGGTATGATACAGCGCTTTGGAGTGAGAGCAGGACAGTGGGATTAGTTTGGGGATTGATACAGGGCCAATGGGAGAGAGTGGGGCAGTGGGATAACTTTGGGAATTGATACAGGGCTATGGGGAGAGAGCGGGGCAGTGGGATTGGTTTGGGGAATGATCTAGGTCCATGGGGAGAGAGCGGGGCAGTAGGATTAGTTTTGGATTGATACAGGGCTATGGGGAGATAGTGGGGCAGTGGAATTAGTTTGGGATTGATACAGGGCTATGGGGAGAGAGTGGGGCAGTGGGATTAGTTTGGGATTGATACAGGGCTATGGGGAGAGCGTGGGGCAGTGGGATTAGTCTGGGGATTGATACAGGGCTATGGGGAGAGAGCAGGACAGTGGGATTAGTTTGGGAATTGATACAGGGCTATGGGGAGAGCGTGGGGCAGTGGGATTAGTCTGGGGATTGATACAGGGCTATGGGGAGAGAGCAGGACAGTGGGATTAGTTTGGGAATTGATACAGGGCTATGGGGAGAGAGCGGTGCAGTGGGATTAGTTTGGGAATTGATACAGGACCATGGGGACAGCGCGGTGTAGTGGGATTAGTTTGGGGATTGATTCAGGGCTATGTGGAGAGACTGGGGCAGTGGGAATAGTTTGGGGATTGATACAGGGCTATGGGGAGAGCGCGGGGCAGTGGGATTAGTTTGGGGATTGATACAGGGCTATGAGGAGATAGCGGGACAGTGGGACTAGTTTGGGGATTGATACAGGGCTATGGGGTGAGAGCGGGGAAGAGGGATCAGTTGTGAGATTGATACAGGGATATGGGGAGAGAGCGGGACAGTGGGATTAGTTGGGGCATTGATACAAGGCTATGGGGAGAGAGCGAGGCAGTGGGATTAGTTTGGGTATTGATACAGGGCTATGGGGAGAGACTGGGGCTGTGGGATTAGTTTTGGTATTGATACAGGGCTATGGGGAGAGAGTGGCGCAGTGGGATTCATTTGCGGATTGATACAGGGCTATGAGGAGAGAGCGGGGCAGTGGGATTAGTTTTGGGATTGATACAGGGCTATGGGGAGAGAGCGGGGCAGTGGGATTAGTTTTGGGATTGATACTGGGCTATGGGGAGAGAGCGGGGCAGTGGGATTAGTTTGTGGTTTGATACAGTGCTTTGGGGAGAGAGCAGGACAGTGGGATTAGTTTGGGGATTGATACTGGGCTATGGGGAGACAGCGGGGAACTGAGATTAGTTTGGGGATTGATACTGGGATATGGGGAGAGAGCGAGGCAGTGGGATTTGTTTGTGGATTGATACAAGTCTATGGGGAGAGAGCGGTGAAGTGTGATTAGTTTGGGGATTGATACAGGGCTATGGGGAGAAGCGGGACAGTGGGATTACTTTGGGGATTGATACTGTGCTATGTGTGTGTTCAAGGCAGTGGGATTAGTTTGGGGATTGATACTGGGAATGGGGAGAGAGCGAGGCAGTGGGATTAGTTTGGGGATTGATACAGGGCTATGGGGAGAGAGTGAGGCAGTGGGATTAGTTTGGGATTGATACAGGGCTATAGAGAGAGAGCGGGGCAGTGGGATTAGATTGGGATTGATACACGGCTATGGGGAGAGAGTGGGGCAGTGGGATTAGTTTGGTGATTGGTACAGGGCTATGGGGAGAGTGCGGGGCAGTGGGATTAGTTTGGGGATTGATACAGGGCAATGGGGAGAGAGTGGGGCATTGGGATTAGTTTGGGGATTGATACAGGGCTATGGGGTGAGAGCGGGGAAGTGGCATCAGTTGTGGCATTGATACAGGGATATGGGGAGACAGCGGGACAGTGGGATTAGTTGGGGCATTGATACAAGGCTATGGGGAGAGAGCGAGGCAGTGGGATTAGTTTGGGTATTGATACAGGGCTATGGGGAGAGAGTGGGGCTGTGGGATTAGTTTTGGTATTGATACAGGGCTATGGGGAGAGAGTGGGGCTGTGGGATTAGTTTTGGTATTGATACAGGGCTATGGGGAGAGAGTGGGGCAGTGGGATTCATTTGCGGATTGATACAGGGCTATGAGGAGAGAGCGGGGCAGTGGGATTAGTTTGTGGTTTGATACAGGGCTATGGGGAGAGAGTGGGGCAGTGGGATTTGTTTGGGGATTGATACAGGGCTATGGTGAGAGAGTGGGGCAGTGGGATTAGTTTGGGGATTGATACTGGGCTATGGGGAGAGAGCAAGGCAGTGGGATTTGTTTGTGGATTGATACAAGTCTATGGGGAGAGAGCGGTGAAGTGTGATTAGTTTGGGGATTGATACAGGGCTATGGGGAGAAGCGGGACAGTGGGATTAGTTTGGGGATTGATACTGTGCTATGTGTGAGTTCAAGGCAGTGGGATTAGTTTGGGGATTGATACTGGGAATGGGGAGAGAGCGAGGCAGTGGGATTAGTTTGGGGATTGATACAGGGCTATGGGGAGAGAGTGGGACAGTGGGATTAGTTTGGGGATTGATACAGGGCTATGGGGAGAGAGCTGGACAGTGGGATTAGTTTGGAGAATGATCCAGGTCCATGGGGAGAGAGCGGGGCAGTAGGATTAGTTTGGGATTGATACAGGGCTATGGGGAGGTAGTGGGGAAGTGGGATTAGTTTGGGATTGATACAGGGCTATAGAGAGAGAGCGGGGCAGTGGGATTAGATTGGGATTGATACACGGCTATGGGGAGAGCGCGGTTCAGTGTGATTAGTTTGGGAATTGCTACAGGTGTATGGGGAGAGAGCGGTGCAGTCGGATTAGTTTGAGGATTGATACAGGGCTATGTGGAGAGACTGGGGCAGTGGGATTAGTTTGGGGATTGATACAGGGCTTTGGGGAGAGAGCGGGGCAGTGGGATTAGTTTGGGGATTGTTATAGGAATATGGGGAGAGCGCGGTGCAGTGGGATTAGTTTGGGGATTGATACAGGGCAATGGGGAGAGAGTGGGGCAGTGGGATTAGTTTGGGATTGATACAGGGCTATGGGGTGAGAGCGGGGAAGTGGCATCAGTTGTGGGATTGATACAGGGATATGGGGAGACAGCGGGAGAGAGTGATTAGTTTGGTGATTGATACAGGGCTATGGGAAGAGAGCGGGGAAGTGGGATCAGTTGTGGGATTAATACATTGCTATGGGAAGAGAGCGGAACAGCGGGATTAGTTTGGGGATTGATACAGGGCTATGAGGAGATAGCGGGACACTGATTAGTTTGGGATTGATACAGGGCTATGGGGTGAGAGCGGGGAAGTGGGATCAGTTGTGGGATTGATACAGGGATATGGGGAGAGAGCGGGAGAGAGGGATTAGTTGGGGGATTGATACAGGGCTATGGTGAGAGAGTGGGGCAGTGGGATTAGTTTGGGGATTGATACAGGGCCAATGGGAGAGAGTGGGGCAGTGGGATAACTTTGGGAATTGATACAGGGCTATGGGGAGAGAGCGGGGCAGTGGGATTAGTTTGGGGAATGATCCAGGTCCATGGGGAGAGAGCGGGGCAGTAGGATTAGTTTTGGATTGATACAGGGCTATGGGAGATAGTGGGGCAGTGGGATTAGTTTGGGATTGATAGAGGGCTATGGGGAGAGAGCGGGGCAGTGGGATTAGTTTGGGGTTTGATACAGGACTATGGGGACAGCGCGGTGTAGTGGGATTAGTTTGGGAATTGATACAGGGCTATGTGGAGAGACTGGGGCAGTGGGAATAATTTGGGGATTGATACAGGGCTATGGGGAGAGAGAGTGGGAGAGTGGGATTAGTTTGGGGATTGATACAGGGCTATGAGGAGATAGCGGGACAGTGGGAGTAGTTTGGGGATTGATACAGGGCTATGGGGTGAGAGCGGGGAAGTGGGATCAGTTGTGGGATTGATACAGGGATATGGGGAGAGAGCGGGACAGTGGGATTAGTTTGGGCATTGATACAAGGCTATGGGGAGAGACCGAGGCAGTGGGATTAGTTTGGGTATTGATACAGGGCTATGGGGAGAGAGTGGGGCTGTGGGATTAGTTTTGGTATTGATACAGTGCTATGGGGAGAGAGTGGGGCAGTGGGATTCATTTGGGGATTGATACAGGGCTATGAGGAGAGAGCGGGGCAGTGGGATTAGTTTTGGGATTGATACTGGGCTATGGGGAGAGAGCGGGGCAGTGGGATTAGTTTGTGGTTTGATACAGTGCTTTGGGGAGAGAGCAGGACAGTGGGATTAGTTTGGGGATTGATACTGGGCTATGGGGAGAGAGCGGGGAACTGGGATTAGTTCGGGGATTGATACAGGTCTATGGAGAGAGCGGGGCAGTGGGATTAGTTTGGGGATTGATACAAGGCTATGGGGAGAGAGTGAGGCAGTGGGATTGGTTAGCAGTTCGCTGCAGCGCTATGGGGTGAGAGCTGGACTGTGGGACTACTTTTGGAATAGATACAGGGCTATGGGGAGACAGTGGGGCAGTGGGATTAGCTTGGGTTTGGTACAAGGCTAAGGGGAGAGAGCGGAGCAGTGGGATAAGATGTTGGATTGATAGTGGTCTATGGGGAGAGAGCGGTACATTGGCTTTAGTTTGGGGATTGATACAGGGCTATGGGGAGTGAGTGGTGCAGTCGGATTAGTAAGCGGATTGATACAGAGCTATGGGGAGAGAGCGGGAGAGAGGGATTAGTTTGGGGATTGATACAGGGCTATGGGGGAGAGAGCGGGACAGTGGCATTAGTTTGGGGATTGATAAAGGGCTATGGGTGGAAAGTGGGGCAGTGGGATTATTTTGCTGATTTACACAGGGCTTTGGGGAGAGAGTGGGAAAGTGGGATTAGTTTGACGAATGATACTGGGCTATGGGGAGAGATCTGGGCAGTGGGATTAGTTTGAGATTGATACAGGGCTATGGGGAGAGAGTGGGACAGTGGGATTAGTTTGGGATAGATACAGGGCTATAGGGAGAGAGCAGGGCCATGGGATTAGATTTGGATTGATACAGGGCTATGGGGAGAGAGCGGGGCAGTGGGATTAGTTTGGGGTTTGATACAAGGCTATGGTGAGAGAGTGCGGCAGTGGGATTAGTTTGGGGATTGATAAAGGGCTATGGGTGGAGAGTGGGTCAGTGGGATTAGTTTGCTGATTTACACAGGGCTATGGGGAGAGAGTGGGACAGTGGGATTAGTTTGACGAATGATACAGGGCTATGGGGAGAGAGTGGGGCAGTGGGATTAGTTTGGGATAGATACAGGGCTATAGGGAGAGAGCAGGGCCGTGGGATTAGATTTGGATTGATACAGGGCTATGGGGAGAGAGCAGGACAGTGGGATTAGTTTGTGGATTGATACAGTGCTATGGGGAGAGAGTGGGGCAGTGGGATTTGTTTGGGGATTGATACAGGGCTATGGTGAGAGAGTGAGGCAGTGGGATTAGTTTGGGGATTGATACTGGGCTATGGGGAGACAGTGGGGCAGTGGGATTAGTTTGGGGATTGATACAGGGCTATGAGGAGAGAGCGGGGCAGTGGGATTAGTTTGGGGATTGACACAGGGCTATGTGTGTCTTCGAGGCAGAGGGATTAGTTTGGGGATTGTAACTGGGAATGGGGATAGAGCGAGGCAGTGGGATTAGTTTGGGGATTGATACAGGGCTATGGTGAGAGCGTGGTGCAGTGTGATTAATTTGGGAATTGATACAGGGCTATGGGGAGAGAGCGGGGCAGTTGGATTAAATTGGTGATTGATACAGGGCTATGGGGATAGAGCGCAACAGTGGGACTAGTTGGGGGATTGATACAGGGCTAAGGGGAGAGAGCGGGACAGTGGGATTCATTTGGGGATTGGTACAGGGCTTTGGGGTGAGAGCGGGGAAGTGGGATCAGTTGTGGGATTGATACAGGGCTATGGTGAGAGAGCGGGAGAGAGGGATTAGTTGGGGGATTGATACACGGCTATGGAGAGAGTGCGGGGCAGTGTGATTAGTTTGGGGTTTGATAAAGGGCTATGGGGGAGAGAGCGGCGTTGTGGCATTACTTTGGGGATTGATACAGGGCTATGGGGAGAGAGCGGGGCAGTGGGATTAGATTGGGGATTGATACAGGGCTATGGGGAGAGAGCGCGGCACTGGGATTAGTTTGGGGATTGATACAGGGCTATGGAGAGAGAGCGGGTCAGTGGGATTAGTTTGGGGATTGATACAGGGCTATGGGGAGAGAGCTGGTCAGTGGGATTAGTTTGGGGATTGATACAGGGCTATGGGGAGAGAGTGGGGCAGTGGGATTAGTTTGGGGAATGATCCAGGTCCATGGGGAGAGAGCGGGGCAGTAGGATTAGTTTGGGATTGATACTGGGCTATGGGGAGATAGTGGGGAAGTGGGATTAGTTTGGGATTGATACAGGGCTATAGAGAGAGAGCGGGGCAGTGGGATTAGATTGGGATTGATACACAGCTATGGGGAGAGCGGGGCAGTGGGATTAGTTTGGGAATTGATACAGGGCTATGGGGAGAGAGCGGTGCAGTGGAATTAGTTTGGGGATTGATACAGTTCAATGGGGGAGAGTGGGGCAGTGGGATTAGGTTGGGAATTGATACAGGGCTATGGGGAGAGAGTGGGACAGTGGGATTAGTTGTGGGATTGATACAGGGATATGGGGAGAGAGCGGGAGAGAGGGATTAGTTTGGTGATTGATACAGGGCTATGGGGAGAGAGCGGGGCAGTGGGATTAGTTTGGGGTTTGATATAGTGCTTTGGGGAGAGAGCAGGACAGTGGGATTAGTTTGGGGATTGATACTGGGCTATGGAGAGAGAGCGGGGAAGTGGGATTAGTTTGGGGATTGATACAGGGCTATGGAGAGAGCGGGGCAGTGGGATTAGGTTGGGGATTGATACAAGGCTATGGGGAGAGAGTGAGGCAGTGCGATTAGTTAGCAGTTTGATGCAGCGCTATGGGGTGAGAGCAGGACTGTGGGACTACTTTTGGAATAGATACAGGGCTATGGGGAGACAGTGGGGCAGTGGGATTAGTTTGGGTTTGCTACAAGGCTAAGGGGAGAGAGCGGAGAAGTGGGATAAGATGTTGGATTGATACAGGTCTATGGGGAGAGAGCGGTACATTGGGTTTAGTTTGGGGATTGATACAGGGCTATGGGGAGAGAGTGGTGCAGTCGGATTAGTATGCGGATTGATACAGGGCTATGAGGAGAGAGCGGGAGAGAGGGATTAGTTTGGGGATTGATACAGGGCTATGGTGAGAGAGCAGGGAAGTTGGATTAGTTTGGTATTGATACTGGGCTATGGGGAGAGAGCGGGACAGTGGGATTAGTTTGGTATTGATACTGGGCTATGGGGAGAGAGCGGGACAGTGGGATTAGTTTGGGGATTGATACAGGGCTATGGTGAGAGAGTGGGGCAGTGAGATTTGTTTGGGAATTGATACAGGGCTATGGAGAGAGAGCGGAGCAGTGGGATTAGTTTGGGGATTGATACAGGTCTATGGGGAGAGAGCGCGACAGTGGGATTAGTTTGGGGAGTGATACTGCGAATGGGGAGAGAGCGAGGCAGTGGGATTAGTTTGGGGATTGATACTGCGAATGGGGAGAGAGCGGGACAGTGGGATTAGTTTGGGGATTGACACAGGTCTATGGGGAGAGACCAGGTCAGTGGGACTAGTTTGGGATTGATACAGGGCTATTGAGTGAGAGCGGGGAAGTGGGATCATTTGTGGAATTGATAAAGGGATATGGGGAGGGTTCGGGAGAGAGGGATTAGTTTGGGGATTGATACAGGGCTGTGAAGAGAGAGCGGGGGCAGTGGGATTAGTTTGCGGATTGATACAGGGCTATGGTTAGAGAGTGGGGCAGTGGGATTAGTTTGGGGAATGATACAAGGCTATAGGGGAGAGAGCTGAGCAGTGGGATTAGTTTGGGGATTGATACAGGGCTATGGTTAGAGAGTGGTGCAGTGGGATTAGTTTGCGTAATGATACAGAGCTATGGGGAGAGAGGGGGCCAGTAGGATTAGTGTGGGGATTCATACAGGGATATGGGGACAGAGCAGGGCAGTGGGATTAGTTTGGGGATTGATACAGGGCTATGGGGAGAGAGCGGGACAGTGGGATTAGTTTGGGGATTGATACAGGGCTATGGGAAGTGAGCGTTGCAGTGTGATTAGATTGGGGATTGATACAGGGCTATGGGGAGAGAGCGGGGCAGTGGGATTAGTTTGGAGATTGATGCAGGGCTATGGGGAGAGAGCGGGGCAGTGGGATTAGTTTGGGGATTGATACAGGGCTATGGGGAGAGAGCGGGGCAGTGGGATTAGTTTGGGGATTGATACAGGGCCCTGGGGAGAGAGCGGGGCAGTGAGATTTGTTTGGGGTTTGATACAGGGCTATGGGGAGAGAGCGGGGCAGTGGGATTTGTTTGGGGATTGATACGGGGCTATGGGGAGAGAGTGGGGCAGTGGGATTAGTTTGGGGATTGATACAGGGCTATGGGGATAGAGTGATGCAGTGGGATTAGTTTGGGGATTGATACAGTGCTATGGGGGAGAGAGTGGCGCAGTGGGATTAGTTTGGGGATTGATACAGGGATATGGGGACAGAGCGGGGCAGTGGGATTAGTTTGGGGATTGATACAGGGCTATGGGGAGAGAGCGGGGCAGTGGGATTAGTTTGGGGTTTGATACAGGGCTATGTGTGAGTTCCAGGCTTTGGGATTAGTTTGGGGATTGATACTGGGAATGGCAAGAGAGCGAGGCAATGGGATTATTTTTGGGATTGTTACAGGGCTATGGTGAGAGCGCGGTGCAGTGTGATTAGTTTGTGAATTGATACAGGGCTATGGGGAGAGAGCAGGGCAGTGGGATTAGTTTGGGGATTGATGCAGAGCTATAAGGAGAGAACGGGGCAGTGAGATTTGTTTGGGGTTTGATACAGGGCCCTGGGGAGAGAGCGGGGCAGTGGGATTTGTTTGGGGATTGATACGGGGCTATGGGGAGAGAGTGGGGCAGTGGGATTAGTTTGGGGATTGATGCAGGGCAATGGGGTGAGAGTGGGACAGTGGGATTAGTTTGGGGATTGATACAGGGCTATGGGGATAGAGTGATGCAGTGGGATTAGTTTGGGGATTGATACAGTGCTATGGGGGAGAGAGTGGCGCAGTGGGATTAGTTTGGGGATTGATACAGGGCTATGGGGAGAGAGTGATGCAGTGGGATTAGTTTGGGGATTGATACAGTGCTATGGGGGAGAGAGTGGCGCAGTGGGATTAGTTTGGGGATTGATACAGGGCTATGGTGAGAGAGTGGGACAGTAGGATTAGTTTGGGTATTAATACAGGGCTATGGTGAGAGCGCAGTGCAGTTGATTAGTTTGGGAATTGATACATGGCTATGGGGAGAGAGGGGGCCAGTAGGATTAGTTTGGGGATTGATACAGGGCTATGGGTAGAGAGCAGGGCAGTGGGATTAGTTTGCGGAATTATACAGGGCTATGGGGAGAGAGCAGGACATTGGGATTAGTTTGGCATTGATAGAGCTATGGTGAGAGCGCGGTGCAGTGTGATTAGTTTGGGAATTGATACAAGGCTATGGGGAGAGAGCGGGGCAGTGGGATTAATTTGGGGATTGATACAGGGGTATGGGCAGAGCGCGGGGTAGCGGGATTAGTTTGGGGATTGATACAGGGCTATGGGGAGAGAGCAGGGCAGTGGGATTAGTTTGGGGAATGATACAGGGCTATGGGGAGAGAGCAGGGCAGTGGGATTTGTTTGGGGTTTGATACTGGGCTATGGATGAGATCGAGGCAGTGGGATTATGTTGGGTATTGATACAGGGCTATGGGGAGAGAGCGGGGCAGTGGGATTAGTTTGGGGATTGATACAGGGCTAAGGGGAGAGAGCGGGGAAGTGGGATTAGTTTGGAGATTGATACAGGGTTATGGGGAGAGAGCGGGGCAGTGGGATTAGTTTGGGGATTGATACAGGGCTATGGGGAGAGAGGGGGCATCGGGATTAGTTTGGGGATTGATACAAGGCTATGAGGAGAGACCAGGTCAGTGGGACTAGTTTGGGATTCATACTGGGCGATTGTGTGAGAGCGGGGAAGTGGGATCAGTTGTGGGATTGATACAGGGATATGGGGAGAGAGCGGGAGAGATGGATTAGTTTGGGGATTGATACAGGGCTGTGGAGAGAGAGCGGGGCAGTGCGATTAGTTTGGGGAATGATGCAGGGCTATGGGGGAGAGAGCTGAGCAGTGGGATTAGTTTGGGGATTGATACAGGGCTAAGGTTAGAGAGTGGGGCAGTGGGATTAGTTTGCGGAATGATAGGAGCTATGGGGAGAGAGCGGAGCAGTGGGATTAGTATGGGGATTGATACAGGGCTATAGGGAGAGAGCGGGGCAGTTGGATTAGTTTGGGAATTGATACAGGGCTATGGGACGAGTGCGGGGCAGTGGGATTAATTTGGGGTTTGATACAGGGCTATGTGGAGAGAGCGGGGCAGTGGGATTAGTTCAGGGATTGATACAGAGCTATGGTGAGAGTGCCGTGCAGTGTGATTAGTTTGGGAATTGAGACAGGGCTATGGGAAGAGAGCGGGGCAGTGGGATTAGTTTGGGGATTGATACAGGGCTATGGGGAGAGAGAGGGAGAGAGGGATTAGTTGGGGGATTGATACAGGGCTATGGGGAGAGAGTGGGGCAGTGGGATTGTTTTGGGGTCTGATACAAGGCTATGGGAGAGAGTGGGGCAGTGGGATTAGTTAGCGGTACGATACAATGCTTTGGAGTGAGAGCAGGACAGTGGGATTAGTTTGGGGATTGATACAGGGCCAATGAGAGAGAGTGGGGCAGTGGGATAACTTTGGGAATTGATACAGGGCTATGGGGAGAGAGCGGGGCAGTGGGATTAGTTTGGGGAATGATCCAGGTCCATGGGGAGAGAGCGGGGCAGTAGGATTAGTTTGGGATTGATGCAGGTCTATGGGGAGATAGTGGGGCAGTGGAATTAGTTTGGGGAATGATACAGGGCTATGGGAAGAGAGCGGTGCAGTGGGATTAGTTTGGGGATTGATACAGGGCTATGGGGAGAGAGAGGGGCAGTGGGATTAGATGTTGGATTGATACAGGGCTATGGGGAGAGAGTGGGAGAGAGTGATTAGTTTGGGTATTGATACAGGGCTATGGGGAGAGAGCGGGGCAGTGGGATTAGTTTGCGGATTGATACAGAGCCTTGGGGAGAGAGTGGGGCAGTGGGATTAGTTTGGGGATTGATACAGGGCTATGAGGAGAGAGCGGGGCACTGGGATTAGTTTGGGGATTGATAGAGGGACATGCGGAGAGAGCGGGGCAGTGGGATTAGTTTGGGGATTGATACCGAGCTATGGGGAGAGAGTGGGGCAGTGGGATTAGTTTGGGAATTGATACAGGGCTATGGGAAGAGTGCGGGGCAGTGGGATTAACTTGGGGTTTGATACAGGGCTATGGGGAGAGAGTTAGGCATTGGGCTTAGTTTGGGATTGATACAGGGCTGTAGGGAGAGAACGGGATAGTGGGATTAGTTCGGGGATTGATACAGGGCTATGGTGAGAGTGCCATGCAGTGTGATTAGTTTGGGAATTGAGACAGGACTATGGGGAGAGAGCGGGGCAGTGGGATTAGTTTGGAGATTGGTACAGTTCTATAGCGAGAGAGCGGGACAGTGGGATTAGTTTGGAGATTGGTACAGTTCTATAGCGAGAGAGCGGGACAGTGGGATTAGTTTGGGAATTGATACAGGGCTATGGGGAGAGCGCGGTGCAGTGGGATTAGTTTGGGGATTGATACAGGGCTATGAGGAGATAGCGGGACAGTGGGATTAGTTTGGGGATTGATACAGGGCTATGGGGTGAGAGCGGGGAAGTGGGATCTGTTGTGAGATTGATACAGGGATATGGAGAGAGAGCGGGAGAGAGGGATTAGTTGGGGGATTGATACAGGGCTATGGGGAGAGAGTGGGGCAGTGGGATTGTTTTGGGGTCTGATACAAGGCTATGGGAGAGAGTGGGGCAGTGGGATTAGTTAGCGGTATGATACAATGCTTTGGAGTGAGAGCAGGACAGTGGGATTAGTTTGGGGATTGATACAGGGCCAATGAGAGAGAGTGGGGCAGTGGGATAACTTTGGGAATTGATACAGGGCTATGGGGAGAGAGCGGGGCAGTAGGATTAGTTTGTGATTGATGCAGGTCTATGGGGAGATAGTGGGGCAGTGGGATTAGTTCGGGATTGATACAGGGCTATGGGGAGATTGCGGTGCAGTGGGATTAGTTTGGGATTGATACAGGGCTATAGACAGAGAGCGGGGCAGTGGGATTAGATTGGGATTGATACACGGCTATGGGGAGAGCGCGGTTCAGTGGGATTAGTTTGGGGATTGATACAGAGCTATGGGGAGAGACCGGTGCAGTGGGATTAGTTTGGGGATGATACAGGGCTATGGGGAGAGAGCGGGAGAGTGGGATTAGTTTGGGGATTGATACAGGGCTATGGGGAGAGATTGGGGCAGTGGGATCAGTTGTGGGATTGATACAGGGATATGGGCAGAGAGCGGGAGAGAGTGATTAGTTTGGTGATTGATACAGGGCTATGGGGAGAGAGTGGGGCAGTGGGATTCATTTGGGGATTGGTACAGGGCTATGAGGAGAGAGCGGGGCAGTGGGATTAGTTTTGGGATTGATACAGGGCTATGGGGAGAGAGTGGGACAGTGGGATTAGTTTGGGGATTGATACAGGGCTATGGGGAGAGAGCGGGGCAGTGGGATTAGTTTGGGGTTTGATACAGTGCTTTGGGGAGAGAGCAGGACAGTGGGATTAGTTTGGGGATTGATACTGGGCTAGGGAGAGGGAGCGGGGAAGTGGGATTAGTTTGGGGATTGATACAGTGCTATGGAGAGAGCGGGGCAGTGGGATTAGTTTGGGGATTGATACAAGGCTATGGGGAGAGAGTGAGGCAGTGCGATTAGTTAGCAGTTTGCTGCAGCGCTATGGGGTGAGAGCAGGACTGTGGGACTACTTTTGGAATAGATACAGGGCTATGGGGAGACAGTGGGGCAGTGGGATTAGCTTGGGTTTGGTACAAGGCTAAGGGGAGAGAGCGGAGCAGTGGGATAAGATGTTGGATTGATAGTGGTCTATGGGGAGAGAGCGGTACATTGGCTTTAGTTTGGGGATTGATACAGGGCTATGGGGAGTGAGTGGTGCAGTCGGATTAGTATGCGGATTCATACAGGGCTATGGGGAGAGATCGGGAGAGAGGGATTAGTTTGGGGATTGATACAGGGCTATGGGGGAGAGAGCAGGACAGTGGCATTAGTTTGGTGATTGATAAAGGGCTATGGGTGGAGAGTGGGGCAGTGGGATTAGTTTGCTGATTTACACAGGGCTATGGGGAGAGAGTGGGACAGGGGGATTAGTTTGACGAATGATACAGGGCTATGGGGAGAGAGCTGGGCAGTGGGATTAGTTTGAGATTGATACAGGGCTATGGGGAGAGAGTGGGACAGGGGGATTACTTTGGGATAGATACAGGGCTATAGGGAGAGAGCAGGGCCGTGGGATTAGATTTGGATTGATACAGGGCTATGGGGAGAGAGCGGGGCAGTGGGATTAGTTTGGGGTTTGATACAGCGCTATGGTGAGAGTGTGGGGCAGTGGGATTAGTTTGGGGATTGATAAGGGGCTATGGGCGGAGAGTGGGTCAGTGGGATTAGCTTGCTGATTTACACAGGGCTATGGGGAGAGAGTGGGACAGTGGGATTAGTTTGTCGAATGATACAGGGCTATGGGGAGAGAGTGGGGCAGTGGGATTAGTTTGGGATAGATACAGGGCTATAGGGAGAGAGCAGGGCCGTGGGATTAGTTTGGGGATTGATACAGTGCTATGGGGAGAGAGTGGGGCAGTGGTATTTGTTTGGGGATTGATACAAGGCTATGGGGAGAGATTGGGGCAGTGGGATCAGTTGTGGGATTGATACAGGGATATGGGCAGAGAGCGGGAGAGAGTGATTAGTTTGGTGATTGATACAGGGCTATGGGGAGAGAGTGGGGCAGTGGGATTCATTTGGGGATTGATACAGGGCTATGAGGAGAGAGCGGGGCAGTGGGATTAGTTTTGGGATTGATACAGGGCTATGGGGAGAGAGCGGGGCAGTGGGATTAGTTTGGGGATTGATACAGGGATATGGGGAGAGAGCGGGACAGTGGGATTAGTTGGGGCATTGATACAAGGCTATGGGGAGAGAGCGAGGCAGTGGGATTAGTTTGGGTATTGATACAGGGCTATGGGGAGAGACTGGGGCTGTGGGATTAGTTTTGGTATTGATACAGGGCTATGGGGAGAGAGTGGCGCAGTGGGATTAGTTTTGGGATTGATACAGGGCTTATGGGGAGAGAGCGGGGCAGTGGGATTAGTTTGTGGTTTGATACAGTGCTTTGGGGAGAGAGCAGGACAGTGGGATTAGTTTGGGGATTGATACTGGGCTATGGGGAGAGAGCGGGGAACTGAGATTAGTTTGGGGATTGATACTGGGATATGGGGAGAGAGCGAGGCAGTGGCATTTGTTTGTGGATTGATACAAGTCTATGGGGAGAGAGCGGTGAAGTGTGATTAGTTTGGGGATTGATACAGGGCTATGGGGAGAAGCGGGACAGTGGGATTACTTTGGGGATTGATACTGTGCTATGTGTGAGTTCAAGGCAGTGGGATTAGTTTGGGGATTGATACTGGGAATGAGGAGAGAGCGAGGCAGTGGGATTAGTTTGGGGATTGATACAGGGCTATGGGGAGAGAGTGGGGCAGTGGGATTAGTTTGGGATTGATACAGGGCTATAGAGAGAGAGCGGGGCAGTGGGATTAGATTGGGATTGATACACGGCTATGGGGAGAGAGTGGGGCAGTGGGATTAGTTTGGGGATTGGTACAGGGCTATGGGGAGAGTGCGGGGCAGTGGGATTATTTTGGGGATTGATACAGGGCAATGGGGAGAGAGTGGGGCATTGGGATTAGTTTGGGGATTGATACAGGGCTATGGGGTGAGAGCCGGGAAGTGGCATCAGTTGTGGCATTGATACAGGGATATGGGGAGACAGCGGGACAGTGGGATTAGTTGGGGCATTGATACAAGGCTATGGGGAGAGAGCGAGGCAGTGGGATTAGTTTGGGTATTGATACAGGGCTATGGGGAGAGAGTGGGGCTGTGGGATTAGTTTTGGTATTGATACCGGGCTATGGGGAGAGAGTGGGGCTGTGGGATTAGTTTTGGTATTGATACAGGTCTATGGGGAGAGAGTGGGGCAGTGGGATTCATTTGCGGATTGATACAGGGCTGTGAGGAGAGAGCGGGGCAGTGGGATTAGTTTGTGGTTTGATACAGAGCTATGGGGAGAGAGTGGGGCAGTGGGATTTGTTTGGGGATTGATACAGGGCTATGGTGAGAGAGTGGGGCAGTGGGATTAGTTTGGGGATTGATACTGGGCTATGGGGAGAGAGCAAGGCAGTGGGATTTGTTTGTGGATTGATACAAGTCTATGGGGAGAGAGCGGTGAAGTGTGATTAGTTTGGGGATTGATACAGGGCTATGGGGAGAGAGCGGTGCAGTGTGATTAGTTTGGGGATTGATACAGGGCTATGGGGAGAAGCGGGACAGTGGGATTACTTTGGGGATTGATACTGTGCTATGTGTGAGTTCAAGGCAGTGGGATTAGTTTGGGGATTGATACTGGGAATGGGGAGAGAGCGAGGCAGTGGGATTAGTTTGGGGATTGATACAGGGCTATGGGGAGAGAGCGGGACAGTGGGATTAGTTTGGAGAATGATCCAGGTCCATGGGGAGAGAGCGGGGCAGTAGGATTAGTTTGGGATTGATACAGGGCTATGGGGAGGTAGTGGGGAAGTGGGATTAGTTTGGGATTGATACAGGGCTATAGAGAGAGAGTGGGGCAGTGGGATTAGATTGGGATTGATACACGGCTATGGGGAGAGCGCGGTTCAGTGTGATTAGTTTGGGAATTGCTACAGGTGTATGGGGAGAGAGCGGTGCAGTCGGATTAGTTTGGGGATTGATACAGGGCTATGTGGAGAGACTGGGGCAGTGGGATTAGTTTGGGGATTGATACAGGGCTTTGGGGAGAGAGCGGGGCTGTGGGATTAGTTTGGGGATTGTTATAGGAATATGGGGAGAGCGCGGTGCAGTGGGATTAGTTTGGGGATTGATACAGGGCTATGTGGAGAGACTGGGGCATTGGGATTAGTTTGGGGATTGATACAGGGCAATGGGGAGAGAGTGGGGCAGTGGGATTAGTTTGGGATTGATACAGGGCTATGGGGTGAGAGCGGGGAAGTGGCATCAGTTGTGGGATTGATACAGGGATATGGGCAGACAGCGGGAGAGAGTGATTAGTTTGGTGATTGATACAGGGCTATGGGAAGAGAGCGGGGAAGTGGGATCAGTTGTGGGATTAATACATGGCTATGGGAAGAGAGCGGGGCAGTGGGATTAGTTTTGGGATTGATACTGGGCTATGGGGAGAGAGCGGGGCAGTGGGATTAGTTTGTGGTTTGATACAGTGCTTTGGGGAGAGAGCAGGACAGTGGGATTAGTTTGGGGATTGATACTGGGCTATGGGGAGAGAGCGGGGAACTGGGATTAGTTCGGGGATTGATACAGGTCTATGGAGAGAGCGGGGCAGTGGGATTAGTTTGGGGATTGATACAAGGCTATGGGGAGAGAGTGAGGCAGTGGGATTGGTTAGCAGTTTGCTGCAGCGCTATGGGGTGAGAGCTGGACTGTGGGACTACTTTTGGAATAGATACAGGGCTATGGGGAGACAGTGGGGCAGTGGGATTAGCTTGGGTTTGGTACAAGGCTAAGGGGAGAGAGCGGAGCAGTGGGATAAGATGTTGGATTGATAGTGGTCTATGGGGAGAGAGCGGTACATTGGCTTTAGTTTGGGGATTGATACAGGGCTATGGGGAGTGAGTGGTGCAGTCGGATTAGTAAGCGGATTGATACAGGGCTATGGGGAGAGAGCGGGAGAGAGGGATTAGTTTGGGGATTGATACAGGGCTATGGGGGAGAGAGCGGGACAGTGGCATTAGTTTGGGGATTGATAAAGGGCTATGGGTGGAGAGTGGGGCAGTGGGATTATTTTGCTGATTTACACAGGGCTATGGGGAGAGAGTGGGAAAGTGGGATTAGTTTGACGAATGATACTGGGCTATGGGGAGAGAGCTGGGCAGTGGGATTAGTTTGAGATTGATACAGGGCTATGGGGAGAGAGTGGGACAGTGGGATTAGTTTGGGATAGATACAGGGCTATAGGGAGAGAGCAGGGCCGTGGGATTAGATTTGGATTGATACAGGGCTATGGGGAGAGAGCGGGGCAGTGGGATTAGTTTGGGGTTTGATACAAGGCTATGGTGAGAGAGTGCGGCAGTGGGATTAGTTTGGGGATTGATAAAGGGCTATGGGTGGAGAGTGGGTCAGTGGGATTAGTTTGCTGATTTACACAGGGCTATGGGGAGAGAGTGGGGCAGTGGGATTACTTTGGGATAGATACAGGGCAATAGGGAGAGAGCAGGGCCGTGGGATTAGATTTGGATTGATACAGGGCTATGGGGAGAGAGTGGGGCAGTGGGATTTGTTTGGGGATTGATACAGGGCTATGGGGAGACAGTGGGGCAGTGGGATTAGTTTGGGGATTGATACAGGGCTATGGTGAGAGAGTGAGGCAGTGGGATTAGTTTGGGGATTGATACTGGGCTATGGGGAGACAGTGGGGCAGTGGGATTAGTTTGGGGATTGATACAGGGCTATGAGGAGAGAGCGGGGCAGTGGGATTAGTTAGGGGATTGATAAAGGGACATGGGACGAGAGCGGGGCAGTATGATTAGTTTGGGGATTGACACAGGGCTATGTGTGTGTTCGAGGCAGAGGGATTAGTTTGGGGATTGTAACTGGGAATGGGGATAGAGCGAGGCAGTGGGATTAGTTTGGGGATTGATACAGGGCAATGGTGAGAGCGTGGTGCAGTGTGATTAATTTGGGAATTGATACAGGGCTATGGGGAGAGAGCGGGGCAGTTGGATTAAATTGGTGATTGATACAGGGCTATGGGGATAGAGCGCAACAGTGGGACTAGTTGGGGGATTGATACAGGGCTGTGGGGAGAGAGTGGGGCAGTGGGATTAGTTTGGGGATTGATACAGGGCTAAGGGGAGAGAGCGGGACAGTGGGATTCATTTGGGGATTGGTACAGGGCTTTGGGGTGAGAGCGGGGAAGTGGGATCAGTTGTGGGATTGATACAGGGCTATGGTGAGAGAGCGGGAGAGAGGGATTAGTTGGGGGATTGATACACGGCTATGGAGAGAGTGCGGGGCAGTGTGATTAGTTTGGGGTTTGATAAAGGGCTATGGGGGAGAGAGCGGCGTTGTAGCATTACTTTGGGGATTGATACAGGGCTATGGGGAGAGAGCAGGGCAGTGGGATTAGACTGGGGATTGATACAGGGCTATGGGGAGAGAGCGCGGCACTGGGATTAGTTTGGGGATTGATACAGGGCTATGGGGAGAGAGCGGGTCAGTGGGATTAGTTTGGGGATTGATACAGGGCTATGGGGAGAGAGCTGGTCAGTGGGATTAGTTTGGGGATTGATACAGGGCTATGGGGAGAGAGTGGGGCAGTGGGATTAGTTTGGGGAATGATCCAGGTCCATGGGGAGAGAGCGGGGCAGTAGGATTAGTTTGGGATTGATACTGGGCTATGGGGAGATAGTGGGGAAGTGGGATTAGTTTGGGATTGATACAGGGCTATAGAGAGAGAGCGGGGCAGTGGGATTAGATTGGGATTGATACACAGCTATGGGGAGAGCGGGGCAGTGGGATTAGTTTGGGAATTGATACAGGGCTATGGGGAGAGAGCGGTGCAGTGGAATTAGTTTGGGGATTGATACAGTTCAATGGGGGAGAGTGGGGCAGTGGGATTAGGTTGGGAATTGATACAGGGCTATGGGGAGAGAGTGGGACAGTGGGATTAGTTGTGGGATTGATACAGGGATATGGGGAGAGAGCGGGAGAGAGGGATTAGTTTGGTGATTGATACAGGGCTATGGGGAGAGAGCGGGGCAGTGGGATTAGTTTGGGGTTTGATATAGTGCTTTGGGGAGAGAGCAGGACAGTGGGATTAGTTTGGGGATTGATACTGGGCTATGGAGAGAGAGCGGGGAAGTGGGATTAGTTTGGGGATTGATACAGGGCTATGGAGAGAGCGGGGCAGTGGGATTAGGTTGGGGATTGATACAAGGCTATGGGGAGAGAGTGAGGCAGTGCGATTAGTTAGCAGTTTGATGCAGCGCTATGGGGTGAGAGCAGGACTGTGGGACTACTTTTGGAATAGATACAGGGCTATGGGGAGACAGTGGGGCAGTGGGATTAGTTTGGGTTTGCTACAAGGCTAAGGGGAGAGAGCGGAGAAGTGGGATAAGATGTTGGATTGATACAGGTCTATGGGGAGAGAGCGGTACATTGGGTTTAGTTTGGGGATTGATACAGGGCTATGGGGAGAGAGTGGTGCAGTCGGATTAGTATGCGGATTGATACAGGGCTATGGGGAGAGAGCGGGAGAGAGGGATTAGTTTGGGGATTGATACAGGGCTATGGTGAGAGAGCAGGGAAGTTGGATTAGTTTGGTATTGATACTGGGCTATGGGGAGAGAGCGGGACAGTGGGATTAGTTTGGGGATTGATACAGGGCTATGGTGAGAGAGTGGGGCAGTGGGATTTGTTTGGGAATTGATACAGGGCTATGGAGAGAGAGCGGAGCAGTGGGATTAGTTTGGGGATTGATACAGGTCAATGGGGAGAGAGCGCGACAGTGGGATTAGTTTGGGGAGTGATACTGCGAATGGGGAGAGAGCGAGGCAGTGGGATTAGTTTGGGGATTGATACTGCGAATGGGGAGAGAGCGGGACAGTGGGATTAGTTTGGGGATTGACACAGGTCTATGGGGAGAGACCAGGTCAGTGGGACTAGTTTGGGATTGATACAGGGCTATTGAGTGAGAGCGGGGAAGTGGGATCATTTTTGGAATTGATAAAGGGATATGGGGAGGGTTCGGCAGAGAGGGATTAGTTTGGGGATTGATACAGGGCTGTGAAGAGAGAGCGGGGGCAGTGGGATTAGTTTGCGCATTGATACAGGGCTATGGTTAGAGAGTGGGGCAGTGGGATTAGTTTGGGGAATGATACAAGGCTATAGGGGAGAGAGCTGAGCAGTGGGATTAGTTTGGGGATTGATACAGGGCTATGGTTAGAGAGTGGTGCAGTGGGATTAGTTTGCGTAATGATACAGAGCTATGGGGAGAGAGCGGAGCAGTGGGATTAGTATGGGGATTGATACAGTGCTATGGGGAGAGAGTGGGGCAGTGTGATTAGTTTGGGGATTGATACAGGGCTATGGTGATAGAGTGGGACAGTGGGATTAGTTTGGGTATTGATACAGGGCTATGGTGAGAGCGCAGTGCAGTGTGATTAGTTTGGGAATTGATACAGGGCTATGGGGAGAGAGGGGGCCAGTAGGATTAGTGTGGGGATTCATACAGGGATATGGGGACAGAGCAGGGCAGTGGGATTAGTTTGTGGAATTATACAGGGCTATGGGGAGAGAGCGGGGCAGTGGGATTTGTTTGTGGATTGATACAGTGCTATGGGAAGTGAGCGTTGCAGTGTGATTAGATTGGGGATTGATACAGGGCTATGGGGAGAGAGTGGGGCAGTGGGATTAGTTTGGGGATTGATACAGGGCTATGGGGAGAGAGTGGGGAAGTGGGATTAGTTTGGGGATTGATACAGGGCTATGGGGAGAGAGCGGGGCATTGGGATTAGTTTGGGGATTGATAAAGGACTATGGGGAGAGAGCGGGGCAGTGGGATTAGTTTGGGGTTTGATACAGGGCTATGGGTGAGATCGAGGCAGTGGGATTAGTTTGGGGATTAATACTGGGAATGGCAAGAGAGCGAGGCAATGGGATTATTTTTGGGATTGTTACAGGGCTATGTTGAGAGCGCGGTGCAGTGTGATTAGTTTGTGAATTGATACAGGGCTATGGGGAGAGAGCAGGGCAGTGGGATTAGTTTGGGGATTGATACAGGGCCCTGGGGAGAGAGCGGGGCAGTGAGATTTGTTTGGGGTTTGATACAGGGCTATGGGGAGAGAGCGGGGCAGTGGGATTTGTTTGGGGATTGATACGGGGCTATGGGGAGAGAGTGGGGCAGTGGGATTAGTTTGGGGATTGATGCAGGGCTATGGGGAGAGAGCAGGGCAGTGGGATTAGTTTGGGGAATGATACAGGGCTATGGGGAGAGAGCGGGGCAGTGGGATTAGTTTGGGGATTGATACAGGGCTATGGGGAGAGAGCGGGGCAGTGGGATTTGTTTGGGGATTGATACGGGGCTATGGGGAGAGAGTGGGGCAGTGGGATTAGTTTGGGGATTGATGCAGGGCTATGGGGTGAGAGCGGGGAAGTGGGATCAGTTGTGGGATTGATACAGGGATATGGGGAGAGAGCAGGACAGTGGGATTAGTTGGGGCATTGATACAAGGCTATGGGGAGAGAGCGAGGCAGTGGAATTAGATTGGGTATTGATACAGGGCTATGGGGAGAGAGTGGGGCAGTGGGATTAGTTTGGGGATTGTTACCGGGCTATGGGAAGAGAGCGGGGCAGTGGGATTAGTTTGGGGATTGATACAGGGCTATGGTTAGAGAGTGGGGCAGTGGGATTAGTTTGAGAATGAATCAAAGCTTTGGGGAGAGAGCGGAGCAGTGGGATTAGTATGGGGATTGATACAGAGCTATGGGGAGAGAGTGATGCAGTGGGATTAGTTTGGGGATTGATACAGTGCTATGGGGGAGAGAGTGGCGCAGTGGGATTAGTTTGGGTATTGATACAGGGTTATGGGGAGAGAGCGGGACAGTGGGATTAGTTTGGGGATTGATACAGGGCTATGGGGAGAGTGCGAGGCAGTGGGATTAGTTAGGGATTGATACAGGGCTATGGGGAGAGAATGGGGCAGTGGGATTAGTTTGGAGATTGTTACAGTCTATGGGTAGAGAGCGGGGCAGTGGGATTAGTTTGGGGATTGGTACAGGGCTATGGGGAGAGTGCGGGGCAGTGGGATTAGTTAGGGATTGATACAAGGCTATGGGGAGAGAGTGGGGCAGTGGGATTAGTTTGGGGATTGTTACAGTCTATGGGGAGAGAGCGGGACAGCGGGATTAGTTTGGGGATTGATACAGGGCCCTGGGGAGAGAGCGGGGCAGTGGGATTTGTTTGGGGATTGATACAGGGCTAGGGGGGAGAGAGCTGAGCAGTGGGATTAGTTTGTGGATTGATACAGAGCTATGGTTAGAGAGTGGGGCAGTGGGATTAGTTTGCGGAATGATACAGAGCTTTGGGGAGAGAGCGGAGCAGTGGGATTAGTATGGGGATTGATACAGAGCTATGGGGAGAGAGTGATGCAGTGGGATTAGTTTGGGGATTGATACAGTGCTATGGGGGAGAGAGTGGCGCAGTGGGATTAGTTTGGGGATTGATACAGGGCTATGGTGAGAGAGTGGGACAGTGGGATTAGTTTGGGTATTAATACAGGGCTATGGTGAGAGCGCAGTGCAGTCGATTAGTTTGGGAATTGATACATGGCTATGGGGAGAGAGGGGGCCAGTAGGATTAGTTTGGGGATTGATACAGGGCTATGGGTAGAGAGCAGGGCAGTGGGATTAGTTTGCGGAATTATACAGGGCTATGGGGAGAGAGCAGGACATTGGGATTAGTTTGGGATTGATAGAGCTATGGTGAGAGCGCGGTGCAGTGTGATTAGTTTGGGAATTGATACAAGGCTATGGGGAGAGAGCGGGGCAGTGGGATTAATTTGGGGATTGATACAGGGGTATGGGCAGAGCGCGGGGTAGCGGGATTAGTTTGGGGATTGATACAGGGCTATGGGGAGAGAGCAGGGCAGTGGGATTAGTTTGGGGAATGATACAGGGCTATGGGGAGAGAGCGGGGCAGTGGGATTTGTTTGGGGTTTGATACTGGGCTATGGATGAGATCGAGGCAGTGGGATTATGTTGGGTATTGATACAGGGCTATGGGGAGAGAGCGGGGCAGTGGGATTAGTTTGGGGATTGATACAGGGCTAAGGGGAGAGAGCGGGGAAGTGGGATTAGTTTGGAGATTGATACAGGGTTATGGGGAGAGAGCGTGGCAGTGGGATTAGTTTGGGGATTGATACAGGGCTATGGGGAGAGAGCGGGGCATCGGGATTAGTTTGGGGATTGATACAAGGCTATGAGGAGAGACCAGGTCAGTGGGACTAGTTTGGGATTCATACTGGGCGATTGTGTGAGAGCGGGGAAGTGGGATCAGTTGTGGGATTGATACAGGGATATGATGAGAGAGCGGGAGAGATGGATTAGTTTGGGGATTGATACAGGGCTGTGGAGAGAGAGCGGGGCAGTGCGATTAGTTTGGGGAATGATGCAGGGCTATGGGGGAGAGAGCTGAGCAGTGGGATTAGTTTGGGGATTGATACAGGGCTAAGGTTAGAGAGTGGGGCAGTGGGATTAGTTTGCGGAATGATAGGAGCTATGGGGAGAGAGCGGAGCAGTGGGATTAGTTTGGGGATTGATACAGGGCTATGGGGGAGAGAGTGGGGCAGTTGGATTAGTATGGGGATTGATACAGGGCTATGGGGGAGAGAGTGGGGCAGTGGGATTAGGTTGGGATCGATGCAGGGCTATAGGGAGAGAGCAGGACAGTGGGATTAGTTTGGGGATTGAAACAGCGCTATTGAGAGCAGGGCAGTGGGATTAGTTTGGAAATTGATACTCGGCAATGGGGAGAGAGCAGACCAGTGGGGTTAGTTTGGGGATTGATACAGAGCTATGGGGAGAGAGCAGGGCAGTGAGTTTAGTTTGGGGATTGATACAGGGCTATGGGGTGAGAGCGGGACAGTGGGATTAGATTGGGATTGATACAGGGCTATGGTGAGAGAGTGTGGCTGTGGGATTAGTTTGGGTATTGATACAGGTTTATGGGGACAGAGCGGGACACTGGGATTACATTGGGATTGATAGAGGGCTATGAGGAGAGAGTGGGACAGTGGGATTAGTTTGGGGATTGTTACAGGTCTATGGGGAGAGCGTGGCGCAGTGGAATTAGTTCGGGGATTGACACAGTGCTATGGGGTGAGAGCCGGGTAGTGGGATTAGTTTCGGGATTTATACAGTGCTTTGGGGAGAGGGCGGCCACTGGGATTAGTTTGTGGTTTGATACAGGGCTATGGGGAGAGAGTGGGACAGTGGGATTAGTTTGGGGATTGATACAGGGCTATTGGGAGAGAGCGGCACAGTGGGATTAGTTTGGGATTTGATACTGTGCTATGGGTTGAGAGCGGGTCAGTGGGATTAGTTTGGGGATTGATACAGGGCTTTGGGGAGAGACCAGGGCAGTGGGATTAGTTTGGGGATTGATACAGGGCTATGGGGAGAGAGTGGGGCAGTGGGATTAGTATGCGGATTGATACCGGGCTATGGGGAGAGATCAGGACAGTGGGACTGGTTTGGGATTGATGCAGGGCTAAGGGGAGAGAGCGGGACAGTGGGATCAGTTGTGTGATTGATACAGGGATATGGAGAGAGAGCGGGAGAGAGGGATTAGTTTGGGGATTGATACAGTGCTGTGGAGAGAGAGCGGGGCAGTGTGATTAGCTTGCGGATTGATAGAGTGCTATGGGGAGAGAGCGGGGCAGCGGGATTAGTTTGGGGAATGATACAGGGCTATGGGGGAGAGACCGGGGCAGTGGGATTAGTTTGGTGATTGATAAAGGGCTATGGGTGGAGAGTGGGGCAGTGGGATTAGTTTGCGGATTTACACAGGGCTATGGGGGGAGAGTGGGAAAGTGGGATTAGTTTGGCGAATGATACAGGGCTATGGGGAGAGTGTGGGGCAGTGGGATTAGTTTGGTATTGATACAGGGCTTTAGGGAGAGAGCAGGGCAGTGGGATTTGATTGGGATTGATACAGGGCTATGGGGAGAGAGCGGGGCATTGGGATTAGTTTGGGGATTGATACAGGGCTATGGGGAGAGAGCGGGGCATTGGGATTAGTTTGGGGATTGATACAGGGCTATGGAGAGAGAGTGGGACAGTGGGATTAGTTTGGGGATTGATACAGGGCTATGGAGAGAGAGTGGGACAGTGGGATTAGTTTGGGGATTGATACAGGGCTATGGGGAGAGCGGGGCAGTGAGATTAGCTTGGGCTTGATACAGGGCTATGGGGAGAGAGCGGGACAGTGGGAATATTTTGGGGATTGATACAGTGCGAGCGGGCTGGTGTGATTAGTTTGGGGATTGATACAGGGCTATGGAGAGAGACTGGTGCAGTGGGATTTGTTTGGGAATTGATACAGGGCTATGTGGAGAGAGTCGGGCTGTGGGATTAGTTTGGGATTGATACAGGGCTGTAGAGAGAAAGCGGGACAGTGGGATTAATTTGGGGATTGATACAGGGCTATGGAGGGAGAGTGGGGCATGGGATTAGTTTGGGATTTGATACAGGTCTATGGGGAGAGAGCACAGCATTGGGGTTCGTTTGGTGATTGATACAAGGCTATGTGTAGAGAGTGGGACAGTGGGATTAGTTTGGTTTTGATACAGGGCAAATGGGAGAGAGCAGGGCAGTGGGATTAGTTTGGGACTGATACAGGGCTATGGGGAGAGAGCGGGGCAGAGGGATTAGTTTGGGGATTGATACAGGTCTATGGGGAGAGAGCGGGGCAGAAGGATTAGTTTGGGGATTGATACAGGGCTGTGGGGATAGAATGTGGCAGTGGGATTAATTTGCGGATTGATACAGGTCTAGGGGGTCAGAGTGGGTCAGTGTGATTAGTTTGGGTATTGATACAGGACTATGGGGAGAGAGCAGGGCAGTGGGATTACATTGGAATTGATACAGGTCTATGAGGAGAGAGTGGGGCAGTGGGATTAGTTTGGGGATAGGTACAGGTCTATGGGGAGAGAATGGCACAGTGGGATTAGTTTGGGATTGATACAGGGCTATAGGGAGAGAGCGGCACAATGGGATAAGTTTGGGAATTGATACTGTGCTATGGGGTGAGAGCGGGGCAGTGGGATTAGTTGGGGATTGATACAGGGCTTTGGGGAGAGGGACGGGCACTGGGATTAGTTTGTGGTTTGATACAGGGCTATGGTGAGAGAGTGGGACAGTGGGGTTAGTTTGGAATTGATACAGGGCTACGGGGAGAGAGCGGGGCAGTGAGATTAGTTTGGAGATTGATACAGGGCTTTGGGGAGAGACCGGGGCAATGGGATTAGTTTGGCGATTGATACAGGACTATGGGGAGACAGCGTGGCAGTGTGATTAGTTTGGGGATTGATACAGCGCTATGGGGAGAGAGCGGGGCAGTGGGATTAATTTGGGTATTGATACAGGGCAATGGGGGAGAGAGTGGGGCAGTTGGATTAGTTTGGGGATTGAGCTATGGAGAGAGAGTGGAGCAGTGGGATTAGATACTGGATTGATACAGGTCTATGGGGAGAGAGCGAGGCAGTGGGATTAGTTTGGGGATTGATACAGGTCTATGGGGAGAGAGCGGGGCAGTGGGATTAGTTTGGGGATTGATACAGGGCAATGGGGAGAGAGTGGGGCAGTGGGATTAGTATGCGGATTGATACAGGGCTATGTGGAGAGATCAGGACAGTGGGATTGGTTTGGGATTGATGCAGGGCTATGGGGAGAGAGCGGGGCAGTGGGATCAGTTGTGTGAGTGATACAGGGATATGGAGAGAGAGCGGGAGAGAGGGATTAGTCTGGGGATTGATACAGGCCTTTGGGGAGAGGGCGGGGCAGTGGGATTAGTTTGGGGATTGATACAGGGCTATGGGGAGAGAGTGGGGCAGTGGGATTAATTTGGGGATTCATGCACGGCTATGGGGAGGGACTGGGGCAGTGGGACTCTTTTTGTTTATGAAGCCGAACAGTGTGACTCTCCATCAGCTCTGACCCTCCGACAGTGCGGCTCTCCCTCAGCACTGAACCTCCGACAGTGCGGCTCTCCCTCAGCACTGACCCTCCGACAGTGCGGCACTCCCTCAGCACTGACCCTCCCACAGAGCGGCGCTCGCTCAGCACTGACCCTCCGACAGTGCGGCTCTCCCTCAGCACTGACCCTCCGACAGTGCGGCGCTCCCTCAGCACTGACCCTCCGACAGTGCGGCTCTCCCTCAGCACTGACCCTCCGACAGTGCGGCTCTCCCTCAGCACTGACCCTCCCACAGTGCGACGCTCCCTCAGCACTGACCCTCCCACAGTGCGGCTCTCCCTCAGCACTGAACCTCCGACAGTGCGGCTCTCCCTCAGCACTGACCCTCCGACAGTGCGGCACTCCCTCAGCACTGACCCTCCCACAGAGCGGCGCTCGCTCAGCACTGACCCTCCGACAGTGCGGCTCTCCCTCAGCACTGACCCTCCGACAGTGCGGCGCTCCCTCAGCACTGACCCTCCGACAGTGCGCTGCTCCCTCAGCACTGACCCTCCGACAGTGCGGCTCTCCCTCAGCACTGACCCTCCCACAGTGCGACGCTCCCTCAGCACTGACCCTCCGACAGTGCAGCACTCCCTCAGCACTGACCATCCCACAGTGCGGCTCTCCCTCATGACTGAGCCTTCGACAGTACGGCTCTCCCTCAGCACTGACCCTCTGACAGTGCGGCGCTCCCTCAGCACTGACCATCCGACAGTGCGGCGCTGCCTCAGTACTGACCCTCCCACAGTGCGGCTCTCCCTCAGCACTGACCCTCCGACAGTGCGGCACTCACTCAGCACTGACCCTCCGACAGTGCAGCGCTCCCTCAGTACTGACCCTCCGACAGTGCGGAGCTCCCTGAGTACTGACCCTCCAACAGTGCGGCTCTCCCTCAGTACTGACCCTCCCACAGTGTGATGCTCCCTCAGCACTGATCCTCCCACAGTGCGGCTCTCCCTCAGCACTGACCCTCCGACAGTGCAGCACTCCCTCAGCACTGACCAACCCACAGTGCGGCGCTCCCTCAGCACTGACCCTCCGACAGTGCGGCGCTCCCTCAGCACTGACCTCCGACAGTGCGGCTCTCGCTCAGCACTGACCCTCCCACAGTACAGCGCTCCCTCAGCAGTGACCCTCCCACAGTGCGGTGCTCCCTCAGCACTGACCCTCCCACAGTACAGCATTCCCTCAGCACTGACCATTGCACAGTGCGGCGCTCCCTCAGCACTGACCCTCCGACAGTGCGGCGCTCCCTCAGCACTGACCCTCCAACAGTGCAGCGCTGCCTCAGTACTGACCCTCCCACAGTGCAGATCTCCCTCAGCACTGACCCTCCGACAGTGCGGCACTCCCTCAGCACTCCCACCGGGCGCTGTTTCACTCCGGGAGGCTCGTTGCACGGGACGACTCCACGTCAGAGCAGGGCGCCGTGTGTACACAGCCGCACACACCAACCGGATCCTGGCGGTCAGCGTCACATTCCCCCGGGGGGTGGGGGTTAGTGGGGGGAAGAGGGGGTTGAGACGGAATCTCAGGCGGGACTGGGTTTCTGATGTTGATCGTTCCTCACTGCCTCCCATCGTTGAATGAATTTCGGAGCAAAGGGATATTGCAGCGCACTCCTGATCTGCTCCCTGAACTTGGACTGGGTCTACGCGTAAATTAAGGTGTTGATGTAGCATGTCAAGGGCTGCAGTATGTAGCCCAACTCTTGCACAAGATCGGGTAGGTCTGTAGAGACATCCATAAAAAATATCAGGCCGGTATATATGGAAATCGGCATTAACATTGACCATAACAAGATGAAACTTCCCGAGATGACAAACAGCAAAATGATGGATTTCCTTCAACTCTCCATCTCCAGGTCACTAGGAAGTTCTGAGGAACAAAGGGACCTTGGTGTGTGTGTGTCCATAGATCTCTGAAAGCGGAGGGTCTTGTTAGTGGGGTGGTGAAAAAGGCATCTGGGACGCTTGACTTTATCAATCGAGGCATAGATTACAAAAATAGGGAGGTCATGTTGGAGTTGTATAGACCCTTGGTGAGGCCACAGCTGGAGTACTGTGTGCAGTTCTGGACCGCATATTATAGGATGGATGTGGTTGCACTGGAAGGGTTTGCAGAGGAGATTCACCAGGATGTTGCCTGGGATGAAACATTTAAGTTACGAAGAGAGGTTTGGACAGACTTGGGTTGTTTTCGTTGGAGCAGAGAAGACTGAGGGGCGACCCTGATCGAGGTGGACAAGATTATGAGGGGGCATGGACAGGGTGGATAGGGAGCAGCTGTTTCCCCCTCAGTTGAAGGGTCAGTCACGAGGTGGGTATAAGTTCAAGTTGAGGGGGCAGGAGGTTTAGGGGGGTATATGAGGAGGAACTTTTGTTACCCAGAGGGTGGTGAGGGTCTGGAATGCGCTGCCTGGGAGGGTGGTGGAGGTGGGTTAGCCTCACATCCTTTAAAAAGTACCTGGATGAGCACTCGGCACCTCATAACATTCATGGCTGTGGGGCCGAGTGCCGGTCAATGGGGTTAGGGAGGTAGGTCAGGGGTTTCTCACATGTCGGCGCAGACTCGATGGGCCGATTTCCTTTGACTCTCCATCTCCGGGTCTCCGGGGTTCTCCCCACTGCTGGGAGCCCAGAGTCTCCTGCAGACTCTGCTGTTCACTAAGATGTGTCTGACGGTGAGAACATTGAACAGCAGGATCACGACAAATGGGACACAGGTTGTGGGGGGGGGGGGGGGGGGTGTCAGAATGTGATGCAGGAACTCAATTACGACCCAGAATTTTGATTCCAGAATCTCACCATACGCCTGACAAAACCAGGGCATATTCTGAGGCTGATAGTGAGGTTTTAACATAAAATACCAGAAAATATTCTTCAACCCGCTCAGCGTAGTCATTGTCCCCAGAACCACAGCCACCGTTCTCTTGGTGCAATATTTACTTTTCAGCTTCTGGCAACAAGTAGATCAAAGGTGAAAGTGACGGTGAACCAGACGAAACAGTCGGTGACTGCGTAGAGTAGGGCTGCGTGGTTATTACACATGGGGGCATTCAGCAGGAAATGAAACTGAGCAACAGAAAGAATCGGAAAGAATCTCAACATCAGGTCAAAGATAACGACCAGAAGGTCTGCTGCTGCCATGGCTACCAGGTAGCGAGCAACACAATCGGAGAGACCACACTTTCCCTGAGTCAGGTTGCCAATCGTCATTGAGTTAACTGCCAGAAAGGGAGACATTGAGTTAAATCATACATCAAACTGGGAAAAGGCTGCTAGTTGGGCTGAGTGCATGCTGACAAATCCAAATGCACTACTCTAATCAGTTTTGTAGGGAAACTATTGTTCCTATGACAGGGTTTCCAACAGGAGGCAGGGATGACCATAGAATTAAACTAAATATCAAATAAAATACAATCTGTAGGATGCAATAACACATGAGGAATTGCAGCTCATTGGAATGTGCCCCTGAGTTAGGCAATGGGGAGGTGGGGTTTTATGGGGGAAGGTGGTTCAGGGGATGGTGGATGTTAGTTCAAATCCCGGCTCCCGATCACCTCCAGTGACCCTGGGTTATAGAGGCAGATTTATCTTAAGTTCCAGGCTCCAATAGGCTGATGAGGCTTCAAACAATCTGCTACATGTTTGGCTGTTGATGAGGGGCACTAGCAACCGCAGGGATGAGGCAGACAATAGTGGGAGCAGGAATAGGATTAAAGCAAAATACTGCAGATCCGGGAAATCTGAAACAAAAACAGTAAATGCTGGAAGCATTTAGTGGGTCTGACAGCATCTGTGGAGGGAAAAACAGAGTTAACATTTCGAGTCCGAATGACTCATCTTCACAGACGCTGTCAGACAGCCTGAGCTTTTCCAGCATTTTCTGTTTTACGTTTAGGAACACTAAAAGAGTCAACATTGATTAGAGGAGCTAATAGACCGATGGAGAGACTTACGAGGAACACCAATAGCAGCAAGGAGAGGATAATAGTGGGCTTCAACTCTCCGAAGTATGTATAACATCCGCGCTGATAAAGATAATGGGATAAAATGAAAAGATGCATCCAGCATGTAATACACCCAGGGGAAATAACTGACCATTGTTGTAATATTCCAATCGATCGTTCTCAGATTCTGTTCCATTGCTGTAATATTCCAATCTATCATTCTCAGATTCTTATCCATTGTTGTAATATTCCAATCTATCGTTCTCAGATTCTGATCCATTGTTGTAATATACCAATCTATCATTCTCAGAATCCGATACAATGTTGTAATATTCCAATCTATCATTCTCAGAATCCGATACAATGCTGTAATATTCCAATCTATCATTCTCAGAATCCGATACAATGTTGTAATATTCCAATCTATCGTTCTCAGATTCTGATCCATAGTTGTAATATTCCAATCTATCATTCTCAGAATCCGATACAATCTTGTAATATTCCAATCTATCGTTCTCAGATTCTGATCCATAGTTGTAATATTCCAATCTATCATTCTCAGATTCTTATCCATTGTTGTAATATTCCAATCTATCGTTCTCAGATTCTGATCCATTGTTGTAATATACCAATCTATCATTCTCAGAATCCGATACAATGTTGTAATATTCCAATCTATCATTCTCAGAATCCGATACAATGCTGTAATATTCCAATCTATCATTCTCAGAATCCGATACAATGTTGTAATATTCCAATCTATCGTTCTCAGATTCTGATCCATAGTTGTAATATTCCAATCTATCATTCTCAGAATCCGATACAATCTTGTAATATTCCAATCTATCGTTCTCAGATTCTGATCCATTGTTGTAATATTCCAATCTATCGTTCTCAGATTCTGATCCATTGTTGTAATATTCCAATCTATCGTTCTCAGATTCTGATCCATTGTTGTAATATTCCAATCTATCGTTCTCAGAATCCGATACAATGTTGTAATATTCCAATCTATCATTCTCAGAATCCGATACAATGTTGTAATATTCCAATCTATCATTCTCAGAATCCGATACAATGTTGTAATATTCCAATCTATCATTCTCAGATTCTTATCCATTGTTGTAATATTCCAATCTATTGTTCTCAGACTCTAATCCATAGTTGTAATGTTCCAAGCTATTGTTCTCAGATTCTGATCCGTAGTTGTAATATTCAAATATATCCTTCTCATTTTCTGAATCATAGTTGTAATATTCCAATCTATCGTTCTCAGATTCTGTTCCATTGTTGTAATATTCCAATCTATCGTTCTCAGATTCTGTTCCATTGTTGTAATATTCCAATCTATCGTTCTCAGACTCTAATCCATAGTTGTAATATTCCAATCTATCGATCTCAGATTCTGATCCATTGTTGTAATATTCCAATCTATCGATCTCACATTCTGATCCATTGTGGGAATATTCCAATCTATCGTTCTCAGATTCTGATCTATTGTTGTAATATTCCAATCTATCGTTCTCAGATTCTGTTCCATTGTTGTAATATTCCAATCTATCGTTCTCAGACTCTAATCCATAGTTGTAATATTCCAATCTATCGATCTCAGATTCTGATCCATTGTTGTAATATTCCAATCTATCGATCTCACATTCTGATCCATTGTGGGAATATTCCAATCTATCGTTCTCAGATTCTGATCTATTGTTGTAATATTCCAATCTATCATTCTCAGATTCTGATTCATTGTTGTAATATTCCAATCTTTTGTTCTCAGATTCTGTCAATTGTTGTAATATTCCAGTCTATCGATCTCAGATTCCGATCCATTGTTGTAATATCCCAATCTATCATTCTCAGATCCTAATCCATAGTTGTAATATTCCAATCTATCGTTCTGAGATTTTGAAACATAGTTTTAATATTCCAATCTATCGTTGTCAGATTCCAATCCATAATTTTAATATCCCAATCGACCGTTCTCAGATTCTGAACCAAAGTTGTAATATCCCAATCTATCATTCTCAGATTCTGAACCCTTGTTGTAATATTACAATCTATCGTTCTCAGATTCCGATCCATTGTTGTAATATTCCAATCTATCGTTCTCAGATTCTGATCCAGTGTTGTAATATTCCAATCTATCATTCTCAGATTCTGATCCCTTGTTGTAATATTACAATCTATCGTTCTCAGATTCCGATCCATTGTTGTAATATTACAATCTATCGTTCTCACATTCTGATCCATTGTTGTAAATTTCCAATCTATCGTTCTCAGATTCTGATCCATTGTTGTAATATTCCAATCTATCATTCTCAGATTCTGATCCCTTGTTGTAATATTCCAATCGACCGTTCTCAGATTCTGAACCAAAGTTGTAACATTCCAATCTATCGTTCTCAGATTCTGATCCAGTGTTGTAATATTCCAATCTATCATTCTCAGATTCTGATCCCTTGTTGTAATATTACAATCTATCGTTCTCAGATTCCGATCCATTGTTGTAATATTCCAATCTATCGTTCTCACATTCTGATCCATTGTTGTAAATTTCCAATCTATCGTTCTCAGATTCTGATCCATTGTTGTAATATTCCAATCTATCATTCTCAGATTCTGATCTCTTGTTGTAATATTACAATCTATCGTTCTCAGATTCCGATCCATTGTTGTAATATTACAATCTATCATTCTCAGATTCTGATCCAGTGTTGTAATATTCCAATCTATCATTCTCAGATTCTGATCCCTTGTTGTAATATTACAATCTATCGTTCTCAGATTCCGATCCATTGTTGTAATATTACAATCTATCGTTCTCACATTCTGATCCATTGTTGTAAATTTCCAATCTATCGTTCTCAGATTCTGATCCATTGTTGTAATATTCCAATCTATCGTTCAGAGATTCTGATCCATTGTTGTAATATTCCAATCTAATGTTCTCAGATTCTGACCATTGTTGTAATATTCCAATCTATCGTTCTCAGTCTCTGATCCATTGTTGTAATATTCCAATCTATCATTCTCAGATTCCAATCCATTTTTTTCATATTCTAATCTATCGTACTCAGATTCTGATCCATTGTTGTAATATTCCAATCTATCGTTCAGAGATTCTGATCCATTGTTGTAATATTCCAATCTAATGTTCTCAGATTCTGACCATTGTTGTAATATTCCAATCTATCGTTCTCAGTCTCTGATCCATTGTTGTAATATTCCAATCTATCATTCTCAGATTCCAATCCATTTTTTTCATATTCCAATCTATCGTTCTCAGATTCCAATCCATAATTTTAATATTCCAATCGACAGTTCTCAGATTCTGATCCAAAGTTGCAATATTCCAATCTATTGTTCTCAGTTTCTGATCCGTAGTTGTAATATTCCAATCTATCGTTCTCAGATTCCGAGCCATTGTTGTAATATTCCAATCTATCGTTCTCAGATTCCGAGCCATTGTTGTAATATTCCAATCTATCGTTCTCAGATTCCGAGCCATTGTTGTAATATTCCAATCTATCGTTCTCAGATTCCGAGCCATTGTTGTAATATTCCAATCTATCGTTCTCACATTCTGATCCATTGTTGTAATATTCCAATCTATCGTTCTGAGATTTTGAAACATAATTTTAATATTCCAATCTATCGTTCTCAGATTTCAATCCATAATTTTAATATTCCAATCGACCATTCTCAGATTCTGAACCAAATTTGTAATATTCCAATCTATCATTCTCACATTCTGATCCAAAGTTGCAATATTCCAATCTATCGTTCTCAGATTCAGATCCAATGTTGTAATATTCCAATCTATCGTTCTCAGTTTCTGATCCGTAGTTGTAATATTCCAATCTATCGTTCTCAGTTTCTGATCCGTAGTTGTAATATTCCAATCTATCGTTCTCAGATTCCGAGCCATTGTTGTAATATTCCAATCTATTGTTCTCAGATCCTGATTCATTGTGGGAATATTCCAATCTATCGTACTCAGATTCCGATCCATTGTTGTAATATCCCAATCTATCATTCTCAGATCCTAATCTATGGTTGTAATATTCCAATCTATCGTTCTGAGATTTTGAAACATAGTTTTAATATTCCAATCTATCGTTCTCAGATTTCAATCCATAATTTTAATATTCCAATCGACCGTTCTCAGATTCTGAACCAAAGTTGTAATATTCCAATCTATCGTTCTCAGATTCAGATCCAATGTTGTAATATTCCAATCTATCATTCTCAGATTCTGATCCCTTGTTGTAATATTACAATCTATCGTTCTCAGATTCTGATCCATTTTTCTAATATTACAATCTATCATTCTCAGATTCTGATCAAGTGTTGTAATATTCCAATCTAACGTTCAAAGATTCAGATCCAATGTTGTAATATTCCAATCTATTGTTCTCAGATTCTGATCCATTGTTGTAATATTCCAATCTATTATTCTCAGATTCTGATCCATTGTTGTAATATTCCAACCTATCGTACTCAGATTCCGATCCAAAGTTCTAATAATCCAATTGACCGTTCATAGATTCTGATCAATTGTTGTAAAATTCCAATCTATCGTTCTCAGATTCAGATCCATTGTTGTAATATTCCAATCTATCATTCTCAGATTCTGATCCATTATTGTAATATTCCAATCTATCATTCTCAGATTCTGAACCATAGTTGTAATATTCCAATCTATCGTTCTCAGATTCTGATCCAGTGTTGTAATATTCCAATCTATCGTTCTCACATTCTGATCCATAGTTGTAATATTACAATCTATCGTTCTCACATTCTGATCCATTGTTGTAATATTCCAATCTATCATTCTCAGATGCTGAACCATAGTTGTAATATTCCAATCTATCGTTCTCTGATTCAGATCCATTGTTGTAATATTCCAATCTATCGTTCTGACAATCTGATCCATTGTTGTAATATTCCAATCTATTATTCTCAGATTCGGATCCATTGTTGTAATATTCCAATCAATCGTACACAGATTCTGATCCATTGTTGTAATATTCCAATCAATCGTACACAGATTCGGATCCATTGTTGTAATATTCCAATCAATCGTACACAGATTCTGATCCATTGTTGTAATATTCCAATCTAACGTTCTCAGATTCTGATCCATTGTTGTAATATTCCAATCTAACGTTCTCAGATTCTGATCCATTGTTGTAATATTCCAAACTATCGTTCTCAGAATCCAATCCTTTGTTTTAATATTCTAATGTATCGTTCTCAGATTCTGATCCATTGTTGTAATATTCCAACCTATCGTACTCAGATTCCGATCCAAAGTTGTAATAATCCAATTGACCGTTCATAGATTCTGATCCATTGTTGTAATATTCCAATCTATCGTTCTCAGATTCTGATCCATTGTTGTAATATTCCAATCTATCGTTCTGACAATCTGATCCATTGTTGTAATATTCCAATCTATTATTCTCAGATTCGGATCCATTGTTGTAATATTCCAATCAATCGTACACAGATTCTGATCCATTGTTGTAATATTCCAATCAATCGTACACAGATTCGGATCCATTGTTGTAATATTCCAATCAATCGTACACAGATTCTGATCCATTGTTGTAATATTCCAATCTAACGTTCTCAGATTCTGATCCATTGTTGTAATATTCCAATCTAACGTTCTCAGATTCTGATCCATTGTTGTAATATTCCAAACTATCGTTCTCAGAATCCAATCCTTTGTTTTAATATTCTAATGTATCGTTCTCAGATTCTGATCCATTGTTGTAATATTCCAACCTATCGTACTCAGATTCCGATCCAAAGTTGTAATAATCCAATTGACCGTTCATAGATTCTGATCCATTGTTGTAATATTCCAATCTATCGTTCTGACATTCTGATCCATTGATGTAATATTCCAATCTAATGTTCTCAGATTCTGATCCATTGTTGTAAAATTCCAATCTATCATTCTCAGATTCTGATCCATTGTTGTAATATTCCAATCTATCATTCTCAGATTCTGATCCATTATTGTAATATTCCAATCTATCGTTCTGACATTCTGATCCATTGATGTAATATTCCAATCTATTGTTCTCAGTTTCTGATCCATTGTTGTAATATTCCAATCTATCGTTCTCAGATTCGGATCCATTGTTGTAATATTCCAATCAATCGTACACAGATTCTGATCCATTGTTGTAATATTCCAATCAATCGTACACAGATTCGGATCCATTGTTGTAATATTCCAATCAATCGTACACAGATTCTGATCCATTGTTGTAATATTCCAATCTAACGTTCTCAGATTCTGATCCATTGTTGTAATATTACAATCTATCGTTCTCAGATTCAGATCCATTGTTGTAATATTCCAATATATCGTTCTCACATTCTTATCTATTGTTGTAATATTCCAAACTATTGTTCTCTGATTCTGATCCATTGTTGTAATATTCCAATCTACCCTTCTCAGATTCCGATCCATTGTTGTATTATTCCAATCTATCGATCTCAGATTCTGATCCATTGTTGTAATATTCCAACCTATCGTACTCAATTCCGATCCAAAGTTGTAATAATCCAATTGACCGTTCATAGATTCTGATCAATTGTTGTAAAATTCCAATCTGTCGTTCAGAGAATCTGATCCATTCTTGTAATATTCAAATCTATCATTCTCAGATTCTGATCCATTGTTGTAATATTCCAATCTATCGTTCTCAGATTCTGATCCATTGTTGTAATATTCCAATCTATTATTCTCAGTTTCTGATCCATTGTTGTAATATTCCAATCTACCCTTCTCAGATTCCGATCCATTGTTGTATTATTCCAATCTATTATTCTCAGATTCTGATCCATTGTTGTAATATTCCAACCTATCGTACTCAATTCCGATCCAAAGTTGTAATAATCCAATTGACCGTTCATAGATTCTGATCAATTGTTGTAAAATTCCAATCTGTCGTTCAGAGAATCTGATCCATTCTTGTAATATTCAAATCTATCATTCTCAGATTCTGATCCATTGTTGTAATATTCCAATCTATCGTTCTCAGATTCTGATCCATTGTTGTAATATTCCAATCTATCGTTCTCAGATTCTGATCCATTGTTGTAATATTCCAATCTATTATTCTCAGTTTCTGATCCATTGTTGTAATATTCCAATCTATCGTTCTCAGATTCTGACCATTGTTGTAATATTCCAATCTATCGTTCAGAGATTCTGCTCCATTGTTGTAATATTCCAATCTATCGTTCTCAGATTCTGATCCATTGTTGTAATATTCCAATCTATCATTCTCAGATTCTGATCCATTGTTGTAATATTCCAATCTATCGTTCTCAGATTCTGATCCATTGTTGTAATATTCCAATCTATCGTTCTCAGTCTCTGATCCATTGTTGTAATATTCCAATCTATCGTACACAGATTCTGATCCATTGTTGTAATATTCCAATCTATCGGTCTCAGATTCTGATCCCTTGTTGTAATATTCCAATCTATCGTTCAAAGATTCTGATCCATTGTTTTAATATTCTAATGTATCGTTCTCAGATTCAGATCCATTGTTGTAATATTCCAACCTATCATTCTCAGATTCTGATCCATTGTTGTAATATTCCAATCTATCGTTCTCACATTCTGATCCATTGTTGTAATATTCCAATCTATCATTCTCAGATTCTGATTCATTGTTGTAATATTCCAATCGACAGTTCTCTGATTCAGATCCATTGTTGTAATATTCCAATCTATCATTCTCAGATTCTGATCCATTGTTGTAATATTCCAATCTATCGTTCTCTGATTCAGATCCATTGTTGTAATATTCCAATCAATCGTACACAGATTCTGATCCATTGTTGTAATATTCCAATCTATCGTTCTCAGATTCTGATCCATTGTTGTAATATTCCAACCTATCATTCTCACATTCTGATCCATTGTTGTAATATTCCAATCTATCATTCTCAGATTCTGATCCATTGTTGTAATATTCCAATCTATCGTTCTCACATTCTGATCCATTGTTGTAATATTCCAATCTATCGTTCTCACATTCTGATCCATTGTTGTAATATTCCAATCTATCATTCTCAGATTCTGATCCATTGTTGTAATATTCCAATCTATCGTTCTCACATTCTGATCCATTGTTGTAATATTCCAATCTATCGTTCTGACATTCTGATCCATTGTTGTAATATTCCAATCTATCGTTCTCAGATTCTGATCCATTGTTGTAATATTCCAATCTATCGTTCTCTGATTCAGATCCATTGTTGTAATATTCCAATCTATCGTTCTCACATTCTGATCCATTGTTGTAATATTCCAATCTATCGTTCTCACATTCTGATCCATTGTTGTAATATTCCAATCTATCATTCTCAGATTCTGATCCATTGTTGTAATATTCCAATCTATCGTTCTCACATTCTGATCCATTGTTGTAATATTCCAATCTATCGTTCTGACATTCTGATCCATTGTTGTAATATTCCAATCTATCGTTCTCAGATTCTGATCCATTGTTGTAATATTCCAATCTATCGTTCTCTGATTCAGATCCATTGTTGTAATATTCCAATCTATCGTTCTCAGATTCTGATCCATTGTTGTAATATTCCAATCTATCGTTCTCTGATTCAGATCCATTGTTGTAATATTCCAATCTATCGTTCTCAGATTCTGATCCATTGTTGTAATATTCCAATCTATCGTTCTGACATTCTGATCCATTGTTGTAATATTCCAATCTATCGTTCTCTGATTCTGATCCATTGTTGTAATATTCCAATCTATCATTCTCAGATTCTGATCTCTCCTCCATTCCCTCTGTAGCCGCTATTCTCTGTTAGTGCCGGAGCTGATGCTCCCATTGACGCTATGAGATAATGTTGGAAGATGCGACATATTAATGGAAGAGGGAGTCCCTCCTGTGTCAGAGCTGGGATCCGCTGGGATTGACATTACTGACAGTCACTTAACAAACAACTACAAATTACCCCTTCCAATCCAACACCTTTTCCATCGCACCACATTGGGACATTTCTCCCTGGCTGGATGGGAAGTTTGAGACTGGCAGAGAGCAGCAATGTTGGGAATGGTAGAAGGCACTGGCCTGAACTTTTCAATCCTCCTAGCATGTGCCACAAGGAAGTATTCAATGAATGGCATGGCACTAGGAAGTTCTGAGGAGCAAAGGGACCTTAGTGTGTCTGTCCATAGATCTCTGAAAGCGGAGGGGCATGTTAGTGGGCTGGTGAAAAAGGCACATGGGACACTTGCCTTTATCAATTGAGGCATAGAATACAAAAGTAGGGAGGTCATGTTGGAGTTGTATAGACCCTTGGTGAGGCCACAGCTAGAGTACTGTGTGCAGTTCTGGTCACCACATTATAGGAAGGATGTGGTTGCACTGGAGGGGGGAGCAGAGGAGATTCACCAGGATGTTGCCTGGGATGAAACATTTAAGTTACGGAGAGAGGTTTGGATAGACTTGGGTTGTTTTCGTTGGAGCAGAGAAGACTGAGGGGCGACCCTGATCGAGGTGGACAAGATTATGAGAGGCATGGACAGGGTGGGTAGGGAGCAGCTGTTCCCCTGAGTTGAAGGGTCAGTCACGAGGTGGGTATAAGTTCCAGGTGAGGGGGGCAGGAGGTTTAGGGGGGGATGTGAGGAGGAGCTTTTGTTACCCAGAGGGCGGTGAGGGTCTGGAATGCACTGCCTGGGAGGGTGGTGGAGGTGGGTTAGCCTCACAGCCTTTAAAAAGTACCTGGATGAGCACTCGGCACCTCATAACATTCAAGGCGATGGGGGCCTAGTGCTGGTCAATGGGGTTAGGGAGGTAGGTCAGGGGTTTCTCACAGTGTCGGTGCAGACTCGATGGGCCGAAGGTCTTCTTCTGCTCTGTGTGGTTCTGTGAGTCCGCGGGTCTGAGTCCCACTTGATGGGACTCCATGTTGGGGTCAAAGTACCCCTTTCGAGAAGAATTATTCAGCTCGGAGCTGCTAAAGAGCTGAGGGTCTGATCGCAGGTCGGTGCTGGAGTGGCGACGCAGGAATCCAGAGGAGCAGAACATCGGGTGAAGAGATTGTCACCCTGCAATGTGGCCTTGTCAATGAGGTCACCAAGTTGGAATGACAAAACTGGTAATTTATTGACCATCTCTGTAACATCCTCCAAAACCCTACACCCCTCCCTCTCTCTGTAACCTCCTCCAAACCCCTACACCCCTCCCTATCTCTGTAACCTCCTCCAGCCCCCTACAACCCTCCCTATCTCTGTAACCTCCTCCAGCCACTACAACCCTCCATATCTCTGTAACCTCCTCCAGCCCCTACACCCCTCCCTATCTCTGTAACCTCCTCCAGCCCCTACAACCTTCACTATCTCTGTAACCTCCTCCAGCCACTACAACCCTCCATATCTCTGTAACCTTCTCCAGCCCCTACACCCCTCCCTATCTCTGTAACATCCTCCAGCCCCTACACACATCCCTATCTCTGTAACCTCCTCCAGCCCCTACACACCTCCCTATCTCTGTAACCTCCTCCAGCACCTACAACCCTCCTTATCTCTGTAACCTCCTCCAGCCCCTACAACCCTCCCGACTCTGTAACATCCACAAGCCGCAACAACCCTCCCTATCTCTGTAACCTCCTCCAGCCCCTACAAACCACCCTTTCTCAGTAACCTCCTCCAGCCCCTACAACCTTCCCTATCTCTGTAACCTCCTCCAGCACCTACAACCCTCCCTATCTCTGTAACATCCTCCTGCCCCTACAACCCTCCCTATCTCTGTAACCTCCTCCAGCCCCTGCACCACTCTCTATCTCTGTAACCCCTTCCAGCCCCGAAAACCATCCCTATCTCTGTAACATCCTCCAGCCCCTACACCACTCTCTAACTCTGTAACCGCCTCCAGCCCCACCACCCCTCCCTATCTCTGTAACCTCCTCCAGCCCCTAAAACCCTCCCTATCTTTGTAACCACCTCCAGCCCCCTACAACACTCCCTATCTCTGTAAACTCCTCCAGCCCCTACACCCCTCCCTATCTCTGTAACCTCCTCCAGCCCCTACACCCCTCCCTATCTCTGTAACCTTCTCCAGTTCTAACAAACGTCCCTATTTCTGTAACCTCCTCCAGCCCCACAACCTTCCTTATCTCTGTAACCACCACCAGCCCCTACAACACTCCCTATCTCTGTAACCTTTTCCAGCCCCGACAACCCTCCCTCTCTCTGTAACCTCCTCAGGCCCTACACACCTCTCTATCTCTGTATCCTCCTCCAGCCAATACAACTATCCCTATCTCGGTAAACTCCTCCAGCACCTACACTCCTCACTATCACTGCAAACTCTTCCAACCACTACAACTCTCCCTATCTCTGTAACCTCCTCCAGCCACTACACCCCTCCCTATCTCTGTAACTTCCTCCAGCCGCTACAACAGTCCCTATCTCGGTAAACTCCTCCAGCCCCTACACCCCTCACTAACTCTGTAACCTCTTCAGGCCCCTACACCCCTCCGTATCTCTGCAACCTCCTCCAGTTCCTACAACCCTCCCTATCTCTGTAACATCCTCCAGCCCCCACAACCCTCCCTATCTCTGTAACCTCCTACAGCCCCTACAAACCTCCCTATCTCTGTAATCGCCTCCAGCCCCTACAAACCTCCCTATCTCTGTACTTCCTCCAGCCTCTACAAACTTCCCTATCTGTGTAACCTCCTACAGCCCCTACAACCCTCCCTATCTTAATCCTCCCTAACTCTGTAACCTCCTCCAGCCCCTACGACTGTTCCTATTTCTGTAACCTCCTCCAGCTCCTACAACACTCCCTATCTCTGTAATCTCCACCAGCCCCTACTACCCTCTCTATCTCTATAACCTCCTCCAGCCCCTACAACCCTCCCTATCTCTGTAACCTCCTCCAGCCCCTAGAACCCTCCCAATCTTTGTAACCTCCTCCAGCCCCTACAACCCTCCCTATCTCTCAGGCATCCTCCAGCCCTACATCTCTCCCTATCTTTGTAACCTCCACAGCCCCTACACACCTCTCGATCTCTGTAACCTCCTCCAGCCCCGACAACCCTCCATCTCTCTGTAAATTCCTCCAGCCCCTACAAACCTCCCTATCTCTGTAATCGCCTCAACCACTACAACCCTCCCTATCTCTGTAACCTCCTCCAGCCCCTACACCCCTCCCTATCTCTGTAACCTCCTCCAGCCCCTACACCCCTCCCTATCCCTCTAACCTCCTCCAGCCCCTACAACCCTCCCTATTTCTGTAACCTCCTCCAGCCCCTACAACCCTCCCTATTTCTGTAACCTTCTCCAGCCCCTACAACCCTCCCTATCTCTGTAACCTCCTCCAGCCCCTACACCCCTCCCTATCTCTGTAACCTCCTCCAGCCCCTACACCCCTCCCTATCTCTGTAACCTCCTCCAGCCCCTACACCCCTCCCTATCTCTGTAACCTCCTCCAGCCCCTACACCCCTCCCTATCTCTGTAACCTCCTCCAGCCCCTACACCCCTCCCTATCTCTGTAACCTCCTCCAGCCCTACACCCCTCCCTATCTCTGTAACCTCCTCCAGCCCCTACAACCCTCCCTATCTCTGTAACGTCTTCCCGCCAGGTTTCAGCTCTACTGGAACAGCTTGGCTCGGGGCACGGCAAGTTCTGGAGCACAAGCCTTCAGGACTATTGCCGGAATATTGTCAGGGCCCACAGCCTTTGCAGTATCCAGTGCCTTCAGCCGTTTCTTGATATCACGTGGAGTGAATCGAATTAGCTGAAGACTGGCATCTGTGATGCTGGGAGCCTCCGGAGGAGACTGAGATGGATCATCCACTCGGCACCTCTGGCTGAAGATTGTAGCGAATCGTTCAGCCTCAACTTTTCCAGAACTACACAGAATACTCCAAGTGAGCTCCAACCAAGGCTCTACACAGGTGAAGGAAGACTTGCCCCCTCCTGCACTCAAGAACCCCTCGCGAGGGGGGTCTGGCATACCATTCACCTTGCTGAACCCTTGCTGCACCTGCATATTGTCTTCCAGTGAGTCCTGGACAAGGAGATCCAGGTCCCTTTGCACATCTGCACATCCCCATCTCTCACCCATTCAGTAACACTCTGCACCTCTGTCCTGCTGATCCATGGAGATATTCCCACACTCCGGAAAGGATATTTGTCCCATTCTGTGATGTACCTATAGATGTGTGTGTGTCAACATGTCTCGAGGTGAGTTTAAGTCAGATCTGTGGTGAGGAATTGAATCGATGTGCACTCTGGCCTTTTAAGTGATGCCTGTGTTGACCACCCTTTGGGACATGGGCGAGGCCCACTTTGGGCAGGGGGCCTTTATCACTGCTCCTGGCTCCCCACCAGGAGGGGGCAGCCTCTCTCCGCCCAGGGACACTTACCACCCACCTCACCTCAGACTTAAATACCCTGCTGTCTGATCCACGACAGCCCCGGGAAATAAATGGGGGCCAGCCCTGCACTGCTGCTTGTGGAGGGTGGGGGTCTCACTTTGACACTGCCTTCCATCATGTTTGGTGCTCCATGAAACGTGTTGGGTTACCAAGGGGTTAACTGCCCTTGTTTGTTCAGTGGCTGCAAGTAATGTGGGTTTAACCCACCCCCAACCCCCACCGGGGACCCTAATGGTGTCCCTGAGGCTTTCCCCTCTTCCTTTAATAAGGGGACTGCGATCGATGTGTGGACCCATTGTGACATTGGGAGCATCACCTCCAGCAGCAAGAGGGATCAGCGGCTACAGAGAGAGAGAGAGAGAGACAGAGAGAGACAGAGACAGAGAGAGAGAGCGACAGAGACAGAGAGAGAGAGAGACAGAGAGGGACAGAGAGAGATAGAGAGACAGGGAGAGACAGAGAGAGAGAGAGAGACAGGGAGAGACAGAGACAGAGAGAGAGAGCAACAGAGACAGAGAGAGACAGAGAGAGACAGAGAGGGACAGAGAGAGATAGAGAGACAGGGAGAGACAGAGAGAGAGAGACAGAGAGAGAGAGAGACAGAGTGAGACAGGGAGAGACAGAGAGACAGAGAGAGACAGAGAGAGACAGGGAGAGACAGAGAGAGACAGAGAGAGACAGGGAGAGACAGAGAGACAGAGAGATAGAGAGAGATAGAAAGACAGGGAGAGACAGAGAGAGAGAGAGAGACAGAGTGAGACAGGGAGAGACAGAGAGACAGAGAGAGATAGAGACAGGGAGAGACAGGGAGAGACAGAGAGAGACAAAGAGAGAGACACAGGGGGAGACAGAGAGAGACAGAGAGAGAGAGAGATAGAGAGAGAGAGAGAGATAGAGACAGGGAGACAGACAGAGACAGACAGAGAGAGAGACAGAGAGAGACAGAGAGAGAGAGACAGAGAGAGACAGAGAGAGACAGAGAGAGAGACAGAGAGAGACAGAGAGAGAGAGACAGAGAGAGACAGAGAGAGACAGAGAGAAAGGGAGGCGGGCTGAGGAAGACAGCGAAGGCGACCACCAATGGGAATCAGCGTTGAACTAGAGTGGCAGATACAAGATACCCTCGTCGCCATGGGAAAGGTTTTCTACCCTCTCCTCGCTGTGGTAGGGATGGGCAGTGAGTATCGGAGCTGCTGTGTTACAGGTCGCCGCTGTGGGTAAATGGGTTTCCAAACGCATGTTGTGTTCAGGAGCTGTGGATGCTGACGGTGGAGAGACTCCAACCTGCTTTCCAGTCTCGCTCAGTCACCTCCCCACTCTTACTCCCACCGCACACCGACCCCAGCCCCCCCTCAACACACTGTCACTGGCGAGTGCCGGAAGGGATCTCCCAACTGGTAACTCAACCTGCCCCTTTACCCCTCTCCATGGGAAGGTGGGGCACCTATCGGTTACCCCTGTCCCTAACTGCCCCCTCGATCAGGGTTGGATTTCCGGGTTACCTATCGGAGGAGGGTAGCTGAGACTCACACACCGTGGGCTGTGAGGGTGGGGGGGGGGGAGGTGGGTGTCTGGTGCATTCAAGGTTGTGGGTTGTGGTATTGGGGAGTGGAGGCATTTATCCATCCCGAGAGGGGCATTTGCCAACCCGTTGGTTAAATGCCACGATTGAAGGTGGTTTTATGTCGCCAGGATGTCCATCTCCAGTTTTGGGGTCTGAACTTCAATAGCGCGGCCTGTAGTGGTGGGATCCAAAACAGGGCCCCAACCCCCCCACACAGCTTGGGGTGTGGGGGTGTCTCTGGATCGCCAGCCCAGCGATCGGGTGTTGGACGCACCTTCCTTGCACCAATCACGTGGGACTCAGACCAGCGGACTCACAGAACCACACAGATGCAATGCAGCCACTCGCCAAGGCTCCTTCGACAGCGTCGCCCAAACCCATGACCTCTACCACCTAGAAGGACAAGGGCAGCAGACACATGGGGAACATCACCACCAGGAAGTTCCCTCCGAGCCCCTCACCATCCTGACTTGGAAATATATCGGCCGTTCCTTCACTGTCGCTGGGTCCAAATTCTGGAATTCCCTCCCTAAAAGCGGTTTACCTACACCACACGGACAAAATCCTGGAACTCCCTCTCTAACAGCACCGTGAGTGTACCTACACCACACGGGACAAAATCCTCGAACTCCCTCCCTAAAAGCGCCATGGGTTTACCTACACCACACAGGACAAAATCCTGGAACTCCATCCCTAACAGTGCCGTGGGTGTACCTACACCACACGGGGACTGCAGCGGCTCAAGCAGGCAGCTCACCCACCACCTTCTCAAGGGGGCAATTAGTGACGGGCAACAATTCTGGGCTCAGCCATCAATGCCCACATCTCACACAACTAATAAAACAACATCAGATTGAACATGAACACCAATATTTCGGTTAATGTTGTTGGTCCAAGCAATTTGTTGTTCCAGGTTGCACTTTCAATGAACCTTAAAATGGCTTGTGGATTCCAAAACACAAAGCTACAAATAATTTTCTGACCCTGGTTGAAGTTCATCCACTCCTTTCTTGGGTATGCAGTCTGCTTGCAGACACCAGTTCAATGCTGGAAGGGGAAACTTAGTCTTATTATGCTTCCAGTAATCCAGGGTCACTGGGTATTGATGTGGGGCAGGAATCAGAACAACCTCCGATGTTACTTCACAACGAATAATAATTTCCACTTTGACTCCAGTCTTTGATGGCCCCTGTCTCCACCAGGTAACCTTGTCACAAGTGCAATCATTCCAGACCATCACTGGGTACAGTAACACATTTGAAAATGTCACTAAGCCCTCAGATAATCTGGTAATTTTGCTCCGGCTTTAATGCATAATGTCCCTGTTCATTTTCCTCACTCCCAGATAACTCAGTGACGATTGTGATCTTATCTCGAGGAAAGTGCGGTCTCTCCAACTGTGTCACTCGCTACCTGGTGGCCATGGCAGCGTCGGATCTACTGGTCACCATCCTCGACCTGATATTGAGACAAATTCCGATTGTTTTTAAGGAAGAATTTGTTTTCCTGGAGTCCATCCCCGTGTGTAACATCCACGCTGTCCTGGTGTACGCAGTCACCGACTGTTCCGTCTGGTTCACCGTCGCTTTCACCTTTGATCGATTCGTGGCCATTTGTTGCCGGAAGCTGAAAAGTAAATATTGCACCGAGAGAACGGCGGCTGTGGTTCTGGGGACAGTGACAGCGCTGAGCGGTTTGAAGAATATTTTCTGGTATTTTATGCTGACAGGGAGGTATGTGCTGCTCAATCAACCCTGGTTTTGCCTGATAGCACGGTATGCTGATTTCTCACCGCTCTGGACCACAATCGAGTTCCTGCATCAGATCCTGACCCCCTGCGTCCCGTTTGTCCTGATCCTGCTGCTCAACGTTCTCACCGTCAGACACATCTTAGTGAGCAGCAGCGTCCGCAGGAGACTCCGGGCTCCCAGCAGTGGGCAGAACCCCAGAGACCCGGAGATGGAGAGTCGAAGGAAATCCATCATTTTGCTGTTTGTGATCTCGGGGAGTTTCATCCTGTTATGGTCGACCCTAATGGTTTATTCGATCTGGATCCGGATGACTTGGATAGGTCATCAGTCCATGTACCTACCTTATTTTATATTGGAACTGGGCTTCATGCTGCAGCTCCTGAGCTGCTGCACAAACACTTGTATCTACGCCGTGACCCAGTCCAAGTTCAGGGAGCAGGTGAAGGTTATGCTGAAACATCCCTTTGCCCTAATTCTTCAATTCCTGAGAAAGTGAGAACCGATGGCCAGATAGCATTGTGAATTCAACCAGTGCATCGCTCACACCTGTACAAAATGCTCCACCGTGCTCAATGTGTGGCTTTCCCTGTGGTGGAGCCGGGACCGTGAAACAAAATGTCTCCACGTCAAATGGCTGCCGTCCAGCTAACTCAAAAAGGTCACCACCCCGATCCATAGCGTCGGTCCTGTCATAGATGACTGAAGGTCATCTGGCTTGTTAAAGTCATGCTAATCATATTTTTGTAGGTTTGTTCATGTCACCTCAATGACGTGTTTAATGCTTGTTCAGATCACATCAATTACATTGTTAAGGGTTAGAGAAACAAGCGGTGGCTGTTAATTATCTTTAAGCACGTATAAATAGGGAATCCTTCTGTGACAAGTGGTCAATGCTGGGTCTGGTGTGCACCATCACCCACATAAACAGCCTCTTGATTTAGCTTTTTAAGCTTCCTATAGCGTTATTGTTTCAATTACAGTGCCCCACCAGGGGCTGTCACCACCCCATCACCACCCCTCCCCATTGAGTTCTAGTTTAGTTTATTTATTTTGTTTTACATAAATGGCCTATAAATAGGAATTGCTTCCACGACCAGTGGCTGCCGCGAGCCCTGGATTCATCCTCAGCCCCAGGGACATGGCTTTAATTTGAATAGTTAAGCCTCCTTTTGAAGTTTCTATTATTGTTACACACCCCTTTAATTAATTCATGAGTTTTCCTCTTCATCAGTTTATTGATTATAAGGGGTCATGTATAAATAGGGGGCAGCTGGGACACTTCTTGTGTGGGAGGAGATCTGTGAGACTCATCTACTCAATAAACTCTCTCAATAAATAAAGTTACTGTGCTTGGTTTTGACTTCTCCGATGTCCCGGATTTGACTAACACATCTCACCTTGAAATTGCAATGTCCACCTCATGTGTCAAGTTTCATGGTTGAATTTCATATCGCTGAAGAAGGCCACAGCACAAGCGAGTTATAATGTTCACCAGGCAATAGTCTTAATGTTCCCCACGTCCTCAAATCGCAGCAACAATCCTGCCCTCAGCATCACTCTGCTAAGTTTCAGCAAGGAGCTCATCTGCTATAGTGGGCAGCGCCCGTGCCACTCAGCCTTAAGATCGGGGCTCAACTCCCACTCTAGCTACCTGATGGCCGAAGATCTTGCACTCATGTAACGGCCCATCCAGTTTATGTCCTCCTGTAACCCAGAATTTCCATTCTTATTAGTAGGGGTTTATAATTGTAATTTTGAAAAGAAAGGGCGATTTTGTGATGTATATCTACATTTCGTCGTGTATCTTGAACTGCTGCCTAATACAACCCACCACGAGAGAGCATGTGATGCTTAGCGACATAGAAAGGCGTGAAAGACAAAGGCTGAGGCCAGGGAGGGGAGGCAGAACCTCAGGATCTTCAGGAGGTGGAGTACAAAGTGATGACTTGATTCAGACGCAGGATTGGTAAGTGGGGTCAGGCGAGCACTTCTACCTGTATGTTTTCTACTAATTAAACTGCTGCAGCCCATTAGGTCAAACAAAATAAGTGGAGGACTTGGGAATGTAGTGGTGTGAATGCATAATTAGCGTTCATTACGGGGAGTAACTAACGAGCTTAATCTAAAGGGAAGTCATGGCAGCAGAGCTCGCACCCGTGGTATGCTCCTCCTGCACCATGTGGGAAGTGATGGGCACTTCCAGCCTCCCTGGCTGCCCTGTGGGCAGGGCATGTGTCCAGCTGCAGATAATAGCTAACCAATTTTTGGATATGGCCCTGGAAATATGGGATGCAATGCTGGTCGTCTTCCAAACTCCGGCAGATTCTGGAGCATTCCCTACAGATTGGAGGGCGGCAATTGTAACCCGATATTTTAATAAAGGAGGGAGAGAAAGAAACAGGATTACGGACCAGTTAGCCTAACATCAGAAGTTGAAAGAATGCGAGAGTCCATTGGAAAAGGATGTGGTAACAGAACACTTGGAAAGCATTAACAGGATTAGACAATGTCAGCATGGGTTTATGGAAGGGGAATCATGCTTAACTAATCTACTGGAGCCTGTTGAGTAGAAAAGATAAGGGAGACCAGTGCATGTGGTGCAACTGGAATTCAAATAGACTTAGATAAGGTCTCACTAAGAGGCCGGGGTAAATGTTAAAGCACGTGGAGTCAGGGGTGATACAGCACTCGCTATTTCTGTAACCTACTCCAGGCCCTGCAACAATCCGTATCTCTGTTATCTCCTCCAAAGACTTCTCTATATCTGTAGCACCCTCTAGATGCTACAACCACCCCTATCTCTGTAAACTTCTTCAGACCCTACAACCCTCCCGAATTTCTGAAAACCCCGCCTGGCTGTACAACCCCCTCGTTCTCTGCAACCTTGTCCAGTCCCTAAAACACTACCTATCTCTGTAACCTCCTTTAGACGCTACAACCCTCCCTATCTCTGTAACCTCCTCCAGAGCCTACAACCCTCCCTATCTCTGCATCGTTCTCCAGTCTCTTCAATACACCCGATCTATGTAAACCCCTCCAGTCCCTCCTGGCCTCCCTATCTCTGTAATCTCTTCCAGCCCCTAAACCATACCCTATCTTTGTAAACTCCTCCAATCCCTATAAACATCCCTATTTCTGTAACGTTCTCTGAAGCAATACAATTCTACCTACCTCTGTAACCTCCTGCAGTCCCTACAAACTTCCTCTATCTCTGTAACCTCCCCCAGTACCTACAACCCTCATTTTCTCTGACACATCCTCCTGCCCCCTATAACATTCCCTATATCTGTAACCACCTCAATCCCAACACCCCTCCCTATCCCTGTAACCTCCTCCAGCCCCTACAACCCTCCCCATCTCTGTAACCTCCTCCAGCCCCTACACCCCTCCCTATCTCTGTAACCTCCTCCAGCCCCTACAACACTCCCTATCTTTGTAACCTCCTCCAGCCCCTAAAGCTCTCTGTATCTCTTTATTCCCCTCCACAACCTACAACACTCACTATCTCTGTAAACTCCACCAGTCCCTAAAAACCTACCAATCTCTGTAGCTTCATCCAGACCCTATAAACCTACATAACCCTCGAAACACCTCCAACCCCTGCACCCCAAGCTATCTCTGTAACCTCCTCCAGCCCCTACAACCCTCGCTATCTCTGTAACCTTCTCCAACACCTACAGCCCTCCCTATCTCTGTAAACCTCCTCCAGAACCTTGATCCCTCCCTATTTCTGTACCCTCCTTCAGGCTGGACAACTCTCCCTATCTCTGTAAGCTCCTCCAGACCCTTGATCCCTCCCTATCTATGTAACCACCTTCAGGCCTGACAAATCTTCCTATCTCTGTAACCTCCTCCAGACCCTTGATCCCTCCTTATTTCTGTACGCTCCTTCAGGCTGGACAACTCTCCCTATCTCTGTAACCTCCTCCAGACCCTTGATCCCTCACTTACTCTGTAACCGCCTTCAGGGCTGACAAATCTCCCTATCTCTGTAACCGCCTCCAGACACTTGATCCCTCCCTATTTCTGTGCCCACCTTCAGGCCTGACGACTCTCCTAATCTCTGTAACATCCACCAGCCCCGAAATCCCTCCGTTTCTCAGCAAACCACCACAGGCCATAAAACAATCCCAACCACTGTAACCTCTTCCAGTCACTGAAACACTCATCTTCTCTGCAATATGCTCCAGCCCCTACAGCCCTCTCTATCTTTGCAAACTCCTCCAGCCCATTTAAACATCCCTATCTCTGTAACCTCCTCTAGTCCCTACAGCCCTCTCTATCTTTGCAAACTCCTCCAGCCCATTTAAACATCCCTATCTCTGTAACCGCCTCCAGCCCCTACACTTCCCTATCTCTGTAAACTCCTCCAGCCCCTACAACCCTCCCTATCTCTGTAACCTCCTCCAGCCCCTACACCCCTCCCTATCTCTGTAACCTCCTCCAGCCCCTACACCCCTCCCTATCTCTGTAACCTCCTCCAGCCCCTATACCACTCCCTATCTCTGTAACCTCCTCCAGCCCCTACACCCCTCCCTATCTCTGTAACCTCCTCCAGCACCAACAACCCTCCCTATCTCTGTAAACTCCTCCAGTAACCAACAACACTCCCTATCTCTGTAACCTCCTCCAGACCCTCAACACTCCGTTTCTCTGTAACCTCCTCCAGCCCCTCCAATCATCCCTAAATCTGTAACCTCCTCCAGTCCCTCAACTCTGCCTGTCTCTGTAAACACCTCAAGGCCTTACAACCCGACTACAAAACTATTTCTGTAACCTCCTCAAGCCCATACAACCCACCCTATCTCTGCAACATCCTCCAGCCCCTACAACCCTCCCTATCTCTGTAACCAACTCCAGCCCCTACAACATCCCTATCTCTGTAACCACCTCCAACCCGTACAACCCTCCCTATCTCTGCAACTTCCTCCAGCCCGTACAACCCTCCCTATCTCTGTAACCAACTCCAGCCCCTACAACATCCCTATCTCTGTAACCACCTCCAACCCGTACAACCCTCCCTATCTCTGGATCCTCCTCCAGCCCCAACAACCCTCCCTATCTCTGTAACCTCCTCCAGCCCCAACAACCCTCCCTATCTCTGTATCCTCCTCCAGCCCCTACAATGCTCGCTATCTCTGTAACCTCCTCCAGCCCCTACACCCCTCCCTATCTCTGTAACCTCCTCCAGCCTCTACAGCCCTTCCTATCTCTGTAACACCCTCCAGCCCCTTAAACCGTCTCTATCTCTAGAAAATCTTCCAGCCCCTAAAACACTCTCTATCTCTGTCACCTCCTCCAGCCGCTACAACCCTCCCTATCTCTGTAACATCATCCATCCCCTACAACACTCCATACCTCTGTAAAATGCTCCAGCCCCAACACTATTCCTATCTCTGTAACCTCCTCCAGCTCCTACAACCCTCCCTATTTCTGTAACTTCCTCCAGCCGCTACAACCCTCCCTACCACTGTTACCTCCTCTAGTCCCTACAACACTCACTATCTCTGCAACCTCCTCCTGCCCCTCAACCTTCCCTACCTCTGTAACCTCCTCCAGCCCCTACAAACCTCCCTATCCCTGTAACCTCCTCCAGCCCCTACACCCCTCCCTATTCTGTAACCTCTTCCAGCCCCTACACCTCTCCCTATCTCTGTAACCTCCTCCGGCCCATACACCCTCCCTATTCTGTAACCTCCTCCAGCCCCTATAACCCTCTCTTTCTCTGTAACCTTTTCCAGACCCTACACCCCTCCCTATCTCTGTAACCTAATCCAGCCCCTACAACCCTCCCTGTCCCTGGAACTTCCTCCAGCCCCTACAACCCTCCCTATCCCTGTAACCTCCTCCAGCCCCTACACCCCTCCCTATTCTGTAACCTCTTCCAGCCCCTACACCTCTCCCTATCTCTGTAACCTCCTCCGGCCCCTACACCCTCCCTATTCTGTAACCTCCTCCAGCCCCTACACCCCTCACTACCTCTGTAACCTCCTCCAGCCCCTATAACCCTCTCTTTCTCTGTAGCCTCCTCCAGACCCTACACCCATCCCTATCTCTGTAACCTAATCCAGCCCCTACAACCCTCCCTATCCCTGTAACCTCCTCCAGCCCCTACACCCCTCCCTATCCCTGTAACCTCCTCAAGGCACTTTTACAATCGGGGATCTGGAACGATCTGCCAAATTATGTCTTCCTGTCTTTATTGCGATTGTTGTGGCAGCGAAATTGATGCCAATCACCTTGCCCATTAATCAGATCAGGTCCTCTGAAGGATGAAGGACAGGGACTGAAATAGTTAATGAGGGATACAGAGGTTTAAATTCACTTTGTGGCTCACCATGCTCACTGATGTCTGGGGGGTGTTCCGATCAGAAATTCGTGGAACCGGTTTTGGCTGCGCCTCCCATTTAATGACCGTTGCATGTTTGATGACCGCTCGTCCATCACTTCTCACTTCCCTCGTGTTATTTCTGGATGTTTGTGTGTGAGATCGGTCATGCGGGCGCCACTTCCATTGGAGGGGCAGGTGAGTTGGATTGCCAATCTGTTCGCAAGTGCTTACCTCGGGAATTCGGTTGTTCCAACCATGTTTCTCCTTTTGGGTCAGGAACGGGGGTCTGTCATGGGGGGGTGGGGCTTGCCAGGACATGGACCAGCCAGGGGTTGGGAGTCAGCAATCGGGGTCTGGGACTGGGATGTTTCAGCAGTCAGGCCCTGGGGGACGATGAGGGTCGTCGAAGGTGTCGGAGAGACCTGAAGCTGTTTGTGGGTACTCTTTGGGGGCGGAATGGAGGGATAGCTCCTTGGGGGAGGGATTGGGGGGGAGGGCGGTTGTCCCCTGGGGAGGGGTAGAGGGTTTGTGCGCACTCCCGTCAGTGCCATAGTTACCCAGAATCTTGAAGCATTTCTGCATAATTATCACTGCAGCGCTGCCCATAGCCTGCAAACTTTGCAGTTTGAATTGCATTATTGGATGATTCCCACCGCCTGGCAATTGCCATGCAATATTTTAGTGTGGGGGGGTGGGGTGCTGCAGAAGGATTTGGACAGGTTAGGAGAATGGGCAAAGAAGTGGCAGATGGAATACAACGTGGGTAAGTGTGAGGTCAGGCACTTTGTAGGAAGAATAGAGGCGTAGACTATTTTCTAAATGGGGGAGAGAATTCAGAAAAATGGAGTGCAAAGGGACTTGGGAGTCCTAGTCCAGGATTCTCTTAAGGTTAACTTGCAGGTTGAGTCGGTAGTTAGGGAGGCAAATGCAATGTTGGCATTTATTTCGAGAGGACTGGAATATAAAAGCAGGGATGTGCTACTGAGGCTTTATAAGGCTCTGGTCAGACCACATTTAGAATATTGTGAGCAGTTTTGGACCCCATATCTCAGGAACGATGTGCTGACCCTGGAGAGGGTCCAGAGGAGGTTCACGAGAATGATCCCAGGAATGAAAGGCTTAACGTATGAGGAAGGTTTGAGGACTCTGGGTCTATACTCGATGGAGTTTAGAAGGATGAGGGGGGATCTGATTGAAACTTACAGAATACTGAAAGGCCTGGATAGAGTGGACGTGGGGAAGATGTTCCCATTAGTAGGAGAGACTCGGACCCGAGGGCACAGCCTCAGAGTAAAGGGAAGACCTTTTAGAACAGAGATGAGGAGAAACTTCTTTAGCCAGAGAGTGGTGAATCTATGGAATTCATTGCCACAGAAGGCTGTGGAGGCCGGGTCATTGAGTGTATTTAAGATGGAGATAGATCGGTTCTTGATTGGTAAGGGGGTCAAAGGTTACGGGGAGAAGGCAGGAGAATGGGGTTGAGAAACTTATCAGCCATGATTGAATGGCGGAGCAGACTCGATGGGCCGAATGGCCTCATTTCTGCTCCTATGCCTTATGGTCTTGTGGAAAGCACCAGGGTGCAGTTGTGAGGGGTTTTGTGGGGCACAGTTCCCCAGCGCTCTTTGGGCTACCAGCCAAATACACAGCCCAGGAATGTGCAAGTTACAGCCAATATTGGCTGTTTGGCTTTCCTGAATCTTGTGCTGTAAAATGTCTTCTGTCGTTTTAAAATCAAGGAATCCTTTGGCTTTATTCTCTTAGTGAGTAACACGGGTTTCAGATCAGATTATGTCACACGTGGTTTAATGGCTTTTCCAATCACAGCAAAGGGATTACAGATTGGAAGAAACTCATTATTAATGGAAGAGGGAATACTTCCAATGCCACAGCTGGGGTCTGCAGAGGCTGACATTACTGACAGTCACTTAACAAACAAGTACAGACTAACAACAAAGGAAGATTCAAACAAACACTCTCAAAGGAAGATGGTTGTGGTTGTTGGAGGTCAGTCACCTCAGCTCCAGGACATCACTGCAGGAGTTCCTCAGGGTTATTGTCCTCGGCCCAACCATCTTCAGCTGCTTCATCAATGACCTGCCTTCCATCATAAGGTCAGAAGTGGGGATGTTCGCTGATGTTTGCACAATGTTCAGCACCATTCGAGACTCCTCAGATACTGAAGCAGCCCATGTCCAAATGCAGCAAGACCTGGACAATATCCAGGCTCAGGGCTGACAAGTGGTGAGTAACATTCGCACCACACAAGTGCCAGGCAATGACCATCTCCAACAAGAGAGAATCCAACCATCGCCCCCTTGACATTCAATGGCATCACCCTCACTGAATCCCCCATATCAACATCCTGGGGGCAACCATTGACCAGGAACTGAACTGGGACCAGCCATATAAATACTGTGGCTACTAGAGCAGGTCAGAGGCAGGGAATCCTGCGGAGAGTAACTCACCTCCTGACTCCCCCCAAAGCCTGTCCACCATCTACAAGGCACCAGTCAGGAGTGTGATGGGACACTCCCCACTTGCCTGGATGAGTGCAGCTCCCACAACACTCAAGAAGCTCGACACCGTCCAGGACAAAGCAGCCACCTGCTCGATCGGCACCCCATCCACAAACATTCAATCCCTCCACCTCCGACACACAGAGGCAGCAGTGTGTGTACCATCTACAAGATGCACTGCAGCAACTCACCAAGGCTCCTTCGACAGCGCCGTCCAAACTCACGACCTCTACTCTCTAGAAGGACGAGGGCAGCAGACACATTGGGAACACCATCACCTGGAGGTTCCCCTCTGAACCCCTCACCATCCCAAATTGGAAATATATCGGCCATTCCTTCAATGCCGTCCGGGAGAAAATCCTGGAACTCCCTCTCTAACAGTGCCGTGGGTACACCTACACCACACGGACAAAATCCTGGAACACCCTCCCTAACAGCACCGTGGGTGTACCTACACCACATGCGACAAATTCCTGGAACTCCCTCCCTAACATCGCCATGAGTGTACCGACACCACACGGAACAAAATCCTAGAACTCCCTCTCTAACAGCGCCGTGGGTGTACCTACAAGACACGGGACAAAATCCTGGAACTCCCTCCCTAACAGCGCGGTGGGTGTACCTACACCACATGGGACAAAATCCTGGAAATCCCTCCCTAACAGCACTGTGGGTGTACCTACACCACATGGGACAAAGTCCTGGAACTCGCTCCCTAACAACGCCGAGGGTGTACCTACACCACACGGACAAAATCCTGGAACTCCCTCCCTAACAGCGCCGTGGGTGGACCTACACCACACGGGACAAAATCCTGGAACTCCCTCCCTAACAGTGCAGTGGGTGTACCTACACCATGCTGGACAAAATCCTGGAACTCCCTCCCTAACAGCGCCGTGGGTGTACCTACACCACACGGGGACAAAATCCTGGAACTCCCTGCCTAACAGCGCCGTGGGTGTACCTACAACTCACGAGACAAAATCCTGGAACTCCCTCCCTAAGAGCACCGTGGGTGTACCTACATCCCACGGGAGAACATCCTGGAATTCCCTCCCTAACAGCGCCGTGGGTGTACCTACACCACATGGGGACAAAATCCTGGAACTCCCTCCCTAACAGCACCGTGGGTGTACCTGCACCACACGGAACACAATCCTGGAACTCCCTCCCTAACAGCGCTGTGGGTGTACCTACACCACACGGGGATAAAATCCTGGAACTCGCTCCCTAACAGCGCCGTGGGTGTACCTACACAACACGGGACAAAATCCTGGAACTCCTTCCCTAACAGCGCTGTGGGTGTACCTACACCACATGGGACAAAATCCTGGAAATCCCTCCCAAACAGCACTGTGGGTGTTCCTACACAACATGTGACAAAGTCCTGGAACTCCCTCCCTAACAGCGCCGTAGGTATACCTACACCACACAGACAAAATCCTGGAACTCCCTCCCTAACAGCGCCGTGGGTGTACCTACACCACACGGGACAAAATCCTGGAACTCCCTCCCTAACAGTGCAGTGGGTGTACCTACACCATGCTGGACATAATCCTGGAACTCCCTCCCTAACAGCGCCGTGGGTGTACCTACACCACATGGGACAAAATCCTGGAAATCCCTCCCAAACAGCACTGTGGGTGTACCTACACAACATGGGACAAAGTCCTGGAACTCCCTCCCTAACAGCGCCGTAGGTATACCTACACCACACAGACAAAATCCTGGAACTCCCTCCCTAACAGCGCCGTGGGTGTACCTACACCACACGGGACAAAATCCTGGAACTCCCTCCCTAACAGTGCAGTGGGTGTACCTACACCATGCTGGACATAATCCTGGAACTCCCTCCCTAACAGCGCCGTGGGTGTACCTACACCACACGGGGACAAAATCCTGGAACTCCCTGCCTAACAGCGCCGTGGGTGTACCCACACCTCACGAGACAAAATCCTGGAACTCCCTCCCTAAGAGCACCGTGGGTGTACCTACATCCCACGGGAGAACATCCTGGAATTCCTTCCCTAACAGCGCCGTGGGTGTACCTACACGACATGGGGACAAAATCCTGGAACTCCCTCCCTAACAGCGCCGTGGGTGTACCTACACCACACGGGACAAAATCCTGGAACTCCCTCCTTAACAGCGCCGTGGGTGTACCTACACAACACAGACAAAATCCTGGAACTCCCTCCCTAACAGCGCCATGGGTGTACCTACACCACACGGGACAAAATCCTGGAAATCCCTCCCTAACAGCGCCGTGGGTGTACCTACACCACATGGGGACAAAATCCTAGAAATCCCTCCCTAACAGCGCTGTGGGTGTTCCTACACCACATGGTGACAAAATCCTGGAACTCCCTCCCTAACAGCGCTGTTAACTCCACCTTAATCCAGCATGTGGCTACTCATCCCCCTCAACTCCAACTGAATCAAGCCTGTGGCGGATCATACACCTCAACTCCACCTTAATCCAGCCTGTGGCTAATCATCCACATCAACACCACCTTAATCCAGCCTGTGGCTGATCATCCACCTCAACCCCACCTGAATCCAACCTGTGGCTGATCATCTCCCTCAACTCCGCCTTAATCCAGCCTGTGGCTGATCTTCTCCCTCAACTCGACCTTAACCCAGCCTGTGGCTGATCATCCACCTCAACTCCACCTTAATCCAGCCTGTGGCTGATCATCCACCTCAACTCCACCTTAATCCAGCCTGTGGCTGATCATCCACCTAAACTCCACCTTAATCCAGCCTGTGGCTGATCATCCAGCTCTACTCCACCTTAATCCAACCTGTGGCTGATCATCCACCTCAACTCCACCTTAATCCAGGATGTGGCTGATCTTCTCCATCAACTCCACCTTCATCCAGCCTGTGGCTGATCTTCTCCCTCAACTCCACCTTAATCCAGCCTGTGGCTGATCATCCACCTCAACTACTCCTTAATCCAGCCTGTGGCTGATCAACCACCTCAACTCCACCTTAATCCAGCCTGTGGCTGATCATCCACCTCAACTCCAACTTAATCCAGCCTGTGGCTAATCTTTTCCCTCAACTCCACCTTAATCCAGCCTGTGGCTGATCATCCACCTCAACTCCACCTTAATCCAGCCTGTGGCTGATCATCCACCTCAACTCCACCTTAATCCAGCCTGTGGCTGATCTTCCACCTCAATTCCACCTTAATCCAGCCTGTGGCTGATCTTCGACCTCAACTCCACCTTAATCCAGCCTGTGGCTGATCATCCACCTCAACTCCACCTTAATCCAGCCTGTGGCTTATCTTCTCCCTCAACTCCACCTTCATCCAGCCTGTGGCTGATCATCCACCTCAACTCCACTGTAATCCAGCCTGAGGCTGATCATCCACCTCAACTACACCTTAATCCAGCCTGTGGCTGATCATCCACCTCTACTCCACCTTAATCCAGCCTGTGGCTGATCATCCACCTCAACTCCACCTTAATCCAGCCTGTGGCTGATCATCCACCTCAACTCCACCTTAATCCAGCCTGTGGCTGATCATCCACCTCAACTCCACCTTAATCCAGCCTGTGGCTGATCTTCCACCTCAATTCCACCTTAATCCAGCCTGTGGCTGATCTTCGACCTCAACTCCACCTTAATCCAGCCTGTGGCTGATCATCCACCTCAACTCCACCTTAATCCAGCCTGTGGCTTATCTTCTCCCTCAACTCCACCTTCATCCAGCCTGTGGCTGATCATCCACCTCAACTCCACTGTAATCCAGCCTGAGGCTGATCATCCACCTCAACTACACCTTAATCCAGCCTGTGACTGATCATCCACCTCTACTCCACCTTAATCCAGCCTGTGGCGGATAATCAACCTCAACTCCACCTTAATCCAGCCTATGGCTGATCTTCTCCCTCAACTCCACCTTAATCGAGCCTGTGAATGATCATACACATCAACTCCACCTTAATCCAGCCCTTGGCTGATCATCCACCTCAACTCCACATTAATCCAGCCTGTGGCTGATCTTCCACCTCAACACCTCCTTAATCCAGATTGTGGCTGATCATCCACCTCAACTCCACCTTAATGCAGCCTGTTGCTGATAATCCACATCAACTCCACCTTAATCCAGCGTGTGGCTGATCATCCACATCAACTCCAGCTTAATCCAGCCTATGACTGATCATCCACCTCAACTCCACCTTAATCCAGCCTGTAGATGATCATCCACCTCAACTCCACCTTAATCCAGCCTGTGGCAGATATTCCACCTCCACTTCACCTTAATCCAGCCTGTGGCTGAAATTCTCCCTCAACTCCACCTTAATCCAGCCTGTGGCTGATCATCGATCACAACTCCACCTTCATCCAGCCTATGGCTGATCTTCCACCTCAACTCCACCTTAATCCAGCCTGTGGCTGATCATCCACCTCAACTCCAACTTAATCCAGCCTGTGGCTGATCATCCACCTCAACTCCACCTTAATCCAGCCTGTGGCTGATCATCCACCTCAACCCCACTTTAATGCAGCCTGTAGCTTATCTTCTACCTCAACTCCTACTTAATCCAGCCTGTGACTTATCATCCACCTCAACTCCCCCTTAATCCAACCTGTGGCTAATGTTCACCCTCAACTCCACCTTCATCCAGAATGTGGCTGATCATCCACCTCAACTCCAACTTAATCCAGCCTCTGGCTGATCATCCACCTCAACTCCACCTTAATCCAGCCTGTGGCTGATCTTCTCCCTCAACTCCACCTTAATCCAGCCTGTGGCTGATCTTCCACCTCAACTCCACCTTAATCCAGCCTGTGCCTTATCTTCTCCCTCAAGTCCAACTTAATCCAGCCTGTGGCTGATCATCCACCTCAACTCCCCCTTAATCCAGCCTGTGGCCCATCATCCACCTCAACTCCCACTTAATCCAGCCTGTGGCCCATCATCCACCTCAACTCCACCTTAATCCAGCCTGTGGCTGATCCTCTCCCTCAACTCCACCTTAATCCAGCCTGTGGCTGATCATCCAGATCAACTCCACCTTAATCCAGCCTGTGGCTGATCTTCTCCCTCAACTCCACCTTAATCCAGCCTGTTGCTGATCATCCACCTCAACTTCACCTTAATCCAGCCTGTGGCTGATCATCCACCTCAACTCCACCTTAATCCAGCCTGTGGCTGATCATCCACCTCAACACCACATTCATCCAGCCTGTGGCTGATCTTCTCCCTCAACTCCAACTTAATCCAGCCTGTGGCTGATCTTCTCCCTCAACTCCACATTAATCCAGCCTGTGGCTGAACATCCACCTCAAATGCTCCTTAATCCAGACTGTGGCTGATCATCCACCTCAACTCCACCTTAATCCAGCCTGTTGCTGATAATCCACATCAACTCCACCTTAATCCAACCTGTGGCTGATCATCCACATCAACTCCAGCTTAATCCAGCCTATGACTGATCATCCACCTCAACTCCACCTTAATCCTGCCTATGGCTGATCATCCACCTCAACTCCTCCATTTTCCAGCCTGTGGCTGATCATCCACCTCAACTCCACCTTAATCCAGCCTGTGGCTGATCTTCTCCCTCAACTCCACCTTAATCCAGCCTGTGACTGATCATCCACCTCAACTCCACCTTAATCCAGCCCTTTGCTGATCATCCACCTCAACGCCACATTAATCCAGCCTGCGTCTTATCATCCACCTCAACTCCAACTTAATCCAGCCTGTGGCTGATCTTCTCCCTCAACTCCACATTAATACAGCCTGTGGCTGATCATCCACCTCAACTCCACCTTAATCCAGCCTGTGGCTGATCATCCACCTCAACTCCACCTTGATCTAGCCTGTGGCTGATCATCCACTTCAACTCCACCTTAATCCAGCCTGTGGCTGATCATCCACATCAACTCCACCTTAATCCAGCCTGTGGCTGATCATCCACTTCAACTACACCTTAATCCAGCCTGTGGCTGATCATCCACCTCAACTACACCTTAATCCAGCCTGTGGCTGATCATCCACCTCAACTCCACCTTAATCCAGCCCGTGACTGATCATCCACCTCAACTCCACCTTAATCCAGCCCTTGTATGATCATCCACCTCAACTCCACCTTAATCCAGGCTGTAGCTGATCTTCTCCCTCAAGTCCAACTTAATCCAGCCTGTGACTTATCATCCACCTCAACTCCCCCTTAATCCAACCTGTGGCTGATCTTCACCCTCAACTCCACCTTCATCCAGCCTGTGGCTGATCATCCACCTCAACTCCACCTTCATCCAGCCTCTGGCTGATCATCCAACTCAACTCCACCTTAATCCAGCCTGCGGCTGATCTTCGCTTTCAACTCCACCTTAAACGAGCCTGTGACTTATCATCCACCTCAACTCCAACTTAATCCAGCCTGTGGCTGATCTTCTCCCTCAACTCCACCTTAATCCAGCCTGTGGCTGATCATCCACCTCAACTCCACCTTAATCCAGCCTGTGGCTGATCTTCTCCCTCAACTCCACATTAATCCAGCCTGTGACTGAACATCCACATCAACTCCAACTTAGTCCAGCCTGTTGCTGATCATCCACCTCAACTCCACCTTAATCCAGACTGTGGCTGATCATCCAACTCAACTCCACGCTAATCCAGCCTGTGGCTGATCATTCACCTCAACTCCACCTTGATCTAGCCTGTGGCTAATCATCCACCTCAACTCCAACTTAATCCAGCCTGTGGCTCATCATCCACATCAACTCCACCTTAATCCAGCCTGTGGCTGATCATCCACCTCAACTACAACTTAATCCAGCCTGTGGCTGGTCTTCTCCCTCAACTCCACCTTAATCCAGCCTGTGGCTGATCATCCAACTCCACTCCACCTTAATCCAGACTGTGGCTGATCATCCACCTCAACTCCACCTTAATCCAGCCTGTGGCTGATCATCCACCTCCACTCCACCTTAAACCAGCCTGTGGCTGATCATCCACCTCAACTCCACGTTAAAACAGCCTGTGGCTGATCATCCACCTCAACTCCACCTTACCCAGCCTGTGGCTGATCATCTACCTCAACTCCACCTTAATCCAGCCTGTGGCTGATCATCCACCTCAACTCCACCTTAATCCAGCCTGTGGCTGATCATCCACCTCAACTCCACCTTAATCCAGCCTGTGGCTGATCATCCACCTCAACTCCACATTAATCCAGCCTGTGGCTGAACATCCACCTCAACTCCACCTTAATCCAGCCTGTGTCTGATCATCCACCTCAACTCCACCTTAATCCAGCCTGTGGCTGATCATCCACCTCAACTCCACCTTAATCCAGCCTGTTGCTGATAATCCACATCAACTCCACCTTAATCCAACCTGTGGCTGATCATCCACATCAACTCCAGCTTAATCCAGCCTATGACTGATCATCCACCTCAACTCCACCTTAATCCTGCCTATGGCTGATCATCCACCTCAACTCCTCCATTTTCCAGCCTGTGGCTGATCATCCACCTCAACTCCACCTTAATCCAGCCTGTGGCTGATCTTCTCCCTCAACTCCACCTTAATCCAGCCTGTGACTGATCATCCACCTCAACTCCACCTTAATCCAGCCCTTTGCTGATCATCCACCTCAACGCCACATTAATCCAGCCTGCGTCTTATCATCCACCTCAACTCCAACTTAATCCAGCCTGTGGCTGATCTTCTCCCTCAACTCCACATTAATACAGCCTGTGGCTGATCATCCACCTCAACTCCACCTTAATCCAGCCTGTGGCTGATCATCCACCTCAACTCCACCTTGATCTAGCCTGTGGCTGATCATCCACTTCAACTCCACCTTAATCCAGCCTGTGGCTGATCATCCACATCAACTCCACCTTAATCCAGCCTGTGGCTGATCATCCACTTCAACTACACCTTAATCCAGCCTGTGGCTGATCATCCACCTCAACTACACCTTAATCCAGCCTGTGGCTGATCATCCACCTCAACTCCACCTTAATCCAGCCCGTGACTGATCATCCACCTCAACTCCACCTTAATCCAGCCCTTGTATGATCATCCACCTCAACTCCACCTTAATCCAGGCTGTAGCTGATCTTCTCCCTCAAGTCCAACTTAATCCAGCCTGTGACTTATCATCCACCTCAACTCCCCCTTAATCCAACCTGTGGCTGATCTTCACCCTCAACTCCACCTTCATCCAGCCTGTGGCTGATCATCCACCTCAACTCCACCTTCATCCAGCCTCTGGCTGATCATCCAACTCAACTCCACCTTAATCCAGCCTGCGGCTGATCTTCGCTTTCAACTCCACCTTAAACGACCCTGTGACTTATCATCCACCTCAACTCCAACTTAATCCAGCCTGTGGCTGATCTTCTCCCTCAACTCCACCTTAATCCAGCCTGTGGCTGATCATCCACCTCAACTCCACCTTAATCCAGCCTGTGGCTGATCTTCTCCCTCAACTCCACATTAATCCAGCCTGTGACTGAACATCCACATCAACTCCAACTTAGTCCAGCCTGTTGCTGATCATCCACCTCAACTCCACCTTAATCCAGACTGTGGCTGATCATCCAACTCAACTCCACGCTAATCCAGCCTGTGGCTGATCATTCACCTCAACTCCACCTTGATCTAGCCTGTGGCTAATCATCCACCTCAACTCCAACTTAATCCAGCCTGTGGCTCATCATCCACATCAACTCCACCTTAATCCAGCCTGTGGCTGATCATCCACCTCAACTACAACTTAATCCAGCCTGTGGCTGGTCTTCTCCCTCAACTCCACCTTAATCCAGCCTGTGGCTGATCATCCAACTCCACTCCACCTTAATCCAGACTGTGGCTGATCATCCACCTCAACTCCACCTTAATCCAGCCTGTGGCTGATCATCCACCTCCACTCCACCTTAAACCAGCCTGTGGCTGATCATCCACCTCAACTCCACGTTAAAACAGCCTGTGGCTGATCATCCACCTCAACTCCACCTTACCCAGCCTGTGGCTGATCATCTACCTCAACTCCACCTTAATCCAGCCTGTGGCTGATCATCCACCTCAACTCCACCTTAATCCAGCCTGTGGCTGATCATCCACCTCAACTCCACCTTAATCCAGCCTGTGGCTGATCATCCACCTCAACTCCACTTTAATCCAGCGTGTGGCTGATCATCCACCTCAACTCCACCTTAATCCAGACTGTGGCTGATCCTCCACCTCAACTCCACATTAATCCAGACTGTGGCTGATCATCCACCTCAACTCCACCTTAATCCAGCCTGTGGCTGATCATCCACCTCAACTCCACCTTAATCCAGCCTGTGGCTGATCATCCACCTCAACTCCACCTTAATCCAGCCTGTGGCTGATCTTTTCCCTCAACTCCACCTTAATCCAGCCTGTGGCTGATCTTCCACCTCAACTCCACCTTAATCCAGCCTGTGCCTTATCTTCTCCCTCAACTCCAACTTAATCCAGGCTGTGGCTGATCATCCACCTCAACTCCACCTTAATCCAGCCTGTGGCTGATCATCCACCTCAACTACATCTTAGTCCAGCCTGTGGCTGATCATTTACCTCAACTCCACCTTAATCCAGCCTGTGACTGATCATCCACCTCAACTCCACCTTAATCCAGCCCTTGTATGATCATCCACCTCAACTCCGCCTTAATCCAGCCTGTAGCTGATCTTCCACCTCAACTCCACCTTAATCCAGACTGTGGCTGATCATCCACCTCAACTCCACCTTAATCCAGCCTGTAGCTGATCATCCACCTCTACTCCACCTTAATCCAGCCTGTGGCAGATATTCCACCTCCACTTCACCTTAATCCAGCCTGTGGCTGAAATTCTCCCTCAACTCCAACTTAATCCAGCCTGTGGCTGATCATCGATCACAACTCCACCTTCATCCAGCCTGTGGCTGATCATCCACATCAACTCCACCTTAATCCAGCCTGTGGCTGATCATCCACCTCAATTACAACTTAATCCAGCCTGTGGCTGGTCTTCTCCCTCAACTCCACCTTAATCCAGCCTGTGGCTGATCATCCACCTCCACTCCACCTTAATCCAGACTGTGGCTGATCATCCACCTCAACTCCACCTTAATCCAGCCTGTGGCTGATCATCCACCTCAACTCCACCTTAATCCAGCCTGTGGCTGATCATCCACCTCAACTCCACGTTAAAACAGCCTGTGGCTGATCATCCACCTCAACTCCACCTTAATCCAGCCTGTGGCTGATCATCCACCTCAACTCCACCTTAATCCAGCCTGTGGCTGATCATCCACCTCAACTCCACATTAATCCAGCCTGTGGCTGATCATCCACCTCAACTCCACCTTAATCCAGCCTGTGGCTGATCATCCACCTCAACTCCACCTTAATCCAGCCTGTGGCTGATCATCCACCTCAACTCCACCTTAATCCAGACTGTGGCTGATCCTCCACCTCAACTCCACATTAATCCAGACTGTGGCTGATCATCCACCTCATCTCCACCTTAATCCAGCCTGTGGCTGATCATCCACCTCAACTCCACCTTAATCCAGCCTTGGCTGATCATCCACCTCAACTCCACCTTAATCCAGCCTGTGGCTGATCTTTTCCCTCAACTCCACCTTAATCCAGCCTGTGGCTGATCTTCCACCTCAACTCCACCTTAATCCAGCCTGTGCCTTATCTTCTCCCTCAACTCCAACTTAATCCAGGCTGTGGCTGATCATCCACCTCAACTCCACCTTAATCCAACCTGTGGCTGATCATCCACCTCAACTACATCTTAATCCAGCCTGTGGCTGATCATTTACCTCAACTCCACCTTAATCCAGCCTGTGACTGATCATCCACCTCAACTCCACCTTAATCCAGCCCTTGTATGACATTCCACCTCAACTCCACCTTAATCCAGACTGTGGCTGATCATCCACCTCAACTCCACCTTAATCCAGCCTGTAGCTGATCATCCACCTCAACTCCACCTTAATCCAACCTGTGGCAGATATTCCACCTCCACTTCACCTTAATCCAGCCTGTGGCTGAAATTCTCCCTCACCACCACCTTAATCCAGCCTGTGGCTGATCATCGATCACAACTCCACCTTCATCCAGCCTGTGGCTGATCTTCCACCTCAACTCCACCTTAATCCAGCCTGTGGCTGATCATCCACCTCAACTCCAACTTAATCCAGACTGTGGCTGATCATCCACCTCAACTCCACCTTAATCCAGCCTGTGGCTGATCATCCACCTCAACCCCACTTTAATGCAGCCTGTAGCTGATCTTCTACCTCAACTCCTACTTAATCCAGCCTGTGACTTATCATCCACCTCAACTCCCCCTTAATCCAACCTGTGGCTGATCTTCACCCTCAACTCCACCTTCATCCAGAATGTGGCTGATCATCCACTTCAACTCCAACTTAATCCAGCCTCTGGCTGATCATCCAACTCAACTCCACCTTAATCCAGCCTGTGGCTGATCATCCACCTCAACTCCACCTTAATCCAGTCTGTGGCTGATCATCCACCTCAACTCCCCCTTAATCCAACCTGTGGCTGATCTTCACCCTCAACTCCACCTTCATCCAGCCTGTGGCTGATCATCCACCTCAACTCCACCTTCATCCAGCCTCTGGCTGATCATCCAACTCAACTCCACCTTAATCCAGCCTGCGGCAAATCTTCGCTTTCAACTCCACCTTAAACGAGCCTGTGACTTATCATCCACCTCAACTCCAACTTAATCCAGCCTGTGGCTGATCTTCTCCCTCAACTCCACCTTAATCCAGCCTGTGGCTGATCATCCACCTCAACTCCACCTTAATCAAGCCTGTGGCTGATCTTCTCCCTCAACTCCACATTAATCCAGCGTGTGACTGAACATCCACATCAACTCCAACTTAGTCCAGCCTGTTGCTGATCATCCACCTCAACTCCACCTTAATCCAGACTGTGGCTGATCATCCAACTCAACTCCACGCTAATCCAGCCTGTGGCTGATCATTCACCTCAACTCCACCTTGATCTAGCCTGTGGCTAATCATCCACCTCAACTCCAACTTAATCCAGCCTGTGGCTCATCATCCACATCAACTCCACCTTAATCCAGCCTGTGGCTTATCATCCACCTCAACTACAACTTAATCCAGCCTGTGGCTGGTCTTCTCCCTCAACTCCACCTTAATCCAGCCTGTGGCTGATCATCCACCTCCACTCCACCTTAATCCAGACTCTGGCTGATCATCCACCTCAACTCCACCTTAATCCAGCCTGTGGCTGATCATCCACCTCCACTCCACCTTAAACCAGCCTGTGGCTGATCATCCACCTCAACTCCACGTTAAAACAGCCTGTGGCTGATCATCCACCTCAACTCCACCTTACCCAGCCTGTGGCTGATCATCTACCTCAACTCCACCTTAATCCAGCCTGTGGCTGATCATCCACCTCAACTCCACCTTAATCCAGCCTGTGGCTGATCATCCACCTCAACTCCACCTTAATCCAGCCTGTGGCTGATCATCCACCTCAACTCCACTTTAATCCAGCGTGTGGCTGATCATCCACCTCAACTCCACCTTAATCCAGACTGTGGCTGATCCTCCACCTCAACTCCACATTAATCCAGACTGTGGCTGATCATCCACCTCAACTCCACCTTAATCCAGCCTGTGGCTGATCATCCACCTCAACTCCACCTTAATCCAGCCTTTGGCTGATCATCCACCTCAACTCCACCTTAATCCAGCCTGTGGCTGATCTTTTCCCTCAACTCCACCTTAATCCAGCCTGTGGCTGATCTTCCACCACAACTCCACCTTAATCCAGCCTGTGCCTTATCTTCTCCCTCAACTCCAACTTAATCCAGGCTGTGGCTGATCATCCACCTCAACTCCACCTTAATCCAGCCTGTGGCTGATCATCCACCTCAACTACATCTTAATCCAGCCTGTGGCTGATCATTTACCTCAACTCCACCTTAATCCAGCCTGTGACTGATCATCCACCTCAACTCCACCTTAATCCCGCCCTTGTATGATCATCCACCTCAACTCCGCCTTTATCCAGCCTGTAGCTGATCTTCCACCTCAACTCCACCTTAATCCAGACTGTGGCTGATCATCCACCTCAACTCCACCTTAATCCAGCCTGTAGCTGATCATCCACCTCAACTCCACCTTAATCCAGCCTGTGGCAGATATTCCACCTCCACTTCACCTTAATCCAGCCTGTGGCTGAAATTCTCCCTCAACTCCAACTTAATCCAGCCTGTGGCTGATCATCGATCACAACTCCACCTTCATCCAGCCTGTGGCTGATCTTCCACCTCAACTCCACCTTAATCCAGCCTGTGGCTGATCATCCACCTCAACTCCAACTTAATCCAGACTGTGGCTGATCATCCACCTCAACTCCACCTTAATCCAGCCTGTGGCTGATCATCCACCTCAACCCCACTTTAATGCAGCCTGTAGCTGATCTTCTACCTCAACTCCTACTTAATCCAGCCTGTGACTTATCATCCACCTCAACTCCCCCTTAATCCAACCTGTGGCTGATCTTCACCCTCAACTCCACCTTCATCCAGAATGTGGCTGATCATCCACTTCAACTCCAACTTAATCCAGCCTCTGGCTGATCATCCAACTCAACTCCACCTTAATCCAGCCTGTGGCTGATCATCCACCTCAACTCCACCTTAATCCAGTCTGTGGCTGATCATCCACCTCAACTCCCCCTTAATCCAACCTGTGGCTGATCTTCACCCTCAACTCCACCTTCATCCAGCCTGTGGCTGATCATCCACCTCAACTCCACCTTCATCCAGCCTCTGGCTGATCATCCAACTCAACTCCACCTTAATCCAGCCTGCGGCAAATCTTCGCTTTCAACTCCACCTTAAACGAGCCTGTGACTTATCATCCACCTCAACTCCAACTTAATCCAGCCTGTGGCTGATCTTCTCCCTCAACTCCACCTTAATCCAGCCTGTGGCTGATCATCCACCTCAACTCCACCTTAATCAAGCCTGTGGCTGATCTTCTCCCTCAACTCCACATTAATCCAGCGTGTGACTGAACATCCACATCAACTCCAACTTAGTCCAGCCTGTTGCTGATCATCCACCTCAACTCCACCTTAATCCAGACTGTGGCTGATCATCCAACTCAACTCCACGCTAATCCAGCCTGTGGCTGATCATTCACCTCAACTCCACCTTGATCTAGCCTGTGGCTAATCATCCACCTCAACTCCAACTTAATCCAGCCTGTGGCTCATCATCCACATCAACTCCACCTTAATCCAGCCTGTGGCTTATCATCCACCTCAACTACAACTTAATCCAGCCTGTGGCTGGTCTTCTCCCTCAACTCCACCTTAATCCAGCCTGTGGCTGATCATCCACCTCCACTCCACCTTAATCCAGACTCTGGCTGATCATCCACCTCAACTCCACCTTAATCCAGCCTGTGGCTGATCATCCACCTCCACTCCACCTTAAACCAGCCTGTGGCTGATCATCCACCTCAACTCCACGTTAAAACAGCCTGTGGCTGATCATCCACCTCAACTCCACCTTACCCAGCCTGTGGCTGATCATCTACCTCAACTCCACCTTAATCCAGCCTGTGGCTGATCATCCACCTCAACTCCACCTTAATCCAGCCTGTGGCTGATCATCCACCTCAACTCCACCTTAATCCAGCCTGTGGCTGATCATCCACCTCAACTCCACTTTAATCCAGCGTGTGGCTGATCATCCACCTCAACTCCACCTTAATCCAGACTGTGGCTGATCCTCCACCTCAACTCCACATTAATCCAGACTGTGGCTGATCATCCACCTCAACTCCACCTTAATCCAGCCTGTGGCTGATCATCCACCTCAACTCCACCTTAATCCAGCCTTTGGCTGATCATCCACCTCAACTCCACCTTAATCCAGCCTGTGGCTGATCTTTTCCCTCAACTCCACCTTAATCCAGCCTGTGGCTGATCTTCCACCACAACTCCACCTTAATCCAGCCTGTGCCTTATCTTCTCCCTCAACTCCAACTTAATCCAGGCTGTGGCTGATCATCCACCTCAACTCCACCTTAATCCAGCCTGTGGCTGATCATCCACCTCAACTACATCTTAATCCAGCCTGTGGCTGATCATTTACCTCAACTCCACCTTAATCCAGCCTGTGACTGATCATCCACCTCAACTCCACCTTAATCCCGCCCTTGTATGATCATCCACCTCAACTCCGCCTTTATCCAGCCTGTAGCTGATCTTCCACCTCAACTCCACCTTAATCCAGACTGTGGCTGATCATCCACCTCAACTCCACCTTAATCCAGCCTGTAGCTGATCATCCACCTCAACTCCACCTTAATCCAGCCTGTGGCAGATATTCCACCTCCACTTCACCTTAATCCAGCCTGTGGCTGAAATTCTCCCTCAACTCCAACTTAATCCAGCCTGTGGCTGATCATCGATCACAACTCCACCTTCATCCAGCCTGTGGCTGATCATCCACATCAACTCCACCTTAATCCAGCCTGTGGCTGATCATCCACCTCAACTACAACTTAATCCAGCCTGTGGCTGGTCTTCTCCCTCAACTCCACCTTAATCCAGCCTGTGGCTGATCATCCACCTCCACTCCACCTTAATCCAGACTGTGGCTGATCATCCACCTCAACTCCACCTTAATCCAGCCTGTGGCTGATCATCCACCTCAACTCCACCTTAATCCAGCCTGTGGCTGATCATCCACCTCAACTCCACGTTAAAACAGCCTGTGGCTGATCATCCACCTCAACTCCACCTTAATCCAGCCTGTGGCTGATCATCCACCTCAACTCCACCTTAATCCAGCCTGTGGCTGATCATCCACCTCAACTCCACATTAATCCAGCCTGTGGCTGATCATCCACCTCAACTCCACCTTAATCCAGCCTGTGGCTGATCATCCACCTCAACTCCACCTTAATCCAGCCTGTGGCTGATCATCCACCTCAACTCCACCTTAATCCAGACTGTGGCTGATCCTCCACCTCAACTCCACATTAATCCAGACTGTGGCTGATCATCCACCTCAACTCCACCTTAATCCAGCCTGTGGCTGATCATCCACCTCAACTCCACCTTAATCCAGCCTGTGGCTGACATCCACCTCAACTCCACCTTAATCCAGCCTGTGGCTGATCTTTTCCCTCAACTCCACCTTAATCCAGCCTGTGGCTGATCTTCCACCTCAACTCCACCTTAATCCAGCCTGTGCCTTATCTTCTCCCTCAACTCCAACTTAATCCAGGCTGTGGCTGATCATCCACCTCAACTCCACCTTAATCCAACCTGTGGCTGATCATCCACCTCAACTACATCTTAATCCAGCCTGTGGCTGATCATTTACCTCAACTCCACCTTAATCCAGCCTGTGACTGATCATCCACCTCAACTCCACCTTAATCCAGCCCTTGTATGATCATCCACCTCAACTCCGCCTTAATCCAGCCTGTAGCTGATCTTCCACCTCAACTCCACCTTAATCCAGACTGTGGCTGATCATCCACCTCAACTCCACCTTAATCCAGCCTGTAGCTGATCATCCACCTCAACTCCACCTTAATCCAGCCTGTGGCAGATATTCCACCTCCACTTCACCTTAATCTAGCCTGTGGCTGAAATTCTCCCTCACCACCACCTTAATCCAGCCTGTGGCTGATCATCGATCCCAACTCCACCTTCATCCAGCCTGTGGCTGATCTTCCACCTCAACTCCACCTTAATCCAGCCTGTGGCTAATCATCCACCTCAACTCCAACTTAATCCAGACTGTGGCTGATCATCCACCTCAACTCCACCTTAATCCAGCCTGTGGCTGATCATCCACCTCAACCCCACTTTAATGCAGCCTGTAGCTGATCTTCTAGCTCAACTCCTACTTAATCCAGCCTGTGACTTATCATCCACCTCAACTCCCCCTTAATCCATCCTGTGGCTGATCTTCACCCTCAACTCCACCTTCATCCAGAATGTGGCTGATCATCCACTTCAACTCCAACTTAATCCAGCCTCTGGCTGATCATCCAACTCAACTCCACCTTAATCCAGCCTGTGGCTGATCATCCACCTCAACTCCACCTTAATCCAGTCTGTGGCTGATCATCCACCTCAACTCCACCTTAATCCATCCTGCGGCTGATCTTCGCTTTCAACTCCACCTTAAACGAGCCTGTGACTTATCATCCACCTCAACTCCAACTTAATCCAGCCTGTGGCTGATCTTCTCCCTCAACTCCACATTAATCCAGCCTATGGCTGATCATCCACCTCAACTCCAAATTAATCCAGCCTGTGGCTGATCATCCACCTCAACTCCACCTTGATCTAGCCAGTGGCTGATCATCCACCTCAACTCCAGCTTAATCCAGCCTGTGGCTGATCATCCACATCAACTCCACCTTAATCCAGCCTGTGGCTGATCATCCACCTCAACTACACCTTAATCCAGCCTGTGGCTGATCATCCACCTCAACTAGACCTTAATCCAGCCTGTGGCTGATCATCCACGTCAACTCCACCTTAATCCAGCCTGTGACTGATCATCCACCTCAACTCCACCTTAATCCAGCCCTTGTATGATCAACCACCTCAACTCCAGCTTTATCCAGGCTGTAGCTGATCTTCCACCTCAACTCCACCTTAATCCAGCCTGTGGATGATCATCCACCTCAACTCATCCTTAATCCTGCCTATGGCTGATCATCCACCTCAACTCCTCCTTTTTCCAGCCTGTGGCTGATCATCCACCTCAACTCCACCTTAATCCAGCCTGTGGCTGATCTTCTCCCTCAACTCCACCTTAATCCAGCCTGTGACTGATCATCCACCTCAACTCCACCTTAATCCAGCCCTTGGCTGATCATCCACCTCAACTCCACATTAATCCAACCTGTGGCTGATCTTCCACCTCAACTCCTCCTTAATCCAGACTGTGGCTGATCATCCACCTCAACTCCACCTGAATCCAGCCTGTTGCTGATAATCCACATCAACTCCACCTTAATCCAGCGTGTGGCTGATCATCCACATCAACTCCAGCTTAATCCAACCTATGACTGATCATCCACCTCAACTCCACCTTAATCCAGCCTGTAGCTGATCATCCACCTCAACTCCACCTTAATCCAGCCTGTGGCAGATATTCCACCTCCACTTCAACTTAATCCAGCCTGTGGCTGAAATTCTCCCTCAACTCCACCTTAATCCAGCCTGTGGCTGATCATCGATCACAACTCTACCTTCATCCAGCCTGTGGCTGATCTTCCACCTCAACTCCACCTAAATCCAGCCTGTGGCTGATCATCCACCTCAACTCCAACTTAATCCAGCCTGTGGCTGATCATCCACCTCAACTCCACCTTAATCCAGCCTGTAGCTGATCATCCACCTCAACCCCACTTTAATGCAGCCTGTAGCTTATCTTCTACCTCAACTCCTACTTAGTCCAGCCTGTGACTTATCATCCACCTCAACTCCCCCTTAATCCAACCTGTGGCTGATCTTCACCCTCAACTCCACCTTCATCCAGAATGTGGCTGATCATCCACCTCAACTCCAACTTAATCCAGCCTCTGGCTGATCATCCAACTCAACTCCACCTTAATCCAGCCTGCGGCTGATCTTCGCTTTCAACTCCACCTTAAACGAGCCTGTGACTTATCATCCACCTCAACTCCAACGTAATCCAGCCTGTGGCTGATCTTCTCCCACAACTCCACATTAATCCAGCCTGTGGCTGATCATCCACCTCAACTCCACCTTAATCCAGCCTGTGGCTGATCATCCACCTCAACTCCACGTTGATCTAGCCTGTGGCTGATCATCCACCTCAACTCCACCTTAATCCAGCCTGTGGCTGATCATCCACATCAACTCCACCTTAATCCAGCCTGTGGCTGATCATCCACTTCAACTACACCTTAATCCAGCCTGTGGCTGATCATTCACCTCAACTACACCTTAATCCAGCCTGTGGCTGATCATCCACCTCAACTCCACCTTAATCCAGCCTGTGACTGATCATCCACCTCAACTCCACCTTAATCCAGCCCTTGAATGATCATCCACCTCAACTCCACCTTAATCCAGGCTGTAGCTGATCTTCCACCTCAACTCCACCTTAATCCAGCCTGTGGATGATCATCCACCTCAACTCCACCTTAATCCAGCCTGTGGCTGATCATCCACCTAAACTCCACCTTAATCCAGACTGTGGCTGATCTTCTCCCTCAACCCCACTTTAATGCAGCCTGTAGCTGATCTTCTCCCTCAACTCCAACTTAATCCAGCCTGTGACTTATCATCCACATCAACTCCCCCTTAATCCAACCTGTGGCTGATCTTCACCCTCAACTCCACCTTCATCCAGCCTGTGGCTGATCATCCACCTCAACTCCAACTTAATCCAGCCTCTGCCTGATCATCCAACTCAACTCCACCTTAATCCATCCTGCGGCTGATCTTCGCTTTCAACTCCACCTTAAACGAGCCTGTGACTTATCATCCACCTCAACTCCAACTTAATCCAGCCTGTGGCTGATCTTCTCCCTCAACTCCACCTTAATCCAGCCTGTGGCTGATCATCCACCTCAACTCCACCTAAATCCAGCCTGCGGCTGATCTTCTCCCTCAACTCCACATTAATCCAGCCTGTGACTGAACATCCACATCAACTCCAAATTTGTCCAGCCTGTTGCTGATCATCCACCTCAACTCCACCTTAATCCAGACTGTGGCTGATCATCCAACTCAATTCCACCCTAATCCAGCCTGTGGCTTATCATCCACCTCAACTCCACCTTGATCTAGCCTGTGGCTAATCATCCACCTCAACTCCAACTTAATCCAGCCTGTGGCTGATCATCCACATCAACTCCACCTTAATCCAGCCTGTGGCTGATCATCCACCTCAACTACACCTTAATCCAGCCTGTGGCTGGTCTTCTCCCTCAACTCCACCTTAATCCAGCCTGTGGCTGATCATCCACCTCCACTCCACCTTAATCCAGACTGTGGCTGATCATCCACCTCAACTCCACCTTAATCCAGCCTGTGGCTGATCATCCACCTCAACTCCACCTTAAACCAGCCTGTGGCTGATCATCCACCTCAACTCCACGTTAAAACAGCCTGTGGCTGATCATCCACCTCAACTCCACCTTAATCCAGCCTGTGGCTGATCATCCACCTCAACTCCACCTTAATCCAGCCTGTGGCTGATCATCCACCTCAACTCCACCTTAATCCAGCCTGTGGCTGATCATCCACCTCAACTCCACCTTAATCCAGCCTGCGGCTGATCATCCACCTCAACTCCACCTTAATCCAGCCTGTGGCTGATCATCCACCTCAACTCCACCTTAATCCAGCCTGTGGCTGATCCTCCACCTCAACTCCACATTAATCCAGCCTGTGGCTGATCATCCACCTCAACTCCACCTTAATCCAGCCTGTGGCTGATCTTTTCCCTCAACTCCACCTTAATCCAGCCTGTGGCTGATCTTCCACCTCAACTCCACCTTAATCCAGCCTGTGCCTTATCTTCTCCCTCAACTCCAACTTAATCCAGCCTGTGGCTGATCATCCACCTCAACTCCACCTTAATCCAGCCTGTGGCTGATCATCCTCCTCAACTACATCTTAATCCAGCCTGTGGCTGATCATTTACCTCAACTCCACCTTAATCCAGCCTGTGACTGATCATCCACCTCAACTCAACCTTAATCCAGCCCTTGTATGATCATCCACCTCAACTCCACCTTAATCCAGCCTGTAGCTGATCTTCCACCTCAACTCCACCTTAATCCAGACTGTGGCTGATCATCCACCTCAACTCCACCTTAATCCAGCCTGTAGCTGATCATCCACCTCAACTCCACCTTAATCCAGCCTGTGGCAGATAGTCCACCTCCACTTCAACTTAATCCAGCCTGTGGCTGAAATTCTCCCTCAACTCCACCTTAATCCAGCCTGTGGCTGATCATCGATCACAACTCCACCTTCATCCAGCCTGTGGCTGATCTTCCACCTCAACTCCACCTTAATCCAGCCTGTGGCTGATCATCCACCTCAACTCCAACTGAATCCAGCCTGTGGCTGATCATCCACCTCAACTCCACCTTAATCCAGCCTGTGGCTGATCATCCACCTCTACACCACTTTAATGCAGGCTGTAGCTGATCTTCTACTTCAACTCCTACTTAATCCAGCCTGTGACTTATCATCCACCTCAACTCCCCCTTAATCCATCCTGTGGCTGATCTTCACCCTCAACTCCACCTTCATCCAGAATGTGGCTGATCATCCACCTCAACTCCAACTTAATCCAGCCTCTGGCTGATCATCCACCTCAACTCCACCTTAATCCAGCCTGTGGCTCATCATCCACCTCAACTCCACCTTAATCCAGCCTGTGGCTGATCTTCTCCCTCAACTCCACCTTAATCCAGCCTGTGGCTGATCAACCACCTCAACACCACCTTAATCCAGCCTGTGTCTTATCGTCTCCCTCAACTCCACCTTACTCCAGCCTGTGGCTGATCATCCACCTCAACTCCATCTTAATCCAGCCTGTGGCTGATCATCCACCTCACCACCACCGTAATCCAGCCTGTGGCTGATCATCCACCTCAACTCCACCTTAATCCAGCCTCTGGCTCATCTTCTCCCTCAAATCCATCTTTATCCCGCCTGTGGCTGATCATCCACCTCAACTCCACCGTAATCCAGCCTGTGGCTGATCATCCACCTCAACTCCACCTTAATCCAGCCTGTGGCTGATCATCCACCTCAACTCCACCTTAATCCAAGCTGTGGCTGATCCTCTCCCTCAACTCCACCTTAATACAGCCTGTGGCTGATCCTCTCCCTCAACTCCACCTTAATCCAGCCTGTGGCTGATCATCCAGATCAACTCCACCTTAATCCAGCCTGTGGCTGATCTTCTCCCTCAACTCCACCTTAATCCAGCCTGTGGCTGATCATCCACCTCAACTCCACGTGAATCCAGCCTGTGGCTGATCATCCACCTCAACTCCACATTCATCCAGCCTGTGGCTAATCTTCTCCCTCAACTCCAACTTAATCCAGCCTGTGGCTGATCTTCTCCCTCAACTCCACATTAATCCAGCCTGTGGCTGAACATCCACCTAAACTCCTCCTTAATCCAGACTGTGGCTGATCATCCACCTCAACTCCACCTTAATCCAGCCTGTTGCTGATACTCCACATCAACTCCACCTTAATCCAGCCTGTGGCTGATCATCCACATCAACTCCAGCTTAATCCAGCCTATGACTGATCATCCACCTCAACTCCACCTTAATCCTGCCTATGGCTGATCATCCACCTCAACTCCTCCTTTTTCCTGCCTGGGGCTGATTATCCACCTTAACTCCAACTTAATCCAGCCTGTGGCTGATCCTCTCCCTCAACTCCACCTTAATCCAGCCTGTGACTGATCATCCACCTCAACTCCACCTTAATCCAGCCCTTGGCTGATCATCCACCTCAACTCCACATTAATCCAGCCTGTGGCTGATCTTCCACCTCAACTCCTCCTTAATCCAGACTGTGGCTGATCATCCACCTCAACTCCACCTTAATCCAGGATGTTGCTGATAATCAACATCAACTCCACCTTAATCCAGCGTGTGGCTGATCATCCACATCAACTCCAGCTTAATCCAGCCTATGACTGATCATCCACCTCAACTCCACCTTAATCCAGCCTGTAGCTGATCATCCACCTCAACTCCACCTTAATCCAGCCTGTGGCAGATATTCCACCTCCACTTCACCTTAATCCAGCCTGTGGCTGTAATTCTCCCTCAACTCCACCTTAATCCAGCCTGTGGCTGATCATCGATCACAACTCCACCTTCATCCAGCCTGTGGCTGATCTTCCACCTCAACTCCACCTTAATCCAGCCTGTGGCTGATCATCCACCTCAACTCCAAATTAATCCAGCCTGTGGCTGATCATCCACCTCAACTCCACCTTAATCCAGCCTGTGGCTGATCATCCACCTCAACCCCACTTTAATGCAGCCTGTAGCTTATCTTCTACCTCAACTCCTACTTAATCCAGCCTGTGATTTATCATCCACCTCAACTCCCCCTTAATCCAACCTGTGGCTGATCTTCACCCTCAACTCCACCTTCATCCAGAATGTGGCTGATCATCCACCTCAACTCCAACTTAATCCAGCCTCTGGCTGATCATCCAACTCAACTCCACCTTAATCCAGCCGGCGGCTGATCTTCGCTTTCAACTCCACCTTAAACGAGCCTGTGACTTATCATCCACCTCAACTCGAACTTAATCCAGCCTGTGGCTGATCTTCTCCCTCAACTCCACATTAATCCAGCCTGTGGCTGATTATCCACCTCAACTCCACCTTAATCCAGCCTGTGGCTGATCATCCACCTCAACTCCACCTTGATCTAGCCTGTGGCTGATCATCCACCTCAACTCCACCTTAATCCAGCCTGTGGCTGATCATCCACATCAACTCCACCTTAATCCAGCCTGTGGCTGATCATCCACTTCAACTACACCTTAATCCAGCCTGTGGCTGATCATCCACCTCAACTACACCTTAATCCAGCCTGTGGCTGATCATCCACCTCAACTCCACCTTAATCCAGCCTGTGACTGATCATCCACCTCAACTCCACCTTAATCCAGCCCTTGTATGATCATCCACATCAACTCCACCTTAATCCAGGCTGTAGCTGATCTTCCACCTCAACTCCACCTTAATCCAGCCTGTGGATGATCATCCACCTCAACTCCACCTTAATCCAGCCTGTGGCTGATCATCCACCTCAACCCCACTTTAATGCAGCCTGTAGCTGATCTTCTCCCTCAACTCCAACTTAATCCAGCCTGTGACTTATCATCCACCTCAACTCCCCCTTAATCCAACCTGTGGCTGATCTTCACCCTCAACTCCACCTTCATCCAGCCTGTGGCTGATCATCCACCTCAACTCCAACTTAATCCAGCCTCTGGCTGATCATCCAACTCAACTCCACCTTAATCCATCCTGCGGCTGATCTTCGCTTTCAACTCCACCTTAAACGAGCCTGTGACTTATCATACAATTCAACTCCAACTTAATCCAGCCTGTGGCTGATCTTCTCCCTCAACTCAACATTAATCCAGCCTGTGACTGAACATCCACATCAACTCCAACTTAGTCCAGCCTGTTGCTGATCATCCACCTCAACTCCACCTTAATCCAGATTGTGGCTGATCATCCAACTCAACTCCACCCTAATCCAGCCTGTGGCTGATCATCCACCTCAACTCCACATTGATCTAGCCTGCGGCTAATCATCCACCTCAACTCCAACTTAATCCAGCCTGTGGCTGATCATCCACATCAACTCCACCTTAATCCAGCCTGTGGCTGATCATCCACCTCAACTACACCTTAATCCAGCCTGTGGCTGGTCTTCTCCCTCAACTCCACCTTAATCCAGCCTGTGGCTGATCATCCACCTCCACTCCACCTTAATCCAGACTGTGGCTGATCATCCACCTCAACTCCACCTTAATCCAGCCTGTGGCTGATCATCCACCTCAACTCCAACTTAAACCAGCCTGTGGCTGATCATCCACCTCAACTCCACGTTAAAACAGCCTGTGGCTGATCATCCACCTCAACTCCACCTTAATCCAGCCTGTGGCTGATCATCCACCTCAACTACACCTTAATCCAGCCTGTGGCTGATCATCCACCTCAACTCCACCTTAATCCAGCCTGTGGCTGATCATCCACATCAACTCCACCTTAATCCAGCCTGTGGCTGATCCTCCACCTCAACTCCACATTAATCCAGCCTGTGGCTGATCATCCACCTCAACTCCACCTTAATCCAGCCTGTGGCTGATCATTTCCCTCAACTCCACCTTAATCCAGCCTGTGGCTGATCTTCCACCTCAACTCCACCTTAATCCAGCCTGTGCCTTATCTTCTCCCTCAACTCCAACTTAATCCAGCCTGTGGCTGATCATCCACCTCAACTCCACCTTAATCCAGCCCTTGTATGATCATCCACCTCAACTCCACCTTAATCCAGCCTGTAGCTGATCTTCCACCTCAACTCCACCTTAATCCAGACTGTGGCTGATCATCCACCTCATCTCCACCTTAATCCAGCCTGTAGCTGATCATCCTCCTCAACTCCACCTTAATCCAGCCTGTGGCAGATATTCCACCTCCACTTCACCTTAATCCAGCCTGTGGCTGAAATTCTCCCTCAACTCCACCTTAATCCAACCTGTGGCTGATCATCGATCACAACTCCACCTTCATCCAGCCTGTGGCTGATCTTCCAACTCAACTCCACCATAATCCAGCCTGTGGCTGATCATCCACCTCAACTCCAACTTAATCCAGCCTGTGGCTGATCATCCACCTCAACTCCACCTTAATCCAGCCTGTGGCTGATCATCCACCTCAACCCCACTTTAATGCAGCCTGTAGCTGATCTTCTGCCGCAACTTTTACTTAATCCAGCCTGTGACTTATCATCCACCTCAAAACCCCTTAATCCAACCTGTGGCTGATCTTCACCCTCAACTCCACCTTCATCCAGAATGTGGCTGATCATCCACCTCAACTCCAACTTAATCCAGCCTCTGGCTGATCATCCAACTCAACTCCACCTTAATCCAGCCTGCAGCTGAACTTCGCTTTCAACTCCACCTTAAACGAGCCTGTGACTTATCATCCACCTCAACTCCAACTTAATCCAGCCTGTGGCTGATCTTCTCCCTCAACTCCACATTATTCCAGCCTGTGGCTGATCATCCACCTCAACTCCACCTTAATCCAGCCTGTGGCTGATCATCCACCTCAACTCCACCTTAATCCAGCCTGTGGCTGATCATCCACATCAACTCCACCTTAATCCAGCCTGTGGCTGATCATCCACCTCAACTACACCTTAATCCAGCCTGTGGCTGATCATCCACCTCAACTCCACCTTAATCCAGCCCTTGTATGATCATCCACCTCAACTCCACCTTAATCCAGGCTGTAGCTGATCTTCCACCTCAACTCCACCTTAATCCAGCCTGTGGATGATCATCCACCTCAAAGCCACCTTAATGCAGCCTGTGGCTCATCATCCACCTCAACCCCACTTTAATGCAGCCTGTAGCTGATCTTCTCCCACAACTTCAACTTAATCCAGCCTGTGACTTATCATCCACCTCAACTCCCCCTTAATCCAACCTGTGGCTGATCTTCACCCTCAACTCCACCTTCATCCAGAATGTGGCTGATCATCCACCTCAACTCCAACTTAATCCAGCCTCTGGCTGATCATCAAACTCAACTCCACCTTAATCCAGCCTGCGGCTGATCTTCGCTTTCAACTCCACCTTAAACGAGCCTGTGACTTATCATCCACCTCAACTCCAACTTAGTCCAGCCTGTGGCTGATCTTCTCCCTCAACTCCACCTTAATCCAGCCTGTGGCTGATCATCCACCTCAACTCCACCTTAATCCAGCCTGTGGCTGATCTTCTCCCTCAACTCCACATTAATCCAGCCTGTGGCTGATCATCCAACTCAACTCCACCCTAATCCAGCCTCTGGCTGATCATCCACCTCAACTCCACCTTGATCTAGCCTGTGGCTGATCATCCACCTCAACTCCAACTTAAACCAGCCTGTGGCTGAACATCCACCTCAACTCCCCCTTAATCCAACCTGTGGCTGATCTTCACCCTCAACTCCACCTTCATCCAGCCTGTGGCTGATCATCCACCTCAACTCCAACTTAATCCAGCCTCTGGCTGATCATCCAACTCAACTCCACCTTAATCCATCCTGCGGCTGATCTTCGCTTTCAACTCCACCTTAAACGAGCCTGTGACTTATCATACAATTCAACTCCAACTTAATCCAGCCTGTGGCTGATCTTCTCCCTCAACTCCACCTTAATCCAGCCTGTGGCTGATCATCCACCTCAACTCCACCTTAATCCAGCCTGTGGCTGATCTTCTCCCTCAACTAAACATTAATCCAGCCTGTGACTGAACATCCACATCAACTCCAACTTAGTCCAGCCTGTTGCTGATCATCCACCTCAACTCCACCTTAATCCAGATTGTGGCTGATCATCCAACTCAACTCCACCCTAATCCAGCCTGTGGCTGATCATCCACCTCAACTCCACATTGATCTAGCCTGCGGCTAATCATCCACCTCAACTCCAACTTAATCCAGCCTGTGGCTGATCATCCACATCAACTCCACCTTAATCCAGCCTGTGGCTGATCATCCACCTCAACTACACCTTAATCCAGCCTGTGGCTGGTCTTCTCCCTCAACTCCACCTTAATCCAGCCTGTGGCTGATCATCCACCTCCACTCCACCTTAATCCAGACTGTGGCTGATCATCCACCTCAACTCCACCTTAATCCAGCCTGTGGCTGATCATCCACCTCAACTCCACCTTAAACCAGCCTGTGGCTGATCATCCACCTCAACTCCACGTTAAAACAGCCTGTGGCTGATCATCCACCTCAACTCCACCTTAATCCAGCCTGTGGCTGATCATCCACCTCAACTACACCTTAATCCAGCCTGTGGCTGATCATCCACCTCAACTCCACCTTAATCCAGCCTGTGGCTGATCATCCACCTCAACTCCACCTTAATCCAGCCTGTGGCTGATCCTCCACCTCAACTCCACATTAATCCAGCCTGTGGCTGATCATCCACCTCAACTCCACCTTAATCCAGCCTGTGGCTGATCATTTCCCTCAACTCCACCTTAATCCAGCCTGTGGCTGATCTTCCACCTCAACTCCACCTTAATCCAGCCTGTGCCTTATCTTCTCCCTCAACTCCAACTTAATCCAGCCTGTGGCTGATCATCCACCTCAACTCCACCTTAATCCAGCCCTTGTATGATCATCCACCTCAACTCCACCTTAATCCAGCCTGTAGCTGATCTTCCACCTCAACTCCACCTTAATCCAGACTGTGGCTGATCATCCACCTCATCTCCACCTTAATCCAGCCTGTAGCTGATCATCCTCCTCAACTCCACCTTAATCCAGCCTGTGGCAGATATTCCACCTCCACTTCACCTTAATCCAGCCTGTGGCTGAAATTCTCCCTCAACTCCACCTTAATCCAGCCTGTGGCTGATCATCGATCACAACTCCACCTTCATCCAGCCTGTGGCTGATCTTCCAACTCAACTCCACCATAATCCAGCCTGTGGCTGATCATCCACCTCAACTCCAACTTAATCCAGCCTGTGGCTGATCATCCACCTCAACTCCACCTTAATCCAGCCTGTGGCTGATCATCCACCTCAACCCCACTTTAATGCAGCCTGTAGCTGATCTTCTGCCGCAACTTTTACTTAATCCAGCCTGTGACTTATCATCCACCTCAACTCCCCCTTAATCCAACCTGTGGCTGATCTTCACCCTCAACTCCACCTTCATCCAGAATGTGGCTGATCATCCACCTCAACTCCAACTTAATCCAGCCTCTGGCTGATCATCCAACTCAACTCCACCTTAATCCAGCCTGCAGCTGAACTTCGCTTTCAACTCCACCTTAAACGAGCCTGTGACTTATCACCCACCTCAACTCCAACTTAATCCAGCCTGTGGCTGATCTTCTCCCTCAACTCCACATTATTCCAGCCTGTGGCTGATCATCCACCTCAACTCCAAATTAATCCAGCCTGTGGCTGATCATCCACCTCAACTCCACCTTGATCTAGCCTGTGGCTGATCATCCACCTCAACTCCACCTTAATCCAGCCTGTGGCTGATCATCCACATCAACTCCACCTTAATCCAGCCTGTGGCTGATCATCCACCTCAACTACACCTTAATCCAGCCTGTGGCTGATCATCCACCTCAACTCCACCTTAATCCAGCCTGTGACTGATCATCCACCTAAACTCCACCTTAATCCAGCCCTTGTATGATCATCCACCTCAACTCCACCTTAATCCAGGCTGTAGCTGATCTTCCACCTCAACTCCACCTTAATCCAGCCTGTGGATGATCATCCACCTCAAAGCCACCTTAATCCAGCCTGTGGCTCATCATCCACCTCAACCCCACTTTAATGCAGCCTGTAGCTGATCTTCTCCCACAACTTCAACTTAATCCAGCCTGTGACTTATCATCCACCTCAACTCCCCCTTAATCCAACCTGTGGCTGATCTTCACCCTCAACTCCACCTTCATCCAGAATGTGGCTGATCATCCACCTCAACTCCAACTTAATCCAGCCTCTGGCTGATCATCCAACTCAACTCCACCTTAATCCAGCCTGCGGCTGATCTTCGCTTTCAACTCCACCTTAAACGAGCCTGTGACTTATCATCCACCTCAACTCCAACTTAGTCCAGCCTGTGGCTGATCTTCTCCCTCAACTCCACCTTAATCCAGCCTGTGGCTGATCATCCACCTCAACTCCACCTTAATCCAGCCTGTGGCTGATCTTCTCCCTCAACTCCACATTAATCCAGCCTGTGGCTGATCATCCAACTCAACTCCACCCTAATCCAGCCTCTGGCTGATCATCCACCTCAACTCCACCTTGATCTAGCCTGTGGCTGATCATCCACCTCAACTCCAACTTAAACCAGCCTGTGGCTGAACATCCACCTCAACTCCACGTTAAAACAGCCTGTGGCTGATCATCCACCTCAACTCCACCTTAATCCAGCCTGTGGCTGATCATCCACCTCAACTCCACATTAATCCAGCCTGTGGCTGATCTTCCACCTCAACTCCACCTTAATCCAGCCTGTGGCTGATCATCCACCTCAACTCCACCTTAATTCAGATTGTGGCTGATCCTCCACCTCAACTCCACCTTAATCCAGACTGTGGCTGATCATCCACCTCAACTCCTACTTAATCCAGCCTGTGGCTGATCATCCACATCAACTCCAACTTAATCCAGCCTGTGGCTGATCTTCTCCCTCAACTCCACCTTAATCCAGCCTGTGGCTGATCATCCACCTCAACTCCACCTTAATCCAGCCTGTGGCTGATCATCCACCTCAACTCCACGTTAAAACAGCCTGTGGCTGATCATCCACCTCAACTCCACCTTAATCCAGCCTGTGGCTGATCATCCACCTCAACTCCACCTTAATCCAGCCTGTGGCTGATCATCCACCTCAACTCCACCTTAATCCAGCCTGTGGCTGATCATCCACCTCAACTCCACCTTAATCCAGCCTGCGGCTGATCATCCACCTCAACTCCACCTTAATCCAGCCTGTGGCTGATCATCCACCTCAACTCCACCTTAATCCAGCCTGTGGCTGATCCTCCACCTCAACTCCACATTAATCCAGCCTGTGGCTGATCATCCACCTCAACTCCACCTTAATCCAGCCTGTGGCTGATCTTTTCCCTCAACTCCACCTTAATCCAGCCTGTGGCTGATCTTCCACCTCAACTCCACCTTAATCCAGCCTGTGCCTTATCTTCTCCCTCAACTCCAACTTAATCCAGCCTGTGGCTGATCATCCACCTCAACTCCACCTTAATCCAGCCTGTGGCTGATCATCCTCCTCAACTACATCTTAATCCAGCCTGTGGCTGATCATTTACCTCAACTCCACCTTAATCCAGCCTGTGACTGATCATCCACCTCAACTCAACCTTAATCCAGCCCTTGTATGATCATCCACCTCAACTCCACCTTAATCCAGCCTGTAGCTGATCTTCCACCTCAACTCCACCTTAATCCAGACTGTGGCTGATCATCCACCTCAACTCCACCTTAATCCAGCCTGTAGCTGATCATCCACCTCAACTCCACCTTAATCCAGCCTGTGGCAGATAGTCCACCTCCACTTCAACTTAATCCAGCCTGTGGCTGAAATTCTCCCTCAACTCCACCTTAATCCAGCCTGTGGCTGATCATCGATCACAACTCCACCTTCATCCAGCCTGTGGCTGATCTTCCACCTCAACTCCACCTTAATCCAGCCTGTGGCTGATCATCCACCTCAACTCCAACTGAATCCAGCCTGTGGCTGATCATCCACCTCAACTCCACCTTAATCCAGCCTGTGGCTGATCATCCACCTCAACACCACTTTAATGCAGGCTGTAGCTGATCTTCTACCTCAACTCCTACTTAATCCAGCCTGTGACTTATCATCGACCTCAACTCCCCCTTAATCCAACCTGTGGCTGATCTTCACCCTCAACTCCACCTTCATCCAGAATGTGGCTGATCATCCACCTCAACTCCAACTTAATCCAGCCTCTGGCTGATCATCCACCTCAACTCCACCTTAATCCAGCCTGTGGCTCATCATCCACCTCAACTCCACCTTAATCCAGCCTGTGGCTGATCTTCTCCCTCAACTCCACCTTAATCCAGCCTGTGGCTGATCAACCACCTCAACACCACCTTAATCCAGCCTGTGTCTTATCGTCTCCCTCAACTCCACCTTACTCCAGCCTGTGGCTGATCATCCACCTCAACTCCATCTTAATCCAGCCTGTGGCTGATCATCCACCTCACCACCACCGTAATCCAGCCTGTGGCTGATCATCCACCTCAACTCCACCTTAATCCAGCCTCTGGCTCATCTTCTCCCTCAAATCCATCTTTATCCCGCCTGTGGCTGATCATCCACCTCAACTCCACCGTAATCCAGCCTGTGGCTGATCATCCACCTCAACTCCACCTTAATCCAGCCTGTGGCTGATCATCCACCTCAACTCCACCTTAATCCAAGCTGTGGCTGATCCTCTCCCTCAACTCCACCTTAATACAGCCTGTGGCTGATCCTCTCCCTCAACTCCACCTTAATCCAGCCTGTGGCTGATCATCCAGATCAACTCCACCTTAATCCAGCCTGTGGCTGATCTTCTCCCTCAACTCCACCTTAATCCAGCCTGTGGCTGATCATCCACCTCAACTCCACGTGAATCCAGCCTGTGGCTGATCATCCACCTCAACTCCACATTCATCCAGCCTGTGGCTAATCTTCTCCCTCAACTCCAACTTAATCCAGCCTGTGGCTGATCTTCTCCCTCAACTCCACATTAATCCAGCCTGTGGCTGAACATCCACCTAAACTCCTCCATAATCCAGACTGTGGCTGATCATCCACCTCAACTCCACCTTAATCCAGCCTGTTGCTGATACTCCACATCAACTCCACCTTAATCCAGCCTGTGGCTGATCATCCACATCAACTCCAGCTTAATCCAGCCTATGACTGATCATCCACCTCAACTCCACCTTAATCCAGCCTGTGGCTGATCATCCACCTCAACTCCACCTTAATCCAGCCTGCGGCTGATCATCCACCTCAACTCAACCTTAATCCAGCCTGTGGCTGATCATCCAACTCAACTCCACCTTAATCCAGCCTGTGGCTGATCCTCCACCTCAACTCCACATTAATCCAGCCTGTGGCTGATCATCCACCTCAACTCCACCTTAATCCAGCCTGTGGCTGATCTTTTCCCTCAACTCCACCTTAATCCAGCCTGTGGCTGATCTTCCACCTCAACTCCACCTTAATCCAGCCTGTGCCTTATCTTCTCCCTCAACTCCAACTTAATCCAGCCTGTGGCTGATCATCCACCTCAACTCCACCTTAATCCAGCCTGTGGCTGATCATCCTCCTCAACTACATCTTAATCCAGCCTGTGGCTGATCATTTACCTCAACTCCACCTTAATCCAGCCTGTGACTGATCATCCACCTCAACTCAACCTTAATCCAGCCCTTGTATGATCATCCACCTCAACTCCACCTTAATCCAGCCTGTAGCTGATCTTCCACCTCAACTCCACCTTAATCCAGACTGTGGCTGATCATCCACCTCAACTCCACCTTAATCCAGCCTGTAGCTGATCATCCACCTCAACTCCACCTTAATCCAGCCTGTGGCAGATAGTCCACCTCCACTTCAACTTAATCCAGCCTGTGGCTGAAATTCTCCCTCAACTCCACCTTAATCCAGCCTGTGGCTGATCATCGATCACAACTCCACCTTCATCCAGCCTTTGGCTGATCTTCCACCTCAACTCCACCTTAATCCAGCCTGTGGCTGATCATCCACCTCAACTCCAACTGAATCCAGCCTGTGGCTGATCATCCACCTCAACTCCACCTTAATCCAGCCTGTGGCTGATCATCCACCTCAACACCACTTTAATGCAGGCTGTAGCTGATCTTCTACCTCAACTCCTACTTAATCCAGCCTGTGACTTATCATCCACCTCAACTCCCCCTTAATCCAACCTGTGGCTGATCTTCACCCTCAACTCCACCTTCATCCAGAATGTGGCTGATCATCCACCTCAACTCCAACTTAATCCAGCCTCTGGCTGATCATCCACCTCAACTCCACCTTAATCCAGCCTGTGGCTCATCATCCACCTCAACTCCACCTTAATCCAGCCTGTGGCTGATCTTCTCCCTCAACTCCACCTTAATCCAGCCTGTGGCTGATCAACCACCTCAACACCACCTTAATCCAGCCTGTGTCTTATCGTCTCCCTCAACTCCACCTTACTCCAGCCTGTGGCTGATCATCCACCTCAACTCCATCTTAATCCAGCCTGTGGCTGATCATCCACCTCACCACCACCGTAATCCAGCCTGTGGCTGATCATCCACCTCAACTCCACCTTAATCCAGCCTCTGGCTCATCTTCTCCCTCAAATCCATCTTTATCCCGCCTGTGGCTGATCATCCACCTCAACTCCACCGTAATCCAGCCTGTGGCTGATCATCCACCTCAACTCCACCTTAATCCAGCCTGTGGCTGATCATCCACCTCAACTCCACCTTAATCCAAGCTGTGGCTGATCCTCTCCCTCAACTCCACCTTAATACAGCCTGTGGCTGATCCTCTCCCTCAACTCCACCTTAATCCAGCCTGTGGCTGATCATCCAGATCAACTCCACCTTAATCCAGCCTGTGGCTGATCTTCTCCCTCAACTCCACCTTAATCCAGCCTGTGGCTGATCATCCACCTCAACTCCACGTGAATCCAGCCTGTGGCTGATCATCCACCTCAACTCCACATTCATCCAGCCTGTGGCTAATCTTCTCCCTCAACTCCAACTTAATCCAGCCTGTGGCTGATCTTCTCCCTCAACTCCACATTAATCCAGCCTGTGGCTGAACATCCACCTAAACTCCTCCATAATCCAGACTGTGGCTGATCATCCACCTCAACTCCACCTTAATCCAGCCTGTTGCTGATACTCCACATCAACTCCACCTTAATCCAGCCTGTGGCTGATCATCCACATCAACTCCAGCTTAATCCAGCCTATGACTGATCATCCACCTCAACTCCACCTTAATCCTGCCTATGGCTGATCATCCACCTCAACTCCTCCTTTTTCCTGCCTGGGGCTGATCATCCACCTTAACTCCACCTTAATCCAGCCTGTGGCTGATCCTCTCCCTCAACTCCACCTTAATCCAGCCTGTGACTGATCATCCACCTCAACTCCACCTTAATCCAGCCCTTGGCTGATCATCCACCTCAACTCCACATTAATCCAGCCTGTGGCTGATCTTCCACCTCAACTCCTCCTTAATCCAGACTGTGGCTGATCATCCACCTCAACTCCACCTTAATCCAGCATGTTGCTGATAATCAACATCAACTCCACCTTAATCCAGCGTGTGGCTGATCATCCACATCAACTCCAGCTTAATCCAGCCTATGACTGATCATCCACCTCAACCCCACCTTAATCCAGCCTGTAGCTGATCATCCACCTCAACTCCACCTTAATCCAGCCTGTGGCAGATATTCCACCTCCACTTCACCTTAATCCAGCCTGTGGCTGTAATTCTCCCTCAACTCCACCTTAATCCAGCCTGTGGCTGATCATCGATCACAACTCCACCTTCATCCAGCCTGTGGCTGATCTTCCACCTCAACTCCACCTTAATCCAGCCTGTGGCTGATCATCCACCTCAACTCCAAATTAATCCAGCCTGTGGCTGATCATCCACCTCAACTCCACCTTAATCCAGCCTGTGGCTGATCATCCACCTCAACCCCACTTTAATGCAGCCTGTAGCTTATCTTCTACCTCAACTCCTACTTAATCCAGCCTGTGACTTATCATCCACCTCAACTCCCCCTTAATCCAACCTGTGGCTGATCTTCACCCTCAACTCCACCTTCATCCAGAATGTGGCTGATCATCCACCTCAACTCCAACTTAATCCAGCCTCTGGCTGATCATCCAACTCAACTCCACCTTAATCCAGCCGGCGGCTGATCTTCGCTTTCAACTCCACCTTAAACGAACCTGTGACTTATCATCCACCTCAACTCCAACTTAATCCAGCCTGTGGCTGATCTTCTCCCTCAACTCCACATTAATCCAGCCTGTGGCTGATCATCCACCTCAACTCCACCTTAATCCAGCCTGTGGCTGATCATCCACCTCAACTCCACCTTGATCTAGCCTGTGGCTGATCATCCACCTCAACTCCACCTTAATCCAGCCTGTGGCTGAACATCCACATCAACTCCACCTTAATCCAGCCTGTGGCTGATCATCCACTTCAACTACACCTTAATCCAGCCTGTGGCTGATCATCCACCTCAACTACACCTTAATCCAGCCTGTGGCTGATCATCCACCTCAACTCCACCTTAATCCAGCCTGTGACTGATCATCCACCTCAACTCCACCTTAATCCAGCCCTTGTATGATCATCCACATCAACTCCACCTTAATCCAGGCTGTAGCTGATCTTCCACCTCAACTCCACCTTAATCCAGCCTGTGGATGATCATCCACCTCAACTCCACCTTAATCCAGCCTGTGGCTGATCATCCACCTCAACCCCACTTTAATGCAGCCTGTAGCTGATCTTCTCCCTCAACTCCAACTTAATCCAGCCTGTGACTTATCATCCACCTCAACTCCCCCTTAATCCAACCTGTGGCTGATCTTCACCCTCAACTCCACCTTCATCCAGCCTGTGGCTGATCATCCACCTCAACTCCAACTTAATCCAGCCTCTGGCTGATCATCCAACTCAACTCCACCTTAATCCATCCTGCGGCTGATCTTCGCTTTCAACTCCACCTTAAACGAGCCTGTGACTTATCATACAATTCAACTCCAACTTAATCCAGCCTGTGGATGATCTTCTCCCTCAACTCCACCTTAATCCAGCCTGTGGCTGATCATCCACCTCAACTCCACCTTAATCCAGCCTGTGGCTGATCTTCTCCCTCAACTCAACATTAATCCAGCCTGTGACTGAACATCCACATCAACTCCAACTTAGTCCAGCCTGTTGCTGATCATCCACCTCAACTCCACCTTAATCCAGATTGTGGCTGATCATCCAACTCAACTCCACCCTAATCCAGCCTGTGGCTGATCATCCACCTCAACTCCACATTGATCTAGCCTGCGGCTAATCATCCACCTCAACTCCAACTTAATCCAGCCTGTGGCTGATCATCCACATCAACTCCACCTTAATCCAGCCTGTGGCTGATCATCCACCTCAACTACACCTTAATCCAGCCTCTGGCTGGTCTTCTCCCTCAACTCCACCTTAATCCAGCCTGTGGCTGATCATCCACCTCCACTCCACCTTAATCCAGACTGTGGCTGATCATCCACCTCAACTCCACCTTAATCCAGCCTGTGGCTGATCATCCACCTCAACTCCAACTTAAACCAGCCTGTGGCTGATCATCCACCTCAACTCCACGTTAAAACAGCCTGTGGCTGATCATCCACCTCAACTCCACCTTAATCCAGCCTGTGGCTGATCATCCACCTCAACTACACCTTAATCCAGCCTGTGGCTGATCATCCACCTCAACTCCACCTTAATCCAGCCTGTGGCTGATCATCCACCTCAACTCCACCTTAATCCAGCCTGTGGCTGATCCTCCACCTCAACTCCACATTAATCCAGCCTGTGGCTGATCATCCACCTCAACTCCACCTTAATCCAGCCTGTGGCTGATCATTTCCCTCAACTCCACCTTAATCCAGCCTGTGGCTGATCTTCCACCTCAACTCCACCTTAATCCAGCCTGTGCCTTATCTTCTCCCTCAACTCCAACTTAATCCAGCCTGTGGCTGATCATCCACCTCAACTCCACCTTAATCCAGCCCTTGTATGATCATCCACCTCAACTCCACCTTAATCCAGCCTGTAGCTGATCTTCCACCTCAACTCCACCTTAATCCAGACTGTGGCTGATCATCCACCTCATCTCCACCTTAATCCAGCCTGTAGCTGATCATCCTCCTCAACTCCACCTTAATCCAGCCTGTGAAAGATATTCCACCTCCACTTCACCTTAATCCAGCCTGTGGCTGAAATTCTCCCTCAACTCCAACTTAGTCCAGCCTGTTGCTGATCATCCACCTCAACTCCACCTTAATCCAGATTGTGGCTGATCATCCAACTCAACTCCACCCTAATCCAGCCTGTGGCTGATCATCCACCTCAACTCCACATTGATCTAGCCTGCGGCTAATCATCCACCTCAACTCCAACTTAATCCAGCCTGTGGCTGATCATCCACATCAACTCCACCTTAATCCAGCCTGTGGCTGATCATCCACCTCAACTACACCTTAATCCAGCCTCTGGCTGGTCTTCTCCCTCAACTCCACCTTAATCCAGCCTGTGGCTGATCATCCACCTCCACTCCACCTTAATCCAGACTGTGGCTGATCATCCACCTCAACTCCACCTTAATCCAGCCTGTGGCTGATCATCCACCTCAACTCCAACTTAAACCAGCCTGTGGCTGATCATCCACCTCAACTCCACGTTAAAACAGCCTGTGGCTGATCATCCACCTCAACTCCACCTTAATCCAGCCTGTGGCTGATCATCCACCTCAACTACACCTTAATCCAGCCTGTGGCTGATCATCCACCTCAACTCCACCTTAATCCAGCCTGTGGCTGATCATCCACCTCAACTCCACCTTAATCCAGCCTGTGGCTGATCCTCCACCTCAACTCCACATTAATCCAGCCTGTGGCTGATCATCCACCTCAACTCCACCTTAATCCAGCCTGTGGCTGATCATTTCCCTCAACTCCACCTTAATCCAGCCTGTGGCTGATCTTCCACCTCAACTCCACCTTAATCCAGCCTGTGCCTTATCTTCTCCCTCAACTCCAACTTAATCCAGCCTGTGGCTGATCATCCACCTCAACTCCACCTTAATCCAGCCCTTGTATGATCATCCACCTCAACTCCACCTTAATCCAGCCTGTAGCTGATCTTCCACCTCAACTCCACCTTAATCCAGACTGTGGCTGATCATCCACCTCATCTCCACCTTAATCCAGCCTGTAGCTGATCATCCTCCTCAACTCCACCTTAATCCAGCCTGTGAAAGATATTCCACCTCCACTTCACCTTAATCCAGCCTGTGGCTGAAATTCTCCCTCAACTCCACCTTAATCCAACCTGTGGCTGATCATCGATCACAACTCCACCTTCATCCAGCCTGTGGCTGATCTTCCAACTCAACTCCACCATAATCCAGCCTGTGGCTGATCATCCACCTCAACTCCAACTTAATCCAGCCTGTGGCTGATCATCCACCTCAACTCCACCTTAATCCAGCCTGTGGCTGATCATCCACCTCAACCCCACTTTAATGCAGCCTGTAGCTGATCTTCTGCCGCAACTTTTACTTAATCCAGCCTGTGACTTATCATCCACCTCAAAACCCCTTAATCCAACCTGTGGCTGATCTTCACCCTCAACTCCACCTTCATCCAGAATGTGGCTGATCATCCACCTCAACTCCAACTTAATCCAGCCTCTGGCTGATCATCCAACTCAACTCCACCTTAATCCAGCCTGCAGCTGAACTTCGCTTTCAACTCCACCTTAAACGAGCCTGTGACTTATCATCCACCTCAACTCCAACTTAATCCAGCCTGTGGCTGATCTTCTCCCTCAACTCCACATTATTCCAGCCTGTGGCTGATCATCCACCTCAACTCCACCTTAATCCAGCCTGTGGCTGATCATCCACCTCAACTCCACCTTAATCCAGCCTGTGGCTGATCATCCACATCAACTCCACCTTAATCCAGCCTGTGGCTGATCATCCACCTCAACTACACCTTAATCCAGCCTGTGGCTGATCATCCACCTCAACTCCACCTTAATCCAGCCCTTGTATGATCATCCACCTCAACTCCACCTTAATCCAGGCTGTAGCTGATCTTCCACCTCAACTCCACCTTAATCCAGCCTGTGGATGATCATCCACCTCAAAGCCACCTTAATCCAGCCTGTGGCTCATCATCCACCTCAACCCCACTTTAATGCAGCCTGTAGCTGATCTTCTCCCACAACTTCAACTTAATCCAGCCTGTGACTTATCATCCACCTCAACTCCCCCTTAATCCAACCTGTGGCTGATCTTAACCCTCAACTCCACCTTCATCCAGAATGTGGCTGATCATCCACCTCAACTCCAACTTAATCCAGCCTCTGGCTGATCATCCAACTCAACTCCACCTTAATCCAGCCTGCGGCTGATCTTCGCTTTCAACTCCACCTTAAACGAGCCTGTGACTTATCATCCACCTCAACTCCAACTTAGTCCAGCCTGTGGCTGATCTTCTCCCTCAACTCCACCTTAATCCAGCCTGTGGCTGATCATCCACCTCAACTCCACCTTAATCCAGCCTGTGGCTGATCTTCTCCCTCAACTCCACATTAATCCAGCCTGTGGCTGATCATCCAACTCAACTCCACCCTAATCCAGCCTCTGGCTGATCATCCACCTCAACTCCACCTTGATCTAGCCTGTGGCTGATCATCCACCTCAACTCCAACTTAAACCAGCCTGTGGCTGAACATCCACCTCAACTCCCCCTTAATCCAACCTGTGGCTGATCTTCACCCTCAACTCCACCTTCATCCAGCCTGTGGCTGATCATCCACCTCAACTCCAACTTAATCCAGCCTCTGGCTGATCATCCAACTCAACTCCACCTTAATCCATCCTGCGGCTGATCTTCGCTTTCAACTCCACCTTAAACGAGCCTGTGACTTATCATACAATTCAACTCCAACTTAATCCAGCCTGTGGCTGATCTTCTCCCTCAACTCCACCTTAATCCAGCCTGTGGCTGATCATCCACCTCAACTCCACCTTAATCCAGCCTGTGGCTGATCTTCTCCCTCAACTCAACATTAATCCAGCCTGTGACTGAACATCCACATCAACTCCAACTTAGTCCAGCCTGTTGCTGATCATCCACCTCAACTCCACCTTAATCCAGATTGTGGCTGATCATCCAACTCAACTCCACCCTAATCCAGCCTGTGGCTGATCATCCACCTCAACTCCACATTGATCTAGCCTGCGGCTAATCATCCACCTCAACTCCAACTTAATCCAGCCTGTGGCTGATCATCCACATCAACTCCACCTTAATCCAGCCTGTGGCTGATCATCCACCTCAACTACACCTTAATCCAGCCTGTGGCTGGTCTTCTCCCTCAACTCCACCTTAATCCAGCCTGTGGCTGATCATCCACCTCCACTCCACCTTAATCCAGACTGTGGCTGATCATCCACCTCAACTCCACCTTAATCCAGCCTGTGGCTGATCATCCACCTCAACTCCACCTTAAACCAGCCTGTGGCTGATCATCCACCTCAACTCCACGTTAAAACAGCCTGTGGCTGATCATCCACCTCAACTCCACCTTAATCCAGCCTGTGGCTGATCATCCACCTCAACTACACCTTAATCCAGCCTGTGGCTGATCATCCACCTCAACTCCACCTTAATCCAGCCTGTGGCTGATCATCCACCTCAACTCCACCTTAATCCAGCCTGTGGCTGATCCTCCACCTCAACTCCACATTAATCCAGCCTGTGGCTGATCATCCACCTCAACTCCACCTTAATCCAGCCTGTGGCTGATCATTTCCCTCAACTCCACCTTAATCCAGCCTGTGGCTGATCTTCCACCTCAACTCCACCTTAATCCAGCCTGTGCCTTATCTTCTCCCTCAACTCCAACTTAATCCAGCCTGTGGCTGATCATCCACCTCAACTCCACCTTAATCCAGCCCTTGTATGATCATCCACCTCAACTCCACCTTAATCCAGCCTGTAGCTGATCTTCCACCTCAACTCCACCTTAATCCAGACTGTGGCTGATCATCCACCTCATCTCCACCTTAATCCAGCCTGTAGCTGATCATCCTCCTCAACTCCACCTTAATCCAGCCTGTGGCAGATATTCCACCTCCACTTCACCTTAATCCAGCCTGTGGCTGAAATTCTCCCTCAACTCCACCTTAATCCAGCCTGTGGCTGATCATCGATCACAACTCCACCTTCATCCAGCCTGTGGCTGATCTTCCAACTCAACTCCACCATAATCCAGCCTGTGGCTGATCATCCACCTCAACTCCAACTTAATCCAGCCTGTGGCTGATCATCCACCTCAACTCCACCTTAATCCAGCCTGTGGCTGATCATCCACCTCAACCCCACTTTAATGCAGCCTGTAGCTGATCTTCTGCCGCAACTTTTACTTAATCCAGCCTGTGACTTATCATCCACCTCAACTCCCCCTTAATCCAACCTGTGGCTGATCTTCACCCTCAACTCCACCTTCATCCAGAATGTGGCTGATCATCCACCTCAACTCCAACTTAATCCAGCCTCTGGCTGATCATCCAACTCAACTCCACCTTAATCCAGCCTGCAGCTGAACTTCGCTTTCAACTCCACCTTAAACGAGCCTGTGACTTATCACCCACCTCAACTCCAACTTAATCCAGCCTGTGGCTGATCTTCTCCCTCAACTCCACATTATTCCAGCCTGTGGCTGATCATCCACCTCAACTCCAAATTAATCCAGCCTGTGGCTGATCATCCACCTCAACTCCACCTTGATCTAGCCTGTGGCTGATCATCCACCTCAACACCACCTTAATCCAGCCTGTGGCTGATCATCCACATCAACTCCACCTTAATCCAGCCTGTGGCTGATCATCCACCTCAACTACACCTTAATCCAGCCTGTGGCTGATCATCCACCTCAACTCAACCTTAATCCAGCCTGTGACTGATCATCCACCTCAACTCCACCTTAATCCAGCCCTTGTATGATCATCCACCTCAACTCCACCTTAATCCAGGCTGTAGCTGATCTTCCACCTCAACTCCACCTTAATCCAGCCTGTGGATGATCATCCACCTCAAAGCCACCTTAATCCAGCCTGTGGCTCATCATCCACCTCAACCCCACTTTAATGCAGCCTGTAGCTGATCTTCTCCCACAACTTCAACTTAATCCAGCCTGTGACTTATCATCCACCTCAACTCCCCCTTAATCCAACCTGTGGCTGATCTTCACCCTCAACTCCACCTTCATCCAGAATGTGGCTGATCATCCACCTCAACTCCAACTTAATCCAGCCTCTGGCTGATCATCCAACTCAACTCCACCTTAATCCAGCCTGCGGCTGATCTTCGCTTTCAACTCCACCTTAAACGAGCCTGTGACTTATCATCCACCTCAACTCCAACTTAGTCCAGCCTGTGGCTGATCTTCTCCCTCAACTCCACCTTAATCCAGCCTGTGGCTGATCATCCACCTCAACTCCACCTTAATCCAGCCTGTGGCTGATCTTCTCCCTCAACTCCACATTAATCCAGCCTGTGGCTGATCATCCAACTCAACTCCACCCTAATCCAGCCTCTGGCTGATCATCCACCTCAACTCCACCTTGATCTAGCCTGTGGCTGATCATCCACCTCAACTCCAACTTAAACCAGCCTGTGGCTGAACATCCACCTCAGCTCCACGTTAAAACAGCCTGTGGCTGATCATCCACCTCAACTCCACCTTAATCCAGCCTGTGGCTGATCATCCACCTCAACTCCACATTAATCCAGCCTGTGGCTGATCTTCCACCTCAACTCCACCTTAATCCAGCCTGTGGCTGATCATCCACCTCAACTCCACCTTAATTCAGATTGTGGCTGATCCTCCACCTCAACTCCACCTTAATCCAGACTGTGGCTGATCATCCACCTCAACTCCTACTTAATCCAGCCTGTGGCTGATCATCCACATCAACTCCAACTTAATCCAGCCTGTGGCTGATCTTCTCCCTCAACTCCACCTTAATCCAGCCTGTGGCTGATCATCCACCTCAACTCCACCTTAATTCAGATTGTGGCTGATCCTCCACCTCAACTCCACCTTAATCCAGACTGTGGCTGATCATCCACCTCAACTCCTACTTAATCCAGCCTGTGGCTGATCATCCACATCAACTCCAACTTAATCCAGCCTGTGGCTGATCTTCTCCCTCAACTCCACCTTAATCCAGCCTGTGGCTGATCTTCCACCTCAACTCCACCTTATTCCAGCCTGTGCCTTATGTTCACCCTCAACTCCAACTTAATCCAGCCTGTGGCTGATCATCCACCTCAACTCCACCTTAATCCAGCCTGTGGCTCATCATCCACCTCAACTCCACCTTAATCCAGCCTGTGGCTGATCTTCTCCCTCAACTCCACCTTAATCCAGCCTGTGGCTGATCAACCACCTCAACACCACCTTAATCCAGCCTCTGTCTGATCGTCTCCCTCAACTCCACCTTACTCCAGCCTGTGGCTGATCATCCACCTCAAATCCATCTTAATCCAGCCTGTGGCTGATCATCCACCTCACCACCACCGTAATCCAGCCTGTGGCTGATCATCCACCTCAACTCCACCTTAATCCAGCCTCTGGCTCATCTTCTCCCTCAAATCCATCTTTATCCCGCCTGTGGCTGATCATCCACATCAACTCCACCGTAATCCAGCCTGTGGCTGATCATCCACCTCAACTCCACCTTAATCCAACCTGTGGCTGATCATCCACCTCAACTCCACCTTAATCCAACCTGTGGCTGATCTTCTCCCTCAACTCCACCTTAATCCAGCCTGTGGCTGATCCTCTCCCTCAACTCCACCTTAATCCGGCCTGTGGCTGATCATCCAGATCAACTCCACCTTAATCCAGCCTGTGGCTGATCTTCTCCCTCAACTCCACCTTAATCCAGCCTGTGGCTGATCATCCACCTCAACTCCACGTGAATCCAGCCTGTGGCTGATCATCCACCTCAACTCCACATTCATCCAGCCTGTGGCTGATCTTCTCCCTCAACTCCAACTTAATCCAGCCTGTGGCTGATCTTCTCCCTCAACTCCACATTAATCCAGTCTGTGGCTGATCTTCTCCCTCAACTCCACCTTAATCCAGCCTGTGGCTGAACATCCACCTCAACTCCTCCTTAATCCAGACTGTGGCTGATCATCCACCTCAACTCCACCTTAATCCAGCCTGTTGCTGATACTCCACATCAGCTCCACCTTAATCCAGCCTATGACTGATCATCCACCTCAACTCCACCTTAATCCTGCCTATGGCTGATCATCCACCTCAACTCCTCCTTTTTCCAGCCTGGGGCTGATCATCCACCTCAACTCCACATTAATCCAGCCTGTGGCTGATCTTCCACCTCAACTCCACCTTAATCCAGCCTGTGGCTGATCATCCACCTCAACTCCACCTTAATTCAGATTGTGGCTGATCCTCCACCTCAACTCCACCTTAATCCAGACTGTGGCTGATCATCCACCTCAACTCCTACTTAATCCAGCCTGTGGCTGATCATCCACATCAACTCCAACTTAATCCAGCCTGTGGCTGATCTTCTCCCTCAACTCCACCTTAATCCAGCCTGTGGCTGATCTTCCACCTCAACTCCACCTTATTCCAGCCTGTGCCTTATGTTCTCCCTCAACTCCAACTTAATCAAGCCTGTGGCTGATCATCCACCTCAACTCCACCTTAATCCAGCCTGTGGCTCATCATCCACCTCAACTCCACCTTAATCCAGCCTGTGGCTGATCTTCTCCCTCAACTCCACCTTAATCCAGCCTGTGGCTGATCAACCACCTCAACACCACCTTAATCCAGCCTCTGTCTGATCGTCTCCCTCAACTCCACCTTACTCCAGCCTGTGGCTGATCATCCACCTCAAATCCATCTTAATCCAGCCTGTGGCTGATCATCCACCTCACCACCACCGTAATCCGGCCTGTGGCTGATCATCCACCTCAACTCCACCTTAATCCAGCCTCTGGCTCATCTTCTCCCTCAAATCCATCTTTATCCCGCCTGTGGCTGATCATCCACATCAACTCCACCGTAATCCAGCCTGTGGCTGATCATCCACCTCAACTACACCTTAATCCAACCTGTGGCTGATCATCCACCTCAACTCCACCTTAATCCAACCTGTGGCTGATCTTCTCCCTCAACTCCACCTTAATCCAGCCTGTGGCTGATCCTCTCCCTCAACTCCACCTTAATCCGGCCTGTGGCTGATCATCCAGATCAACTCCACCTTAATCCAGCCTGTGGCTGATCTTCTCCCTCAACTCCACCTTAATCCAGCCTGTGGCTGATCATCCACCTCAACTCCACGTGAATCCAGCCTGTGGCTGATCATCCACCTCAACTCCACATTCATCCAGCCTGTGGCTGATCTTCTCCCTCAACTCCAACTTAATCCAGCCTGTGGCTGATCTTCTCCCTCAACTCCACATTAATCCAGTCTGTGGCTGATCTTCTCCCTCAACTCCACCTTAATCCAGCCTGTGGCTGAACATCCACCTCAACTCCTCCTTAATCCAGACTGTGGCTGATCATCCACCTCAACTCCACCTTAATCCAGCCTGTTGCTGATACTCCACATCAGCTCCACCTTAATCCAGCCTATGACTGATCATCCACCTCAACTCCACCTTAATCCTGCCTATGGCTGATCATCCACCTCAACTCCTCCTTTTTCCAGCCTGGGGCTGATCATCCACCTCAACTCCACCATAATCCAGCCTGTGGCTGATCTTCTCCCTCAACTCCACCTTAATCCAGCCTGTGACTGATCATCCACCTCAACTCCACCTTAATCCAGCCCTTGGCTGATCATCCACCTCAACTCCACATTAATCCAGCCTGTGGCTGATCTTCCACCTCAACTCCTCCTTAATCCAGACTGTGGCTGATCATCCACCTCAACTCCACCTTAATCCAGCCTGTTGCTGATAATCCACATCAACTCCACCTTAATCCAGCGTGTGGCTGATCATCCACATCAACTCCAGCTTAATCCAGCCTATGACTGATCATCCACCTCAACTCCACCTTAATCCAGCCTGTAGCTGATCATCCACCTCAACTCCACCTTAATCCAGCCTGTGGCAGATATTCCACCTCCACGTCACCTTAATCCAGCCTGTGGCTGAAATTCTCCCTCAACTCCACCTTAATCCAGCCTGTGGCTGATCATCGATCACAACTCCACGTTCATCCAGCCTGTGGCTGATCATCCACCTCAACTCCACCTTAATCCAGGCTGTAGCTGATCTTCCACCTCAACTCCACCTTAATCCAGCCTGTGGATGATCATCCACCTCAACTCCACCTTAATCCAGCCTGTGGCTGATCATCAACCTCAACCCCACTTTAATGCAGCCTGTAGCTGATCTTCTCCCTCAACTCCACCTTAATCCAGCCTGTGGATGATCATCCACCTCAACTCCACCTTAATCCATCCTGTGGCTGATCATCCACCTCAACTCCATCTTAATCCAGCCTGTGGCTGAACATCCACCTCAACTCCACCTTAATCCAGACTGTGGCTGATCCTCCACCTCAACTCCACATTAATCCAGACTGTGGCTGATCATCCACCTCAACTCCACCTTAATCCAGCCAGTGGCTGATCATCCACCTCAACTCCACCTTAATCCAGCCTGTGGCTGACCATCCACCTCAACTCCACCTTAATCCAGCCTGTGGCTGATCTTTTCCCTCAACTCCACCTTAATCCAGCCTGTGGCTGATCTTCTACCTCAACTCCACCTTAATCCAGCCTGTGCCTTATCTTCTCCCTCAACTCCAACTTAATCCAGCCTGTGGCTGATCATCCACCTCAACTCCACCTTAATCCAGCCTGTTGCTGATAATCCACATCAACTCCACCTTAATCCAGCGTGTGGCTGATCATCCACATCAACTCCAGCTTAATCCAGCCTATGACTGATCATCCACCTCAACTCCACCTTAATCCAGCCTGTAGCTGATCATCCACCTCAACTCCACCTTAATCCAGCCTGTGGCAGATATTCCACCTCCACGTCACCTTAATCCAGCCTGTGGCTGAAATTCTCCCTCAACTCCACCTTAATCCAGCCTGTGGCTGATCATCGATCACAACTCCACGTTCATCCAGCCTGTGGCTGATCATCCACCTCAACTCCACCTTAATCCAGGCTGTAGCTGATCTTCCACCTCAACTCCACCTTAATCCAGCCTGTGGATGATCATCCACCTCAACTCCACCTTAATCCAGCCTGTGGCTGATCATCAACCTCAACCCCACTTTAATGCAGCCTGTAGCTGATCTTCTCCCTCAACTCCACCTTAATCCAGCCTGTGGATGATCATCCACCTCAACTCCACCTTAATCCATCCTGTGGCTGATCATCCACCTCAACTCCATCTTAATCCAGCCTGTGGCTGAACATCCACCTCAACTCCACCTTAATCCAGACTGTGGCTGATCCTCCACCTCGACTCCACATTAATCCAGACTGTGGCTGATCATCCACCTCAACTCCACCTTAATCCAGCCAGTGGCTGATCATCCACCTCAACTCCACCTTAATCCAGCCTGTGGCTGACCATCCACCTCAACTCCACCTTAATCCAGCCTGTGGCTGATCTTTTCCCTCAACTCCACCTTAATCCAGCCTGTGGCTGATCTTCTACCTCAACTCCACCTTAATCCAGCCTGTGCCTTATCTTCTCCCTCAACTCCAACTTAATCCAGCCTGTGGCTGAACATCCACCTCAACTCCACCTTAATCCAGCCTGTGGCTGATCATCCACCTCAACTCCACCTTAATCGAGCCTGTGGCTGATCTTCTCCCTCAACTGAACCTTAATCCAGCCTGTGGCTGATCATCCACCTCAACTCCACCTTAATCCAGCCTGTGGCTGATCATCCACCTCAACTCCACCTTAATCCAGCCTGTGGCTGATCATCCACCTCAACTCCACCTCAATCCAGCCTGTGTCTGATTATCTCCCTCAACTCCACCTTACTCCAGCCTGTGGCTGATCATCCACCTCAACTCCATCTTAATCCAGCTTGTGGCTGATCATCCACCTCACCACCACCGTAATCCAGCCTGCGGCTGATCATCCACCTCAACTCCACCTCAATCCAGCCTCTGGCTGATCTTCTCCCTCAAATCCATCTTAATCCCGACTGTGGCTGATCATCCAACTCAATTCCACGGTAATCCAGCCTGTGGCTGATCATCCACCTCAACTCCACGTGAATCCAGCCTGTGGCTGAACATCCACCTCAACTCCACATTCATCCAGCCGGTGGGTGATCTTCTCCCTCAACTCCACCTTAATCCAGCCTGTGGCTTATCATCCACCTCAAGCCCACTTTAATGCAGCCTGTAGCTGATCTTCTCCCTCAACTCCTACTTAATCCAGCCTGTGACTTATCATCCACCTCAACTCCCCCTTAATCCAACCTGTGGCTGATCTTCACCCTCAACTCCACCTTCATCCAGCAGGTGGCTGATCATCCACCTCAACTCCAAATTAATCCAGCCTGTGGCTGATCATCCACCTCAACTCCACCTTAATCCAGCCGGTGGCTGATCTTCTCCCTCAACTCCACATTTATCCAGCCTGTGGCTGATCATCCACCTCAACTCCACCTTAATCCAGCCTGTGGCTGATCATCCACCTCAACTCCACCTTAATCCAGCCTGTGGCTGATCATCCACCTCAACTCCACCTTAATCCAGCCTGTGGCTGATCTTCTCCCTCAACTCCACATTAATCCAGCCTGTGGCTGAACATCCACGTCAACTCCAACTTAGTCCAGCCTGTTGCTGATCATCCACCTCAACTCCACCTTAATCCAGTTTGTGGCTGATCATCCACCTCAACTCCACCTTAATCCAGCCTGTGACTGATCATCCACATCAACTCCACCTTAATCCAGCCTGTGGCTGATCATCCACCTCAACTCCACCTTAATCCAGCCTGTGGCTGATCTTCTCCCTCAACTCCACCTTAATCCAGCCTGTGGCTGATCTTCTCCCACAACTCCACCTTAATCCAGCCTGTGGCTGATCTTCTCCCTCAACTCCACCTTAATCCAGCCTGTAGCTGATCTTCTCCCTCAACTCCACCTTAATCCAGCCTGTGGCTGATCTTCTCCCTCAACTCCACCTTAATCCAGCCTGTGACTGATCATCCACCTCAACTCCACCTTAATCCAGCCTTTAGCTGATCTTCTCCCTCAACTCCACCTTAATCCAGCCTGTAGCTGATCATCCACTTCAACTCCACCTTAATCCAGCCTGTGGCTGATCATCCACCTCAACTCCACCTTAATCCAGCCTGTTGCTGATAATCCACATCAACTCCACCTTAATCCAGCCTGTGGCTGATCTTCCACCTCAACTCCACCTTATTCCAGCCTGTGCCTTATGTTCACCCTCAACTCCAACTTAATCCAGCCTGTGGCTGATCATCCACCTCAACTCCACCTTAATCCAGCCTGTGGCTCATCATCCACCTCAACTCCACCTTAATCCAGCCTGTGGCTGATCTTCTCCCTCAACTCCACCTTAATCCAGCCTGTGGCTGATCAACCACCTCAACACCACCTTAATCCAGCCTCTGTCTGATCGTCTCCCTCAACTCCACCTTACTCCAGCCTGTGGCTGATCATCCACCTCAAATCCATCTTAATCCAGCCTGTGGCTGATCATCCACCTCACCACCACCGTAATCCAGCCTGTGGCTGATCATCCACCTCAACTCCACCTTAATCCAGCCTCTGGCTCATCTTCTCCCTCAAATCCATCTTTATCCCGCCTGTGGCTGATCATCCACATCAACTCCACCGTAATCCAGCCTGTGGCTGATCATCCACCTCAACTCCACCTTAATCCAACCTGTGGCTGATCATCCACCTCAACTCCACCTTAATCCAACCTGTGGCTGATCTTCTCCCTCAACTCCACCTTAATCCAGCCTGTGGCTGATCCTCTCCCTCAACTCCACCTTAATCCGGCCTGTGGCTGATCATCCAGATCAACTCCACCTTAATCCAGCCTGTGGCTGATCTTCTCCCTCAACTCCACCTTAATCCAGCCTGTGGCTGATCATCCACCTCAACTCCACGTGAATCCAGCCTGTGGCTGATCATCCACCTCAACTCCACATTCATCCAGCCTGTGGCTGATCTTCTCCCTCAACTCCAACTTAATCCAGCCTGTGGCTGATCTTCTCCCTCAACTCCACATTAATCCAGTCTGTGGCTGATCTTCTCCCTCAACTCCACCTTAATCCAGCCTGTGCTGAACATTCCACCTCAACTCCTCCTTAAATCCAGACTGTGGCTGATCATCCACCTCAACTCCACCTTAATCCAGCCTGTTGCTGATACTCCACATCAGCTCCACCTTAATCCAGCCTATGACTGATCATCCACCTCAACTCCACCTTAATCCTGCCTATGGCTGATCATCCACCTCAACTCCTCCTTTTTCCAGCCTGGGGCTGATCATCCACCTCAACTCCACATTAATCCAGCCTGTGGCTGATCTTCCACCTCAACTCCACCTTAATCCAGCCTGTGGCTGATCATCCACCTCAACTCCACCTTAATTCAGATTGTGGCTGATCCTCCACCTCAACTCCACCTTAATCCAGACTGTGGCTGATCATCCACCTCAACTCCTACTTAATCCAGCCTGTGGCTGATCATCCACATCAACTCCAACTTAATCCAGCCTGTGGCTGATCTTCTCCCTCAACTCCACCTTAATCCAGCCTGTGGCTGATCTTCCACCTCAACTCCACCTTATTCCAGCCTGTGCCTTATGTTCTCCCTCAACTCCAACTTAATCAAGCCTGTGGCTGATCATCCACCTCAACTCCACCTTAATCCAGCCTGTGGCTCATCATCCACCTCAACTCCACCTTAATCCAGCCTGTGGCTGATCTTCTCCCTCAACTCCACCTTAATCCAGCCTGTGGCTGATCAACCACCTCAACACCACCTTAATCCAGCCTCTGTCTGATCGTCTCCCTCAACTCCACCTTACTCCAGCCGGTGGCTGATCATCCACCTCAAATCCATCTTAATCCAGCCTGTGGCTGATCATCCCACCTCACCACCACCGTAATCCAGCCTGTGGCTGATCATCCACCTCAACTCCACCTTAATCCAGCCTCTGGCTCATCTTCTCCCTCAAATCCATCTTTATCCCGCCTGTGGCTGATCATCCACATCAACTCCACCGTAATCCAGCCTGTGGCTGATCATCCACCTCAACTACACCTTAATCCAACCTGTGGCTGATCATCCACCTCAACTCCACCTTAATCCAACCTGTGGCTGATCTTCTCCCTCAACTCCACCTTAATCCAGCCTGTGGCTGATCCTCTCCCTCAACTCCACCTTAATCCGGCCTGTGGCTGATCATCCAGATCAACTCCACCTTAATCCAGCCTGTGGCTGATCTTCTCCCTCAACTCCACCTTAATCCAGCCTGTGGCTGATCATCCACCTCAACTCCACGTGAATCCAGCCTGTGGCTGATCATCCACCTCAACTCCACATTCATCCAGCCTGTGGCTGATCTTCTCCCTCAACTCCAACTTAATCCAGCCTGTGGCTGATCTTCTCCCTCAACTCCACATTAATCCAGTCTGTGGCTGATCTTCTCCCTCAACTCCACCTTAATCCAGCCTGTGGCTGAACATCCACCTCAACTCCTCCTTAATCCAGACTGTGGCTGATCATCCACCTCAACTCCACCTTAATCCAGCCTGTTGCTGATACTCCACATCAGCTCCACCTTATCCAGCCTATGACTGATCATCCACCTCAACTCCACCTTAAATCTGCCTATGCTGATCATCCACCTCAACTCCTCCTTTTTCCAGCCTGGGGCTGATCATCCACCTCAACTCCACCATAATCCAGCCTGTGGCTGATCTTCTCCCTCAACTCCACCTTAATCCAGCCTGTGGACTGATCATCCACCTCAACTCCACCTTAATCCAGCCCTTGGCTGATCATCCACCTCAACTCCACATTAATCCAGCCTGTGGCTGATCTTCCACCTCAACTCCTCCTTAATCCAGACTGTGGCTGATCATCCACCTCAACTCCACCTTAATCCAGCCTGTTGCTGATAATCCACATCAACTCCACCTTAATCCAGCGGTGTGGGCTGATCATCCACATCAACTCCAGCTTAATCCAGCCTATGACTGATCATCCACCTCAACTCCACCTTAATCCAGCCTGTAGCTGATCATCCACCTCAACTCCACCTTAATCCAGCCTGTGGCAGATATTCCACCTCCACGTCACCTTAATCCAGCCTGTGGCTGAAATTCTCCCTCAACTCCACCTTAATCCAGCCTGTGGCTGATCATCGATCACAACTCCACGTTCATCCAGCCTGTGGCTGATCATCCACCTCAACTCCACCTTAATCCAGGCTGTAGCTGATCTTCCACCTCAACTCCACCTTAATCCAGCCTGTGGATGATCATCCACCTCAACTCCACCTTAATCCAGCCTGTGGGCTGATCATCAACCTCAACCCCACTTTAATGCAGCCTGTAGCTGATCTTCTCCCCTCAACTCCACCTTAATCCAGCCTGTGGATGATCATCCACCTCAACTCCACCTTAATCCATCTGTGGCTGATCATCCACCTCAACTCCATCTTAATCCAGCCTGTGGCTGAACATCCACCTCAACTCCACCTTAATCCAGACTGTGGCTGATCCTCCACCTCAACTCCACATTAATCCAGACTGTGGCTGATCATCCACCTCAACTCCACCTTAATCCAGCCAGTGGCTGATCATCCACCTCAACTCCACCTTAATCCAGCCTGTGCTGACCATCCACCTCAACTCCACCTTAATCCAGCCTGTGGCTGATCTTTTCCCTCAACTCCACCTTAATCCAGCCTGTGGCTGATCTTCTACCTCAACTCCACCTTAATCCAGCCTGTGCCTTATCTTCTCCCTCAACTCCAACTTAATCCAGCCTGTGGCTGATCATCCACCTCAACTCCACCTTATCCAGCCTGTTGCTGATAATCCACATCAACTCCACCTTAATCCAGCGTGTGGCTGATCATCCACATCAACTCCAGCTTAATCCAGCCTATGACTGATCATCCACCTCAACTCCACCTTAATCCAGCCTGTAGCTGATTCATCCACCTCAACTCACCTTAATCCAGCCTGTGGCAGATATTCCACCTCCACGTCACCTTAATCCAGCCTGTGGCTGAAATTCTCCCTCAACTCCACCTTAATCCAGCCTGTGGCTGATCATCGATCACAACTCCACGTTCATCCAGCCTGTGGCTGATCATCCACCTCAACTCCACCTTAATCCAGGCTGTAGCTGATCTTCCACCTCAACTCCACCTTTATCCAGCCTGTGGATGATCATCCACCTCAACTCCACCTTAATCCAGCCTGTGGCTGATCATCAACCTCAACCCCACTTTAATGCAGCCTGTAGCTGATCTTCCTCCCTCAACTCCACCTTAATACCAGCCTGTGGATGATCATCCACCTCAATCCACCTTAATCCATCCTGTGGCTGATCATCCACCTCAACTCCATCTTAATCCAGCCTGTGGCTGAACATCCACCTCAACTCCACCTTAATCAGACTGTGGCTGATCCTCCACCTCAACTCCACATTAATCCAGACTGTGGCTGATCATCCACCTCTACTCCACCTTAATCCAGCCAGTGGCTGATCATCCACCTCAACTCCACCTTAATCCAGCCTGTGGCTGACCATCCACCTCAACTCCACCTTAATCCAGCCTGTGGCTGATCTTTTCCCTCAACTCCACCTTAATCCAGCCTGTGGCTGATCTTCTACCTCAACTCCACCTTAATCCAGCCTGTGCCTTATCTTCTCCCTCAACTCCAACTTAATCCAGGCTGTGGCTGATCATCCACCTCAACTCCACCTTAATCCAGCCTGTGGCTGATCATCACCTCAACTCCACCTTAATCGAGCCTGTGGCTGATCTTCTCCCTCAACTGAACCTTAATCCAGGCCTGTGGCTGATCATCCACCTCAACTCCACCTTATTCCAGCCTGTGGCTGATCATCCACCTCAACTCCACCTTAATCCAGCCTGTGGCTGATCATCCACCTCAACTCCACCTCAATCCAGCCTGTGTCTGATTATCTCCCTCAACTCCACCTTACTCCAGCCTGTGGCTGATCATCCACCTCAACTCCATCTTAATCCAGCTTGTGGCTGATCATCCACCTCACCACCACCGTAAATCCAGCCTGCGGCTGATCATCCACCTCAACTCCACCTCAAATTCAGCCTCTGGCTGATCTTCTCCCTCAATCCATCTTAATCCCGACTGTGGCTGATCATCCAACTCAATTCCCGGTAATCCAGCCTGTGGCTGATCATCCACCTCAACTCCACGTGAATCCAGCCTGTGGCTGAACATCCACCTCAACTCACATTCATCAGCCGGTGGGTGATCTTCTCCCTCAACTCCACCTTAATCCAGCCTGTGGCTTATCATCCACCTCAAGCCCACTTTAATGCAGCCTGTAGCTGATCTTCTCCCTCAACTCCTACTTAATCCAGCCTGTGACTTATCATCCACCTCAACTCCCCCTTAATCCAACCTGTGGCTGATCTTCACCCTCAACTCCACCTTCATCCAGCAGGTGGCTGATCATCCACCTCAACTCCAAATTAATCCAGCCTGTGGCTGATCATCCACCTCAACTCCACCTTAATCCAGCCGGTGGCTGATCTTCTCCCTCAACTCCACATTTATCCAGCCTGTGGCTGATCATCCACCTCAACTCCACCTTAATCCAGCCTGTGGCTGATCATCCACCTCAACTCCACCTTAATCCAGCCTGTGGCTGATCATCCACCTCAACTCCACCTTAATCCAGCCTGTGGCTGATCTTCTCCCTCAACTCCACATTAATCCAGCCTGTGGCTGAACATCCACGTCAACTCCAACTTAGTCCAGCCTGTTGCTGATCATCCACCTCAACTCCACCTTAATCCAGTTTGTGGCTGATCATCCACCTCAACTCCACCTTAATCCAGCCTGTGGCTGATCATCCCACATCAACTCCACCTTAATCAGCCTGTGGCTGATCATCCACCTCAACTCCACCTTAAACCAGCCTGTGGCTGATCTTCTCCCTCAACTCCACCTTAATCCAGCCTGTGGCTGATCTTCTCCCACAACTCCACCTTAATCCAGCCTGTGGCTGATCTTCTCCCTCAACTCCACCTTAATCCAGCCTGTAGCTGATCTTCTCCCTCAACTCCACCTTAATCCAGCCTGTGGCTGATCTTCTCCCTCAACTCCACCTTAATCAGCCTGTGACTGATCATCCACCTCAACTCCACCTTAATCCAGCCTTTAGCTGATCTTCTCCCTCAACTCCACCTTAATCCAGCCTGTAGCTGATCATCCACTTCAACTCCACCTTAATCCAGCCTGTGGCTGATCATCCACCTCAACTCCACCTTAATCCAGCCTGTTGCTGATAATCCACATCAACTCCACCTTAATCCAGCCTGTGCTGATCATCCACAACAACTCCATCTTAATCCATCCTGTGGCTGATCATCCACCTGAACTCCACCTTAATTCAGCCTATGACTGATCATCCACCTCAACTCCAACTTAATCCAGCCTGTGGCTGATATTCCACCTCCACTTTCACCTTAATCCAGCCTGTGGCTGAAATTCCTCCCTCAACTCCACCTTAAACCAGCCTCTGGCTGATCATCCACCTCAACTCCACCTTAATCCAGCCTGTGGCTGATCATCCACCTCAACTAAACCTTAATCCAGCCTATGGCAGATCATCAACCTCAACTCCACCTTAATCCAGCCTGTGGCTGATCATCCACCTCAACTCCACCTTAATCCAGCCCTTGGCTGATCATCCACCTCAACTCCACATTTATCCAGCCTGTGGCTGATCATCCACCTCAACTCCACCTTAATCCAGCCTGTGGCTGATCTTCCACCTCAACTCCTCCTTAATCCAGACTGTGGCTGATCATCCACCTCAACTCCACCTTAATCCAGCCTGTTGCTGATAATCCACCTCAACTCCACCTTAATCCAGCCTATGGCTGATCATCCACCTCACCTCCTCCTTTATCCAGCCTGTGGCTGATATTCCACCTCCACTTCATCTTTATCCAGCCTGTGGCTGAAATTCACCCTCAACTCCACCTTAATCCAGCCTTTGGATGATCATCTCCCTCAACTCCACATTAATCCAGCCTGTGACTGATCATCCACCTCAACTCCACCTTAATCCAGCCTGTAGCTGATCTTCCACCTCAACTCCACCTTAATCCAGCCTGTGGCTCATCTTCTCCCTCAACTCCACCATAATCCAGCCTGTGGCTGATCATCTCCCTCAACTCCACCTTAATCCAGCCTGTGGATGATCATCTCCCTCAACTCCACCTTAATCCACCCTGTGGATGATCATCTCCCTCAACTCCAACTTAATCCAGCCCTTGGCTGATCATCCACCTCAACTCCACATTAATCCAGCCTGTAGCTGATCATCCACCTCAACTAAACCTAAATCCAGCCTATGGCAGATCATCTACCTCAACTCCACCTTAATCCAGCCTGTGGCTGATCATCCACCTCAACTCCACCTTAATCCAGCCCTTGGCTGATCATCCACCTCAACTCCACATTTATCCAGCCTGTGGCTGATCATCCACCTCAACTCCACCTTAATCCAGCCTGTGGCTGATCTTCCACCTCAACTCCTCCTTAATCCAGACTGTGGCTGATCATCCACCTCAACTCCACCTTAATCTAGCCTGTTGCTGATAATCCACCTCAACTCCACCTTAATCCAGCCTATGGCTGATCATCCACCTCACCTCCTCCTTTATCCAGCCTGTGGCTGATATTCCACCTCCACTTCACCTTTATCCAGCCTGTGGCTGAAATTCACCCTCAACTCCACCTTAATCCAGCCTGTGGATGATCATCTCCCTCAACTCCACATTAATCCAGCCTGTGACTGATCATCCACCTCAACTCCACCTTAATCCAGCCTGTAGCTGATCTTCCACCTCAACTCCACCTTAATCCAGCCTGTGGCTCATCTTCCCCCTCAACTCCACCATAATCCAGCCTGTGGCTGATCATCTCCCTCAACTCCACCTTAATCCAGCCTGTGGATGATCATCTCCCTCAACTCCACCTTAATCCACCCTGTGGATGACCATCTCCCTCAACTCCAACTTAATCCAGCCCTTGGCTGATCATCCACCTCAACTCCACATTAATCCAGCCTGTAGCTGATCTTCCACCTCAACTCCACCTTAATCCAGCCTGTGGCTGATCATCCAATTCAACTCCACCTTAATCCAGCCTGTGGCTGATCATCCACCTCAACTCCACTTTGATCTAGCCTGTGGCTGATCATCCACCTCAACTCAACCTTAATCCAGCCTGTGGCTGATCATCCACATCAACTCCACCTTAATCCAGCCTGTGGCTGATCATCCACCTCAACGACACCTTAATCCACCCTGTGGCTGATCATGTACCTCAACTCCACCTTAATCCAGCCTGTGACTGATCATCCACCTCAACTCCACCTTAATCCAGCCCTTGCATGATCATCCACCTCAACTCCACCTTAATCCAGCCTGTAGCTGATCTTCCACCTCAACTCCACCTTAATCCAGACTGTGGCTGATCATCCACCTCAACTCCTCCTTAATCCAGCCTGTTGCTGATAATCCACCTCAACTCCACCTTAATCCAGCCTGTGGCTGATCATCCACCTCAACTCCACCTTAATCCAGCCTGTAGATGATCTTCCACCTCAACTCCACCTTAATCCAGACTGTGGCTGATCATCCACCTCAACTCCACCTTAATCCAGCCTGTTGCTGATAATCCACATCAACTCCACCTTAATCCAGCCTGTGACTGATTATCCACGTCAACTCCACCTTAATCCAGCCTGTGGCTGATATTCCATCTCCACTCCACCTTAATCCAGCCTGTGGCTGAAATTCTCCATCAACTCCACCTTAAACCAGCCTCTGGCTGATCATCCACCTCAACTCCACCTTAATCCAGCCTGTGGCTGATCATCCACCGCAACTACACCTTAATCCAGCCTATGGCTGATCATCTACCTCAACTCCACCTTCAACCAGCCTGTGGCTGATCTTCTCCCTCAACTCCACCTTAATCCAGCCTGTAGCTGATCTTCCACCTCAACTCCACCTTAATCCAGACTGTGGCTGATCATCCACCTCAACTCCTCCTTAATCCAGCCTGTTGCTGATAATCCACCTCAACTCCACCTTAATCCAGCCTGTGGCTGATCATCCACCTCAACTCCACCTTAATCCAGCCTGTAGATGATCTTCCACCTCAACTCCACCTTAATCCAGACTGTGGCTGATCATCCACCTCAACTCCACCTTAATCCAGCCTGTTGCTGATAATCCACATCAACTCCACCTTAATCCAGCCTGTGACTGATTATCCACGTCAACTCCACCTTAATCCAGCCTGTGGCTGATATTCCATCTCCACTGCACCTTAATCCAGCCTGTGGCTGAAATTCTCCATCAACTCCACCTTAAACCAGCCTCTGGCTGATCATCCACCTCAACTCCACCTTAATCCAGCCTGTGGCTGATCATCCACCGCAACTACACCTTAATCCAGCCTATGGCTGATCATCTACCTCAACTCCACCTTCAACCAGCCTGTGGCTGATCTTCTCCCTCAACTCCACCTTAATCCAGCCTGTGGCTGATCTTCTCTCTCAACTCCATCTTAATCCAGCCTGTGGCTGATCTTCTCCCTCAACTCCACCTTAATCCAGCCTGTGGTTGATCTTCTCCCGCAACTCCACCTTAATCCAGCCTGTGGCTGATCATCCACCTCAACTCCATCTTAATCCGGCCTGTGGCTGATCATCCACCTCATCTCCACCTTAATCCAGCCTGTAGCTGATCATCCTCCTCAACTCCACCTTAATCCAGCCTGTGGCAGATATTCCACCTCCACTTCACCTTAATCCAGCCTGTGGCTGAAATTCTCCCTCAACTCCACCTTAATCCAGCCCTTGGCTGATCATCCACCTCAACTCCATATTAATCCAGCCTGTGGCTGATCTTCCACCTCAACTCCTCCTTAATCCAGACTGTGGCTGATCATCCACCTCAACTCCACCTTAATCCAGCCTGTTGCTGATAATCCACCTCAACTCCACCTTAATCCAGCCTATGGCTGATCATCCACCTCACCTCCTCCTTTATCCAGCCTGTGGCTGATATTCCACCTCCAATTCACCTTAATCCAGCCTGTGGCTGAAATTCACCCTCAACTCCACCTTAATCCAGCCTGTGGCTGATCATCCACCTCAACTCCACCTTAATCCAGCCTGTGGATGATCATCTCCCTCAACTCCACCTTAATCCAGCCTGTGGCTGATCTTCTCCCTCAACTCCACCTTAATCCGGCCTGTGACTGATCATCCACCTCAACTCCACCTTAATCCAGCCCTTGGCTGCTCATCCACCTCAACTCCACGTTAATCCAGCCTGTGGCTGATCTTCCACCTCAACTCGTCCTTAATCCAGACTGTGGCTGATCATCCACCTCAACTCCACCTTAATCCAGCCTGTGGATGATCATCTTCCTCAACTCCACCTTAATCCAGCCTGTGACTGATCATCCACCTCAACTCCACCTTAATCCAGCCTGTGGCTGATCTTCCACCTCAACTCCACCTTAATACAGCCTGTGGCTTATCTTCTCCCTCAACTCCACCTTAATCCAGCCTGTGGATGATCATCTCCCTCAACTCCACCTTAATCCAGCCTGTGGATGATCATCTCCCTCAACTCGACCTTAATCCACCCTGTGGATGATCATCTCCCTCAACTCCACCTTAATCCAGCCCTTGGCTCATCATCCACCTAAACTCCACATTAATCCAGGCTGTAGCTGAATTTCCACCTCAACTCCACCTTAATCCAGACTGTGGCTGATCATCCACCTCAACTGCACCTTAATCCAGCCTGTTGCTGATAATCCACATCAACTCCACCTTAATCCAGCCTGTGGCTGATCATCCACATCAACTCCAGCTTAATCCAGCCTATGACTGATCATCCACCTCAACTCCACCTTAATCCAGCCTAAGGCTGATCATCCACCTCAACTCCTCCTTTTTCCAGCCTGTGGCTGATATTCCACCTCCACTTCACCTTAATCCAGCCTGTGGCTGAAATTCTCCCTCAACTCCACCTTAAACCAGCCTGGGGCTGATCATCCACCTCAACTCCACCTTAATCCAGCCTGTGGCTGATCATCCACCTCAACTACACCTTAATCCTGCCTATGGCTGATCATCTACCTCAACTCCACCTTCATCCAGCCTGTGGCTGATCATCCACCTCAACTCCAACTTAATCCAGCCTGTGGCTGATCTTCTCCCTCAACTCCACCTTAATCCAGCCTGTGACTGATCATCCACCTCAACTCCACCTTAATCCAGCCCTTGGCTGATCATTCTCCTCAACTCCACATTAATCCAGCCTGTGGCTGATCTTCCACCTCAACTCCTCCATAATCCAGACTGTGGCTGATCATCCACCTCAACTCCACCTTAATCCAGCCTGTTGCTGATAATCCACATCAACTGCACCTTAATCCAGCGTGTGGCTGATCATCCACATCAACTCCATCTTAATCCAGCCTGTGGCGGATCATACACCTCAACTCCAACTTAATCCAGCCTGTGGCTAATCATCCACCTCCACACCACCTTAATCCAGCCTGTGGTTGATCATCCACCTCAACTCCACCTTAATCCAGACTTTGGCTGATCATCCACCTCAACTCCACATTTATCCAGCCTGTGGCTGATCATCCACCTCAACTCCACCTTAATCCAGCCTGTGGCTGATCTTCCACCTCAACTCCTCCTTAATCCAGACTGTGGCTGATCATCCACCTCAACTCCACCTTAATCCAGCCTATGGCTGATCATCCACCTCACCTCCTCCTTTATCCAGCCTGTGGCTGATATTCCACCTCCACTTCACCTTTATCCAGCCCTTGGCTGAAATTCACCCTCAACTCCACCTTAATCCAGCCTGTGGATGATCATCTCCCTCAACTCCACATTAATCCAGCCTGTGACTGATCATCCACCTCAACTCCACCTTAATCCAGCCTGTAGCTGATCTTCCACCTCAACTCCACCTTAATCCAGCCTGTGGCTCATCTTCCCCCTCAACTCCACCATAATCCAGCCTGTGGCTGATCATCTCCCTCAACTCCACCTTAATCCAGCCTGTGGATGATCATCTCCCTCAACTCCACCTTAATCCACCCTGTGGATGATCATCTCCCTCAACTCCAACTTAATCCAGCCCTTGGCTGATCATCCACCTCAACTCCACCTTAATCCAGCCTGTAGCTGATCTTCCACCTCAACTCCACCTTAATCCAGCCTGTGGCTGATCATCCAATTCAACTCCACCTTAATCCAGCCTGTGGCTGATCATCCACCTCAACTCCACTTTGATCTAGCCTGTGGCTGATCATCCACCTCAACTCAACATTAATCCAGCCTGTGGCTGATCATCCACATCAACTCCACCTTAATCCAGCCTGTGGCTGATCATCCACCTCAACGACACCTTAATCCACCCTGTGGCTGATCATGTACCTCAACTCCACCTTAATCCAGCCTGTGACTGATCATCCACCTCAACTCCACCTTAATCCAGCCCTTGCATGATCATCCACCTCAACTCCACCTTAATCCAGCCTGTAGCTGATCTTCCACCTCAACTCCACCTTAATCCAGACTGTGGCTGATCATCCACCTCAACTCCTCCTTAATCCAGCCTGTTGCTGATAATCCACCTCAACTCCACCTTAATCCAGCCTGTGGCTGATCATCCACCTCAACTCCACCTTAATCCTGCCTGTAGCTGATCTTCCACCTCAACTCCACCTTAATCCAGACTGTGGCTGATCATCCACCTCAACTCCACCTTAATCCAGCCCGTTGCTGATAATCCACATCAACTCCACCTTAATCCAGCCTGTGACTGATTATCCACGTCAACTCCACCTTAATCCAGCTTGTGGCTGATATTCCATCTCCACTTCAACTTAATCCAGCCTGTGGCTGAAATTCTCCATCAACTCCACCTTAAACCAGCCTCTGGCTGATCATCCACCTCAACTCCACCTTAATCCAGCCTGTGGCTGATCATCCACCTCAACTACACCTTAATCCAGCCTATGGCTGATCATCTACCTCAACTCCACCTTCAACCAGCCTGTGGCTGATCTTCTCCCTCAACTCCACCTTAATCCAGCCTGTGGCTGATCTTCTCTCTCAACTCCATCTTAATCCCGGCTGTGGCTGATCATCCACCTCAACTCCATCTTAATCCGGCCTGTGGCTGATCTTCTCCCTCAACTCCACCTTAATCCAGCCTGTGACTGATCATCCACCTCAACTCCACCTTAATCCAGCCCTTGCCTGATCATCCACCTCAACTCCACATTAATCCAGCCTGTGGCTGATCTTCCACCTCAACTCCTCCTTAATCCAGACTGTGGCTGATCATCCACCTCAACTCCACCTTAATCCAGCCTGTTGCTGATAATCCACCTCAACTCCACCTTAATCCAGCCTATGGCTGATCATCCACCTCACCTCCTCCTTTATCCAGCCTGTGGCTGATATTCCACCTCCAATTCACCTTAATCCAGATTGTGGCTGAAATTCACCCTCAACTCCACCTTAATCCAGCCTGTGGCTGATCATCCACCTCAACTCCACCTTAATCCAGCCTGTGGATGATCATCTCCCTCAACTCCACCTTAATCCAGCCTGTGGCTGATCTTCTCCCTCAACTCCACCTTAATCCGGCCTGTGACTGATCATCCACCTCAACACCACCTTAATCCAGCCTGTGGCTGATCATCCACCTCAACTCCACCTTAATCCAGCCTGTGGCTGATCATCCACCTCAACTCCACCTTAATCCAGCCTGTGGATGATCATCTTCCTCAACTCCACCTTAATCCAGCCTGTGACTGATCATCCACCTCAACTCCACCTTAATCCAGCCTGTGGCTGATCCTCCACCTCAACTCCACCTTAATACAGCCTGTGGCTGATCTTCTCCCTCAACTCCACCTTAATCCAGCCTGTGGATGATCATCTCCCTCAACTCCACCTTAATCCAGCCTGTGGATGATCATCTCCCTCAACTCGACCTTAATCCACCCTGTGGATGATCATCTCCCTCAACTCCACCTTAATCCAGCCCTTGGCTCATCATCCACCTCAACTCCACATTAATCCAGGCTGTAGCTGAACTTCCACCTCAACTCCACCTTAATCCAGACTGTGGCTGATCATCCACCTCAACTCCACCTTAATCCAGCCTGTGGCTCATCTTCCCCCTCAACTCCACCATAATCCAGCCTGTGGCTGATCATCTCCCTCAACTCCACCTTAATCCAGCCTGTGGATTATCATCTCCCTCAACTCCACCTTAATCCACCCTGTGGATGATCATCTCCCTCAACTCCAACTTAATCCAGCCCTTGGCTGATCATCCACCTCAACTCCACATTAATCCAGTCTGTAGCTGATCTTCCACCTCAACTCCACCTTAATCCAGCCTGTGGCTGATCATCCAATTCAACTCCACCTTAATCCAGCCTGTGGCTGATCATCCACCTCAACTCCACTTTGATCTAGCCTGTGGCTGATCATCCACCTCAACTCAACCTTAATCCAGCCTGTGGCTGATCATCCACATCAACTCCACCTTAATCCAGCCTGTGGCTGATCATCCACCTCAACTCCACCTTAATCCAGCCTGTTGCTGATAATCCACATCAACTCCACCTTAATCCAGCCTGTGACTGATTATCCACGTCAACTCCACCTTAATCCAGCCTGTGGCTGATATTCCATCTCCACTGCACCTTAATCCAGCCTGTGGCTGAAATTCTCCATCAACTCCACCTTAAACCAGCCTCTGGCTGATCATCCACCTCAACTCCACCTTAATCCAGCCTGTGGCTGATCATCCACCGCAACTACACCTTAATCCAGCCTATGGCTGATCATCTACCTCAACTCCACCTTCAACCAGCCTGTGGCTGATCTTCTCCCTCAACTCCACCTTAATCCAGCCTGTGGCTGATCTTCTCTCTCAACTCCATCTTAATCCCGGCTGTGGCTGATCATCCACCTCAACTCCATCTTAATCCGGCCTGTGGCTGATCTTCTCCCACAGCTCCACCTTAATCCAGCCTGTGACTGATCATCCACCTCAACTCCACCTTAATCCAGCCCTTGGCTGCTCATCCACCTCAACTCCACATTAATCCAGCCTGTGGCTGATCTTCCACCTCAACTCGTCCTTAATCCAGACTGTGGCTGATCATCAACCTCAACTCCACCTTAATCCAGCCTGTGGATGATCATCTTCCTCAACTCCACCTTTATCCAGCCTGTGACTGATCATCCACCTCAACTCCACCTTAATCCAGCCTGTGGCTGATCTTCCACCTCAACTCCACCTTAATACAGCCTGTGGCTTATCTTCTCCCTCAACTCCACCTTAATCCAGCCTGTGGATGATCATCTCCCTCAACTCCACCTTAATCCAGCCTGTGGATGATCATCTCCCTCAACTCGACCTTAATCCACCCTGTGGATGATCATCTCCCTCAACTCCACCTTAATCCAGCCCTTGGCTCATCATCCACCTCAACTCCACATTAATCCAGGCTGTAGCTGAATTTCCACCTCAACTCCACCTTAATCCAGACTGTGGCTGATCATCCACCTCAACTGCACCTTAATCCAGCCTGTTGCTGATAATCCACATCAACTCCACCTTAATCCAGCCTGTGGCTGATCATCCACATCAACTCCAGCTTAATCCAGCCTATGACTGATCATCCACCTCAACTCCACCTTAATCCAGCCTATGGCTGATCATCCACCTCAACTCCTCCTTTTTCCAGCCTGTGGCTGATATTCCACCTCCACTTCACCTTAATCCAGCCTGTGGCTGAAATGCTCCCTCAACTCCACCTTAAACCAGCCTGGGGCTGATCATCCACCTCAACTCCACCTTAATCCAGCCTGTGGCTGATCATCCACCTCAACTACACCTTAATCCTGCCTATGGCTGATCATCTACCTCAACTCCACCTTCATCCAGCCTGTGGCTGATCATCCACCTCAACTCCACCTTAATCCAGCCTGTGGCTGATCTTCTCCCTCAACTCCACCTTAATCCAGCCTGTGACTGATCATCCACCTCAACTCCACCTTAATCCAGCCCTTGGCTGATCATTCTCCTCAACTCCACATTAATCCAGCCTGTGGCTGATCTTCCACCTCAACTCCTCCATAATCCAGACTGTGGCTGATCATCCACCTCAACTCCACCTTAATCCAGCCTGTTGCTGATAATCCACATCAACTGCACCTTAATCCAGCGTGTGGCTGATCATCCACATCAACTCCATCTTAATCCAGCCTGTGGCGGATCATACACCTCAACTCCACCTTAATCCAGCCTGTGGCTAATCATCCACCTCCACACCACCTTAATCCAGCCTGTGGCTGATCATCCACCTGAACTCCACCTTAATCCAGCCCTTGGCTGATCATCCACCTCAACTCCACATTTATCCAGCCTGTGGCTGATCATCCACCTCAACTCCACCTTAATCCAGCCTGTGGCTGATCTTCCACCTCAACTCCTCCTTAATCCAGACTGTGGCTGATCATCCACCTCAACTCCACCTTAATCCAGCCTATGGCTGATCATCCACCTCACCTCCTCCTTTATCCAGCCTGTGGCTGATATTCCACCTCCACTTCACCTTTATCCAGCCTGTGGCTGAAATTCACCCTCAACTCCACCTTAATCCAGCCTGTGGATGATCATCTCCCTCAACTCCACATTAATCCAGCCTGTGACTGATCATCCACCTCAACTCCACCTTAATCCAGCCTGTAGCTGATCTTCCACCTCAACTCCACCTTAATCCAGCCTGTGGCTCATCTTCCCCCTCAACTCCACCATAATCCAGTCTGTGGCTGATCATCTCCCTCAACTCCACCTTAATCCAGCCTGTGGATGATCATCTCCCTCAACTCCACCTGAATCCAACCTGTGGATGATCATCTCCCTCAACGCCAACTTAATCCAGCCCTTGGCTGATCATCCACCTCAACTCCACCTTAATCCAGCCTGTAGCTGATCTTCCACCTCAACTCCACCTTAATCCAGCCTGTGGCTGATCATCCAATTCAACTCCACCTTAATCCAGCCTGTGGCTGATCATCCACCTCAACTCCACTTTGATCTAGCCTGTGGCTGATCATCCACCGCAACTCAACCTTAATCCAGCCTGTGGCTGATCATCCACATCAACTCCACCTTAATCCAGCCTGTGGCTGATCATCCACCTCAACGACACCTTAATCCACCCTGTGGCTGATCATGTACCTCAACTCCACCTTAATCCAGCCTGTGACTGATCATCCACCTCAACTCCACCTTAATCCAGCCCTTGCATGATCATCCACCTCAACTCCACCTTAATCCAGCCTGTAGCTGATCTTCCACCTCAACTCCACCTTAATCCAGACTGTGGCTGATTATCCACCTCAACTCCTCCTTAATCCAGCCTGTTGCTGATAATCCACCTCAACTCCACCTTAATCCGGCCTGTGGCTGATCATCCACCTCAACTCCACCTTAATCCAGCCTGTAGCTGATCTTCCACCTCAACTCCACCTTAATCCAGACTGTGGCTGATCATCCACCTCAACTCCACCTTAATCCAGCCTGTTGCTGATAATCCACATCAACTCCACCTTAATCCAGCCTGTGACTGATTATCCACGTCAACTCCACCTTAATCCAGCTTGTGGCTGATATTCCATCTCCACTTCACCTTAATCCAGCCTGTGGCTGAAATTCTCCATCAACTCCACCTTAAACAAGCCTCTCGCTGATCATCTACCTCAACTCCACCTTAATCCAGCCTGTGGCTGATCATCCACCTCAACTACACCTTAATCCAGCCTATGGCTGATCATCTACCTCAACTCCACCTTCAACCAGCCTGTGGCTGATCTTCTCCCTCAACTCCACCTTAATCCAGCCTGTGGCTGATCTTCTCTCTCAACTCCATCTTAATCCCGGCTGTGGCTGATCATCCACCTCAACTCCATCTTAATCCGGCCTGTGGCTGATCTTCTCCCTCAACTCCACCTTAATCCAGCCTGTGACTGATCATCCACCTCAACTCCACCTTAATCCAGCCCTTGGCTGATCATCCACCTCAACTCCACATTAATCCAGCCTGTGGCTGATCTTCCACCTCAACTCCTCCTTAATCCAGACTGTGGCTGATCATCCACCTCAACTCCACCTTAATCCAGCCTGTTGCTGATAATCCACCTCAACTCCACCTTAATCCAGCCTATGGCTGATCATCCACCTCACCTCCTCCTTTATCCAGCCTGTGGCTGATATTCCACCTCCAATTCACCTTAATCCAGATTGTGGCTGAAATTCACCCTCAACTCCACCTTAATCCAGCCTGTGGCTGATCATCCACCTCAACTCCACCTTAATCCAGCCTGTGGATGATCATCTCCCTCAACTCCACCTTAATCCAGCCTGTGGCTGATCTTCTCCCTCAACTCCACCTTAATCCGGCCTGTGACTGATCATCCACCTCAACTCCACCTTAATCCAGCCCTTGGCTGCTCATCCACCTCAACTCCACATTAATCCAGCCTGTGGCTGATCTTCCACCTCAACTCGTCCTTAATCCAGACTGTGGCTGATCATCCACCTCAACTCCACCTTAATCCAGCCTGTGGATGATCATCTTCCTCAACTCCACCTTAATCCAGCCTGTGACTGATCATCCACCTCAACTCCACCTTAATCCAGCCTGTGGCTGATCTTCCACCTCAACTCCACCTTAATACAGCCTGTGGCTGATCTTCTCCCTCAACTCCACCTTAATCCAGCCTGTGGATGATCATCTCCCTCAACTCCACCTTAATCCAGCCTGTGGATGATCATCTCCCTCAACTCGACCTTAATCCACCCTGTGGATGATCATCTCCCTCAACTCCACCTTAATCCAGCCCTTGGCTCATCATCCACCTCAACTCCACATTAATCCAGGCTGTAGCTGAACTTCCACCTCAACTCCACCTTAATCCAGACTGTGGCTGATCATCCACCTCAACTCCACCTTAATCCAGCCTGTAGCTGATCTTCCACCTCAACTCCACCTTAATCCAGACTGTGGCTGATCATCCACCTCAACTCCTCCTTAATCCAGCCTGTTGCTGATAATCCACCTCAACTCCACCTTAATCCAGCCTGTGGCTGATCATCCACCTCAACTCCACCTTAATCCAGCATGTAGCTGATCTTCCACCTCAACTCCACTTTAATCCAGACTGTGGCTGATCATCCACCTCAACTCCACCTTAATCCAGCCTGTTGCTGATAATCCACATCAACTCCACCTTAATCCAGCCTGTGACTGATTATCCACGTCAACTCCACCTTAATCCGCTTGTGGCTGATATTCCATCTCCACTTCACCTTAATCCAGCCTGTGGCTGAAATTCTCCATCAACTCCACCTTAAACCAGCCTCTGGCTGATCATCTACCTCAACTCCACCTTAATCCAGCCTGTGGCTGATCATCCACCTCAACTACACCTTAATCCAGCCTATGGCTGATCATCTACCTCAACTCCACCTTCAACCAGCCTGTGGCTGATCTTCTCCCTCAACTCCACCTTAATCCAGCCTGTGGCTGATCTTCTCTCTCAACTCCATCTTAATCCAGCCTGTGGCTGATCATCCACCTCAACTCCACCTTAATCCAGCCTGTGACTGATCTTCTCCCTCAACTCCACCTTAATCCAGCCTGTGACTGATCATCCACCTCAACTCCACCTTAATCCAGCCCTTGGCTGATCATCCACCTCAACTCCACATTAATCCAGCCTGTGGCTGATCTTCCACCTCAACTCCTCCTTAATCCAGACTGTGGCTGATCATCCACCTCAACTCCACCTTAATCCAGCCTGTTGCTGATAATCCACCTCAACTCCACCTTAATCCAGCCTATGGCTGATCATCCACCTCACCTCCTCCTTTATCCAGCCTGTGGCTGATATTCCACCTCCAATTCACCTTAATCCAGATTGTGGCTGAAATTCACCCTCAACTCCACCTTAATCCAGCCTGTGGCTGATCATCCACCTCAACTCCACCTTAATCCAGCCTGTGGATGATCATCTCCCTCAACTCCACCTTAATCCAGCCTGTGGCTGATCTTCTCCCTCAACTCCACCTTAATCCGGCCTGTGACTGATCATCCACCTCAACTCCACCTTAATCCAGCCCTTGGCTGCTCATCCACCTCAACTCCACATTAATCCAGCCTGTGGCTGATCTTCCACCTCAACTCGTCCTTAATCCAGACTGTGGCTGATCATCCACCTCAACTCCACCTTAATCCAGCCTGTGGATGATCATCTTCCTCAACTCCACCTTAATCCAGCCTGTGACTGATCATCCACCTCAACTCCACCTTAATCCAGCCTGTGGCTGATCTTCCACCTCAACTCCACCTTAATACAGCCTGTGGCTGATCTTCTCCCTCAACTCCACCTTAATCCAGCCTGTGGATGATCATCTCCCTCAACTCCACCTTAATCCAGCCTGTGGATGATCATCTCCCTCAACTCGACCTTAATCCACCCTGTGGATGATCATCTCCCTCAACTCCACCTTAATCCAGCCCTTGGCTCATCATCCACCTCAACTCCACATTAATCCAGGCTGTAGCTGAACTTCCACCTCAACTCCACCTTAATCCAGACTGTGGCTGATCATCCACCTCAACTCCACCTTAATCCAGCCTGTGGCTCATCTTCCCCCTCAACTCCACCATAATCCAGCCTGTGGCTGATCATCTCACTCAACTCCACCATAATCCAGCCTGTGGATTATCATCTCCCTCAACTCCACCTTAATCCACCCTGTGGATGATCATCTCCCTCAACTCCAACTTAATCCAGCCCTTGGCTGATCATCCACCTCAACTCCACATTAATCCAGTCTGTAGCTGATCTTCCACCTCAACTCCACCTTAATCCAGCCTGTGGCTGATCATCCAATTCAACTCCACCTTAATCCAGCCTGTGGCTGATCATCCACCTCAACTCCACTTTGATCTAGCCTGTGGCTGATCATCCACCTGAACTCAACCTTAATCCAGCCTGTGGCTGATCATCCACATCAACTCCACCTTAATCCAGCCTGTGGCTGATCATCCACCTCAACGACACCTTAATCCACCCTGTGGCTGATCATGTACCTCAACTCCACCTTAATCCAGCCTGTGACTGATCATCCACCTCAACTCCACCTTAATCCAGCCCTTGCATGATCATCCACCTCAACTCCACCTTAATCCAGCCTTTAGCTGATCTTCCACCTCAACTCCACCTTAATCCAGACTGTGGCTGATCATCCACCTCAACTCCACCTTAATCCAGCCTGTGGATGATCATCTCCCTCAACTCCACCTTAATCCAGCCTGTGGCTGATCTTCTCCCTCAACTCCACCTTAATCCGGCCTGTGACTGATCATCCACCTCAACTCCACCTTAATCCAGCCCTTGGCTGCTCATCCACCTCAACTCCACATTAATCCAGCCTGTGGCTGATCTTCCTCCTCAACTCGTCCTTAATCCAGACTGTGGCTGATCATCCACCTCAACTCCACCTTAATCCAGCCTGTGGATGATCATCTTCCTCAACTCCACCTTAATCCAGCCTGTGACTGATCATCCACCTCAACTCCACCTTAATCCAGCCTGTGGCTGATCTTCCACCTCAACTCCACCTTAATACAGCCTGTGGCTGATCTTCTCCCTCAACTCCACCTTAATCCAGCCTGTGGATGATCATCTCCCTCAACTCCACCTTAATCCAGCCTGTGGATGATCATCTCCCTCAACTCGACCTTAATCCACCCTGTGGATGATCATCTCCCTCAACTCCACCTTAATCCAGCCCTTGGCTCATCATCCACCTCAACTCCACATTAATCCAGGCTGTAGCTGAACTTCCACCTCAACTCCACCTTAATCCAGACTGTGGCTGATCATCCACCTCAACTCCACCTTAATCCAGCCTGTGGCTCATCTTCCCCCTCAACTCCACCATAATCCAGCCTGTGGCTGATCATCTCCCTCAACTCCACCATAATCCAGCCTGTGGATTATCATCTCCCTCAACTCCACCTTAATCCACCCTGTGGATGATCATCTCCCTCAACTCCAACTTAATCCAGCCCTTGGCTGATCATCCACCTCAACTCCACATTAATCCAGTCTGTAGCTGATCTTCCACCTCAACTCCACCTTAATCCAGCCTGTGGCTGATCATCCAATTCAACTCCACCTTAATCCAGCCTGTGGCTGATCATCCACCTCAACTCCACTTTGATCTAGCCTGTGGCTGATCATCCACCTGAACTCAACCTTAATCCAGCCTGTGGCTGATCATCCACATCAACTCCACCTTAATCCAGCCTGTGGCTGATCATCCACCTCAACGACACCTTAATCCACCCTGTGGCTGATCATGTACCTCAACTCCACCTTAATCCAGCCTGTGACTGATCATCCACCTCAACTCCACCTTAATCCAGCCCTTGCATGATCATCCACCTCAACTCCACCTTAATCCAGCCTTTAGCTGATCTTCCACCTCAACTCCACCTTAATCCAGACTGTGGCTGATCATCCACCTCAACTCCTCCTTAATCCAGCCTGTTGCTGATAATCCACCTCAACTCCACCTTAATCCAGCCTGTGGCTGATCATCCACCTCAACTCCACCTTAATCCAGCCTGTAGCTGATCTTCCATCTCAACTCCACCTTAATCCAGACTGTGGCTGATCATCCACCTCAACTCCACCTTAATCCAGCCTGTTGCTGATAATCCACATCAACTCCACCTTAATCCAGCCTGTGACTGATTATCCACGTCAACTCCACCTTAATCCAGCCTGTGGCTGATATTCCATCTCCACTTCAACTTAATCCAGCCTGTGGCTGAAATTCTCCATCAACTCCACCTTAAACCAGCCTCTGGCTGATCATCCACCTCAACTCCACCTTAATCCAGCCTGTGGCTGATCATCCACCTCAACTACACCTTAATCCAGCCTATGTCTGATCATCTACCTCAACTCCACCTTCAACCAGCCTGTGGCTGATCTTCTCCCTCAACTCCACCTTAATCCAGCCTGTGGCTGATCTTCTCTCTCAACTCCATCTTAATCCCGGCTGTGGCTGATCATCCACCTCAACTCCATCTTAATCCGGCCTGTGGCTGATCTTCTCCCTCAACTCCACCTTAATCCAGCCTGTGACTGATCATCCACTTCAACTCCACCTTAATCCAGCCTGTGGCTGATCATCCACTTCAACTCCACATTAATCCAGCCTGTGGCTGATCTTCCACCTCAACTCCTCCTTAATCCAGACTGTGGCTGATCATCCACCTCAACTCCACCTTAATCCAGCCTGTTGCTGATAATCCACCTCAACTCCACCTTAATCCAGCCTGTGGCTGATCTTCTCTCTCAACTCCATCTTAATCCCGGCTGTGGCTGATCATCCACCTCAACTCCATCTTAATCCGGCCTGTGGCTGATCTTCTCCCTCAACTCCACCTTAATCCAGCCTGTGACTGATCATCCACCTCAACTCCACCTTAATCCAGCCCTTGGCTGATCATCCACATCAACTCCACATTAATCCAGCCTGTGGCTGATCTTCCACCTCAACTCCTCCTTAATCCAGATGTGGCTGATCATCCACCTCAACTCCACCTTAATCCAGCCTGTTGCTGATAATCCACCTCAACTCCACCTTAATCCAGCCTATGGCTGATCATCCACCTCACCTCCTCCTTTATCCAGCCTGTGGCTGATATTCCACCTCCAATTCACCTTAATCCAGCCTGTGGCTGAAATTCACCCTCAACTCCACCTTAATCCAGCCTGTGGCTGATCATCCACCTCAACTTCACCTTAATCCAGCCTGTGGATGATCATCTCCCTCAACTCCACCTTAATCCATCCTGTGGCTGATCTTCTCCCTCAACTCCACCTTAATCCGGCCTGTGACTGATCATCCACCTCAACTCCACCTTAATCCAGCCCTTGGCTGCTCATCCACCTCAACTCCACATTAATCCAGCCTGTGGCTGATCTTCCACCTCAACTCGTCCTTAATCCAGACTGTGGCTGATCATCCACCTCAACTCCACCTTAATCCAGCCTGTGGATGATCATCTTCCTCAACTCCACCTTAATCCAGCCTGTGACTGATCATCCACCTCAACTCCACCTTAATCCAGCCTGTGGCTGATCTTCCACCTCAACTCCACCTTAATACAGCCTGTGGCTGATCTTCTCCCTCAACTCCACCTTAATCCAGCCTGTGGATGATCATCTCCCTCAACTCCACCTTAATCCAGCCTGTGGCTAATCATCCACATCAACTCCAGCTTAATCCAGCCTATGACTGATCATCCACCTCAACTCCACCTTAATCCAGCCTATGGCTGATATTCCACCTCCACTTCACCTTAATCCAGCCTGTGGCTGAAATTCTCCCTCAACTCCACCTTAAACCAGCCTGGGGCTGATCATCCACCTCAACTCCACCTTAATCCAGCCTGTGGCTGATCATCCACCTCAACTCCACCTTAATCCTGCCTATGGCTGATCATCTACCTCAACTCCACCTTCATCCAGCCTGTGGCTGATCATCCACCTCAACTCCACCTTAATCCAGCCTGTGGCTGATCTTCTCCCTCAACTCCACCTTAATCCAGCCTGTGACTGATCATCCACCTCAACTCCACCTTAATCCAGCCCTTGGCTGATCATTCTCCTCAACTCCACATTAATCCAGCCTTTGGCTGATCTTCCACCTCAACTCCTCCTTAATCCAGACTGTGGCTGATCATCCACCTCAACTCCACGTTAATCCAGCCTGTTGCTGATAATCCACATCAACTGCACCTTAATCCAGCGTGTGGCTGATCATCCACATCAACTCCATCTTAATCCAGCCTGTGGCGGATCATACACCTCAACTCCACCTTAATCCAGCCTGTGGCTAATCATCCACCTCCACACCACCTTAATCCAGCCTGTGGCTGATCATCCACCTCAACTCCACCTGAATTCAATCTGTGGCTGATCATCTCCCTCAACTCTGCCTTAATCCAGACTGTGGATGATCTTCTCCCTCGACTCCACCTTAATCCAGCCTGTGTCTGATCATCCAGCTCAACTCCACCTAAATCCAGCCTGTGGCTGATCTTCTCCCACAACTCAACCTTCATCCAGCCTGTAGCTGATCATCCACCTCAACTCCACTGTAATCCAGCATGTGGCTGATCATCCACCTCAACTCCACCTTAATCCAGCCTGTGGCTGATCATCCACCTCAACTCCACCTTAATCCAGCCTGTGGCTGATCTTCTCCCTCAACTGCACCTTAATCCAGCCTGTGACTGATCTTCTCCGTCAACCCCACCTTACTCCAGCCTGTGGCTGATCATGCACCTCAACTCCATCTTAATTCAGCCAGTTGCTGATCATCCACCTCACCTCCACCGTAATCCAGCCTGTGGCTGATCATCCACCTCAACTCCTCCTTAATCCAGCCTCTGGCTGATCTTCTCCCTCAAATCCATCTTAATCCCGCCTGTGGCTGATTATCCACCTCAACTTCACCTTAATCCAGCCTGTGGCTGATCATCCACCTCAACTCCACCTTAATCCAGCCTGTGGCTGATCATCCACCTCAACTCCACCTTAATCCAGCCTGTGGCTGGTCTTCTCCCTCAACTCCACCTAAATCCAGCCTGCGGCTGATCATCCACCTCCACTCCAACTTAATCCAGCCTGTGGCTGATCATCAACCTCAACTCCACCTTAATCCAGCCTGTGGCTGATCATCCACCTCAACTCCACCTTAATCCAGCCTGTGGCTAATCTTCCACCTCAACTCCAACTTAATCCATCCTGTGGCTGATCCTCCACCTCAACTCCACCTTAATCCAGACTGTGGCTGATCATGCACCTCAACTCCACCTTAATCCAACCTGTGGCTGATCATCCACCTCAACTCCACCTTAATCCAGCCTGTGGCTGATCCTCTCCCTCAACTCCACCTTAATCTAATCTGTGGCTGATCTTCCAATCAACTCCACATTAATCCAACCTGTGCCTGATCTTCTCCCTCAACTCCACCTTAATCCAGCCTGTGGCTGATCATTCACCTCAAGTCCACCTTAATCCAGCCTGTGGCTGATCATCCACCTCAACTCCACCTTAGTCCATCCTGTGGCTGATCATCCACATCAACTCCACCTTAATTCAGCCTGTGGCTGATCATCCACCTCAACTCCACCTTAATCCAGACTGTGGCTGATCTTCTCCCTCAAATCCACCTTTATCCAGCCTGTGGCTGATCATCCACCTCAACTCCACCTTAATCCAGCCTGTGGCTGATCATCCACCTCAACTCCACCTTAATCCAGCCTGTGGCTGATCATCCACCACAACTCCAACTTAATCCAGCCTGTGTCTGATCTTCTCCCTCAACTCCAACTTACTCCAGCCTGTGGCTGATAATCCACCTCAACTCCATCTTAATCCAGCCTGTGGCTGATCATCCACATCAACTCCACCTTAATCCAGCCTATGGCTGATCATCTATATCAACTCCACCTTAATCCAGCCTGTGGCTGATCAGCCACCTCAACTCCACCTTAATCCAGCCTGCGGCTGATCTTCTCCCTCAACTCCACCTTAATCCAGCCTGTGGCTGATCATCCACCTCAACTCCACATTAATCCAGCCTGTGTCTGATCATCCACCTCAACTCCAACTTAATCCAGCTTGTGGCTGATCATCCACCTCTACTCCACCTTAATCCAACCTATGGCTGATCATCCACCTCAACTCCACCTTAATCCAGCCTGTGGCTGATCTTCTCCCTCAACTCCACCTTAATCCAGCCTTTGACTGATCTTCTCCCTCAACTCCACCTTACTCCAGCCTGTGGCTGATCATCCACCTCAACTCCATCTTAATCCAGCCTGTGGCTGATCATCCACCTCACCTCCACCGTAATCCAGCCTGTGGCTGATCAAGCACCTCAACTCCTCCTTAATCAAGCCTCTGGCTGATCTTCTCCCTCAAATCCAACTTAATCCCGCCTGTGGCTGATCATCCACCTCAACTCCACCGTAATCCAGCCTGTGGCTGATCATCCACCTAAACTCCACCTTAATCCAGCCTGTGGCTGATCATCCACCTCAACTCCACCTTAATCCAGCCTGTGGCTGGTCTTCTCCGTCAACTCCACCTTAATCCAGCCTGTGGCTGATCATCCACTTCCACTCCACCTTAAACCAGCCTGTGGCTGATCATCAACCTCAACTCCACCTTAATCCAGCCTGTGGCTGATCATCCACCTCAACTCCACCTTAATCCAGCCTGTGGCTGATCTTCCACCTCAACTCCACCTTAATCCAGCCTGTGGCTGATCCTCCACCTCAACTCCACCTTAATCAAGACTGTGGTTGATCATCCACCTCAACTCCACCTTAATCCAACCTGTGGCTCATCATCCACCTCAACTCCACCTTATTGCAGCCTTTGGCTGATCTTCTCCCTCAACTCCACCTTAATCCAGCCTGTGGCTGATCATCCACCTCCACTCCACCATAATACAACCTGTGGCTGATCATCAACATCAACCCGACCTTAATCCAGCCTGTGGCTGATTATCCACCTCAACCCCACCTTAATCCAGCCTGTGGCTGATCTTCCACCTCAACTCTACCTTAATCCAGCCTGTGGCTGATCCTCCACCTCAACTCCACCTTAATCCAACTGTGGCTGATCATCCACCTCAACTCCACCTTAATCCAACCTGTGGCTGATCATCCACCTCAACTCCACCTTAATCCAGCCTGTGGCTGATCTTCTCCCTCAACTCCACCTTAATCCAGCCTGTGGCTGATCTTCCACCTCAACTCCACCTTAATCCAGCCTGTGCCTGATCTTCTCCCTCAACTCCAACTTAATCCAGCCTGTGGCTGATCATCCACCTCAACTCCACATTAATCCAGCCTGTGGCTGATCATCCACCTCAACTCCTCCTTAATCCAGCCTGTGGCTGATCTTCTCCCTCAAATCCATCTTAATCCCGCCTGTGGCTGATCATCCACCTCAACCCCACCGTAATCCAGCCTGTGGCTGATCATCCACCTCAACTCCACCTTAATCCAGCCTGTGGCTGATCATCCACCTCAACGCCAATTTATTCCAGCCTGTGGCTGGTCTTCTCCCTCAACTCCACCTTAATCCAGCCTGTGGCTGATCATCCACCTCCACTCCACCTGAATCCAACCTGTGGCTGATCATCAACCTCAACTCCACCTTAATCCAGCCTGTGGCTGATTATCCACCTCAACTCCACCTTAATCCAGCCTGTGGCTGATCTTCCACCTCAACTCCACCTTAATCCAGCCTGTGGCTGATCCTCCACCTCAACTCCACCTTAATCCAGACAGTGGCTGATGATCCACCTCAACTCCACCTTAATCCAGCCTGTGGCTGATCATCCACCTCAACTCCACCTTAATCCAGCCTGTGGCTGATCATCCTCCTCAACTCCACCTTAATACAGCCTGTGGCTGATCTTCTCCCTCAACTCCACCTTAATCCAGCCTGTGCCTGATCTTCTCCCTCAACTCCAACTTAATCCAGCCTGTGGCTGATCATTCACCTCAACTCCACCTTAATCCAGCCTGTGGCTGATATCCACCTCAACTCCACATTAATCCAGCCTGTGGCTGATCATCCACCTCAACTCCACCTTAGTCCATCCTGTGGCTGATCATCCACCTCAACTCCACCTTAATCCAGCCTGTGTCTCATCTTCTCCCTCAACTCCACCTTACTCCAGCCTGTGGCTGATCATCCACCTCAACTCCACCTTAATTCAGACTCTGGCTGATCTTCTCCCTCAAATCTTTCTTAATCCCGCCTGTGGCTGATCATCCACCTCAACTCCAACGTAATCCAGCCTGTGGCTGATCATCCACCTCAACTCCACTTTAATCCAGCCTGTGGCTTATCTTCACCCTCAACTCCTCCTTTATCCAGCCTGTGGCTGATCCTCTCCCTCAACTCCACGTGAATCCATCCCGTGGCTGATCATCCACCTCAACTCCACATTCATCCAGCCTGTGGCTGATCTTCTCCCTCAACTCCACCTTAATCCAGCCTGTGGCTGAACATCCACCTCAACTCCAACTTAATCCAGCCTCTGGCTGATCATCCACCTCAACTCCACCTTAATCCAGCCAGTGGCTGATCATCCAACTCAACTCCACCTTAATCCAGCCTCTGGCTGATCATCCACCTCAACTCCACCTTAATCCAGCCTGTGGCTGATTTTCTCCCTCAACTCCTACTTAATCCAGCCTGTGGCTGATCATCCACCTCAACTCCCCCTTAATCCAACCTGTGGCTGATCTTCACCCTCAACTCCACCTTAATCCAGCCTGGGGCTGATCTTCTCCCTCAACTCGCCTTCATCCAGCCTGTGGCTGATCATCCACCTCAACTCCACCTTAATCCAGCCTGTGGCTGATCTTCTCCCTCAACTCCAACTTAATCCAGCCTGTGGCTGATCATCCACCTCAACTCCACCTTAATCCAGCCTGTGGCTGATCTTCTCCCTCAACTCCACATTAATCCAACCTGAGGCTGAACATCCACCTCAACTCCAACTTATTCCAGCCTGTTTCTGATCATCCACCTCAACTCCACCTTAATCCAGACTGTGGCTGATCATCCAACTCAACTCCACCCTAATCCAGCCTGTGGCTGATCATCCACATCAACTCCACCTTAATCCAGCCTGTGGCTGATCTTCTCCCTCAACTCCACATTAATCCAGACTGTGGCTGATCATCCACCTCAACTCCACCTTAATCCAGCCTGTGGCTGATCATCCACATCAACTCCAGCTTAATCCAGCCTATGACTGATCATCCACCTCAACTCCACCTTAATCCAGCCTAAGGCTGATCATCCACCTCAACTCCTCCTTAATCCAGCCTGTGGCTGATCATCCACCTCAACTCCACCTTAATCCAGCCTGTGGCTGTAATTCTCCCTCAACTCCACCTTAAACCTGCCTGGGGCATATCATCCACCTCAACTCCACCTTAATCCAGCCTGTGGCTGATCATCCACCTCAACTACACCTTAATCCAGCCTATGGCTGATCATCTACCTCAACTCCAACTTAAACCAGCCTGTGGCTGATCATCCACCTCAACTCCACCTTAATCCAGCCTGTGGCTGATCATCCACCTCAACTCCACATTAATCCAGCCTGTGGCTGATCATCCACCTCAACTCCACCTTAATCCAGCCTGTGGCTGATCTTCTCCCTCAACTCCACCTTAATCCAGCCTGTGACTGATCATCCACCTCAACTCCACCTTAAACCAGCCCTTGGCTGATCATCCACCTCAACTCCACATTAATCCAGCCTGTGGCTGATCATCCACCTCAACTCCACCTTAATCCAGCCTGTGGCTGAAATTCTCCCTCAACTCCATCTCTAACCAGCCTGTGGCTGATCATCCACCTCAACTCCACCTTCATCCAGCCTGTGTCTGATCTTCCACCTCAACTCCACCTTAATCCAGCCTGTGGCTGATCATCCACCTCAACACCACTTTAATCCAGCCTGTGGCTGATCTTCACCCTCAACTCCAAACTATTCCAGCCTGTGGCTGTTCATCCACCTCAACTCCAACTTAATCCAGCCTGTGGCTGATCATCCACCTCAACTCCACCTTCATCCAGCTTGTGGCTGATTTTCTCCCTCAACTCCATCTTAATCCAGCCTGTGACTGATCATCCACCTCAACTCCACCTTAATCCAGCCCTTGGATGATCATCCACCTCAACTCCACATTAATCCAGCCTGTGGCTGACTTTCTCCCTCAACTCCACCTTAATCCAGCCTGTAGCTGATCTTCCACCTCAACTCCACCTTAATCCAGACTGTGGCTGATCATCCACCTCAACTCCACCTTAATCCAGCCTGTGGCTGATCTTCACCCTCAACTCCACCTTAATCCAGCCTGTGGCTGATCTTCTCCCTCAACTCCACCTTAAACGAGCCTGTGACTAATCATCCACCTCAACTCTAACTTAATCCAGCCTCTGGCTGCTCTTCTCCCTCAACTCCACCTTAATCCAGCCTGTTGCATTTAATCCACCTCAACTCCCCCTTAATCCAACCTGTGGCTGATCTTCACCCTCAACTCCACCTTAATCCAGCCTGTGGCTGATCTTCTCCCTCAACTCCACCTTAAACGAGCCTGTGACTTATCATCCACCTCAACTCTAACTTAATCCAGCCTGTGGCTGATCATCCACCTCAACTCCACCTTAATCCAGCCTGTGGCTGATCATCCACCTCATCTCCACCTTAATCCAGCCTGTGGCTGATCATCCACCTCAACTCCACCTTAATCCAGCCTGTGGCTGATCATCCACCTCAACTCCACCTTAATCCAGCCTGCGGCTGATCTTCTCCCTCAACTCCACCTTAATCCAACCTGTGGCTGATCATCCACCTCAACTCCACATTAATCCAGCCTGTGTCTGATCATCCACCTCAACTCCAACTTAATCCAGCCGGTGGCTGATCATCCACCTCAACTCCATCTTAATCCAGCCTGTGGCTGATCATCCACCTCACCTCCACCGTAATCCAGCCTGTGGCTGATCAAGCACCTCAACTCCTCCTTAATCAAGCCTCTGGCTGATCTTCTCCCTCAAATCCAACTTAATCCCGCCTGTGGCTGATCATCCACCTCAACTCCACCTTAATCCAGCCTGTGGCTGGTCTTCTCCGTCAACTCCACCTTAATCCAGCCTGTGGCTGATCATCCACTTCCACTCCACCTTAAACCAGCCTGTGGCTGATCATCAACCTCAACTCCACCTTAATCCAGCCTGTGGCTGATCATCCACCTCAACTCCACCTTAATCCAGCCTGTGGCTGATCTTCCACCTCAACTCCACCTTAATCCAGCCTGTGGCTGATCCTCCACCTCAACTCCACCTTAATCAAGACTGTGGTTGATCATCCACCTCAACTCCCCCTTAATCCAACCTGTGGCTCATCATCCACCTCAACTCCACCTTATTGCAGCCTTTGGCTAATCTTCTCCCTCAACTCCACCTTAATCCAGCCTGTGGCTGATCATCCACCTCCACTCCACCTTAATCCAACCTGTGGCTGATCATCAACATCAACCCGACCTTAATCCAGCCTGTGGCTGATTATCCACCTCAACCCCACCTTAATCCAGACTTTGGCTGATCTTCCATCTCAACTCTACCTTAATCCAGCCTGTGGCTGATCCTCCACCTCAACTCCACCTTAATCCAGACTGTGGCTGATCATCCACCTCAACTCCACCTTAATCCAACCTGTGGCTGATCATGCACCTCAACTCCACCTTAATCCAGCCTGTGGCTGATCTTCTCCCTCAACTCCACCTTAATCCAGCCTGTGGCTGATCTTCCACCTCAACTCCACCTTAATCCAGCCTGTGCCTGATCTTCTCCCTCAACTCCAACTTAATCCAGCCTGTGGCTGATCATCCACCTCAACTCCACATTAATCCAGCCTGTGGCTGATCATCCACCTCAACTCCTCCTTAATCCAGCCTGTGGCTGATCTTCTCCCTCAAATCCATCTTAATCCCGCCTGTGGCTGATCATCCACCTCAACCCCACCGTAATCCAGCCTGTGGCTGATCATCCACCTCAACTCCACCTTAATCCAGCCTGTGGCTGATCATCCACCTCAACGCCAATTTATTCCAGCCTGTGGCTGGTCTTCTCCCTCAACTCCACCTTAATCCAGCCTGTGGCTGATCATCCACCTCCACTCCACCTGAATCCAACCTGTGGCTGATCATCAACCTCAACTCCACCTTAATCCAGCCTGTGGCTGATTATCCACCTCAACTCCAACTTAATCCAGCCTGTGGCTGATCTTCCACCTCAACTCCACCTTAATCCAGCCTGTGGCTGATCCTCCACCTCAACTCCACCTTAATCCAGCCTGTGGCTGATCATCCACCTCAACTCCACCTTAATCCAACCTGTGGCTGATCATCCTCCTCAACTCCACCTTAATACAGCCTGTGGCTGATCTTCTCCCTCAACTCCACCTTAATCCAGCCTGTGGCTGATCTTCTCCCTCAACTCCACCTTAATCCAGTCTGTGGCTGATCATCCACCTCAACTCCACCTTAATCCAGCCTGTGCCTGATCTTCTCCCTCAACTCCAACTTAATCCAGCCTGTGGCTGATCATTCACCTCAACTCCACCTTAATCCAGCCGGTGGCTGATCATCCACCTCAACTCCACATTAATCCAGCCTGTGGCTGATCATCCACCTCAACTCCACCTTAGACCATCCTGTGGCTGATCAACCACCTCAACTCCACCTTAATCCAGCCTGTGTCTCATCTTCTCCCTCAACTCCACCTTACTCCAGCCTGTGACTGATCATCCACCTCAACTCCACCTTAATCCAGCCTCTGGCTGATCTTCTCCCTCAAATCCATCTTAATCCCGCCTGTGGCTGATCATCCACCTCAACTCCAACGTAATCCAGCCTGTGGCTGATCATCCACCTCAACTCCACTTTAATCCAGCCTGTGTCTTATCTTCACCCTCAACTCCTCCTTTATCCAGCCTGTGGCTGATCCTCTCCCTCAACTCCACGTGAATCCATCCCGTGGCTGATCATCCACCTCAACTCCACATTCATCCAGCCTGTGGCTGATCTTCTCCCTCAACTCCACCTTAATCCAGCCTGTGGCTGAACATCCACCTCAACTCCAACTTAATCCAGCCTCTGGCTGATCATCCACCTCAACTCCACCTTAATCCAGCCAGTGGCTGATCATCCAACTCAACTCCACTTTAATCCAGCCTCTGGCTGATCATCCACCTCAACTCCACCTTAATCCAGCCTGTGGCTGATCTTCTCCCTCAACTCCTACTTAATCCAGCCTGTGACTTATCATCCACCTCAACTCCCCCTTAATCCAACCTGTGGCTGATCTTCACCCGCAACTCCACCTTAATCCAGCCTGTGGCTGATCATCCACCTCAACTCCCCCTTAATCCAACCTGTGGCTGATCTTCACCCTCAACTCCACCTTAATCCAGCCTGGGGCTGATCTTCTCCCTCAACTCGCCTTCATCCAGCCTGTGGCTGATCATCCACCTCAACTCCACCTTAATCCAGCCTGTGGCTGATCTTCTCCCTCAACTCCAACTTAATCCAGCCTGTGGCTGATCATCCACCTCAACTCCACCTTAATCCAGCCTGTGGCTGATCTTCTCCCTCAACTCCACATTAATCCAACCTGAGGCTGAACATCCACCTCAACTCCAACTTATTCCAGCCTGTTTCTGATCATCCACCTCAACTCCACCTTAATCCAGACTGTGGCTGATCATCCAACTCAACTCCACCCTAATCCAGCCTGTGGCTGATCATCCACATCAACTCCACCTTAATCCAGCCTGTGGCTGATCTTCTCCCTCAACTCCACATTAATCCAGACTGTGGCTGATCATCCACCTCAACTCCACCTTAATCCAGCCTGTGGCTGATCATCCACATCAACTCCAGCTTAATCCAGCCTATGACTGATCATCCACCTCACCTCCACCTTAATCCAGCCTAAGGCTGATCATCCACCTCAACTCCTCCTTAATCCAGCCTGTGGCTGATCATCCACCTCAACTCCACCTTAATCCAGCCTGTGGCTGTAATTCTCCCTCAACTCCACCTTAAACCTGCCTGGGGCATATCATCCACCTCAACTCCACCTTAATCCAGCCTGTGGCTGATCATCCACCTCAACTACACCTTAATCCAGCCTATGGCTGATCATCTACCTCAACTCCAACTTAAACCAGCCTGTGGCTGATCATCCACCTCAACTCCACCTTAATCCAGCCTGTGGCTGATCATCCACCTCAACTCCACCTTAATCCAGCCTGTGGCTGATCCTCTCCCTCAGCTCCACCTTAATCCAGCCTGTGACTGATCATCCACCTCAACTCCACCTTAATCCAGCCCTTGGCTGATCATCCACCTCAACTCCACATTAATCCAGCCTGTGGCTGATCATCCACCTCAACTCCACCTTAATCCAGCCTGTGGCTGATCTTCTCCCTCAACTCCACCTTAATCCAGCCTGTGGCTGATCATCCTCCTCAACTCCACCTTAATACAGCCTGTGGCTGATCTTCTCCCTCAACTCCACCTTAATCCAGCCTGTGCCTGATCTTCTCCCTCAACTCCAACTTAATCCAGCCTGTGGCTGATCATTCACCTCAACTCCACCTTAATCCAGCCTGTGGCTGATATCCACCTCAACTCCACATTAATCCAGCCTGTGGCTGATCATCCACCTCAACTCCACCTTAGTCCATCCTGTGGCTGATCATCCACCTCAACTCCACCTTAATCCAGCCTGTGTCTCATCTTCTCCCTCAACTCCACCTTACTCCAGCCTGTGGCTGATCATCCACCTCAACTCCACCTTAATTCAGACTCTGGCTGATCTTCTCCCTCAAATCTTTCTTAATCCCGCCTGTGGCTGATCATCCACCTCAACTCCAACGTAATCCAGCCTGTGGCTGATCATCCACCTCAACTCCACTTTAATCCAGCCTGTGGCTTATCTTCACCCTCAACTCCTCCTTTATCCAGCCTGTGGCTGATCCTCTCCCTCAACTCCACGTGAATCCATCCCGTGGCTGATCATCCACCTCAACTCCACATTCATCCAGCCTGTGGCTGATCTTCTCCCTCAACTCCACCTTAATCCAGCCTGTGGCTGAACATCCACCTCAACTCCAACTTAATCCAGCCTCTGGCTGATCATCCACCTCAACTCCACCTTAATCCAGCCAGTGGCTGATCATCCAACTCAACTCCACCTTAATCCAGCCTCTGGCTGATCATCCACCTCAACTCCACCTTAATCCAGCCTGTGGCTGATTTTCTCCCTCAACTCCTACTTAATCCAGCCTGTGGCTGATCATCCACCTCAACTCCCCCTTAATCCAACCTGTGGCTGATCTTCACCCTCAACTCCACCTTAATCCAGCCTGGGGCTGATCTTCTCCCTCAACTCGCCTTCATCCAGCCTGTGGCTGATCATCCACCTCAACTCCACCTTAATCCAGCCTGTGGCTGATCTTCTCCCTCAACTCCAACTTAATCCAGCCTGTGGCTGATCATCCACCTCAACTCCACCTTAATCCAGCCTGTGGCTGATCTTCTCCCTCAACTCCACATTAATCCAACCTGAGGCTGAACATCCACCTCAACTCCAACTTATTCCAGCCTGTTTCTGATCATCCACCTCAACTCCACCTTAATCCAGACTGTGGCTGATCATCCAACTCAACTCCACCCTAATCCAGCCTGTGGCTGATCATCCACATCAACTCCACCTTAATCCAGCCTGTGGCTGATCTTCTCCCTCAACTCCACATTAATCCAGACTGTGGCTGATCATCCACCTCAACTCCACCTTAATCCAGCCTGTGGCTGATCATCCACATCAACTCCAGCTTAATCCAGCCTATGACTGATCATCCACCTCAACTCCACCTTAATCCAGCCTAAGGCTGATCATCCACCTCAACTCCTCCTTAATCCAGCCTGTGGCTGATCATCCACCTCAACTCCACCTTAATCCAGCCTGTGGCTGTAATTCTCCCTCAACTCCACCTTAAACCTGCCTGGGGCATATCATCCACCTCAACTCCACCTTAATCCAGCCTGTGGCTGATCATCCACCTCAACTACACCTTAATCCAGCCTATGGCTGATCATCTACCTCAACTCCAACTTAAACCAGCCTGTGGCTGATCATCCACCTCAACTCCACCTTAATCCAGCCTGTGGCTGATCATCCACCTCAACTCCACATTAATCCAGCCTGTGGCTGATCATCCACCTCAACTCCACCTTAATCCAGCCTGTGGCTGATCTTCTCCCTCAACTCCACCTTAATCCAGCCTGTGACTGATCATCCACCTCAACTCCACCTTAAACCAGCCCTTGGCTGATCATCCACCTCAACTCCACATTAATCCAGCCTGTGGCTGATCATCCACCTCAACTCCACCTTAATCCAGCCTGTGGCTGAAATTCTCCCTCAACTCCATCTCTAACCAGCCTGTGGCTGATCATCCACCTCAACTCCACCTTCATCCAGCCTGTGTCTGATCTTCCACCTCAACTCCACCTTAATCCAGCCTGTGGCTGATCATCCACCTCAACACCACTTTAATCCAGCCTGTGGCTGATCTTCACCCTCAACTCCAAACTATTCCAGCCTGTGGCTGTTCATCCACCTCAACTCCAACTTAATCCAGCCTGTGGCTGATCATCCACCTCAACTCCACCTTCATCCAGCTTGTGGCTGATTTTCTCCCTCAACTCCATCTTAATCCAGCCTGTGACTGATCATCCACCTCAACTCCACCTTAATCCAGCCCTTGGATGATCATCCACCTCAACTCCACATTAATCCAGCCTGTGGCTGACTTTCTCCCTCAACTCCACCTTAATCCAGCCTGTAGCTGATCTTCCACCTCAACTCCACCTTAATCCAGACTGTGGCTGATCATCCACCTCAACTCCACCTTAATCCAGCCTGTGGCTGATCTTCACCCTCAACTCCACCTTAATCCAGCCTGTGGCTGATCTTCTCCCTCAACTCCACCTTAAACGAGCCTGTGACTAATCATCCACCTCAACTCTAACTTAATCCAGCCTCTGGCTGCTCTTCTCCCTCAACTCCACCTTAATCCAGCCTGTTGCATTTAATCCACCTCAACTCCCCCTTAATCCAACCTGTGGCTGATCTTCACCCTCAACTCCACCTTAATCCAGCCTGTGGCTGATCTTCTCCCTCAACTCCACCTTAAACGAGCCTGTGACTTATCATCCACCTCAACTCTAACTTAATCCAGCCTGTGGCTGATCATCCACCTCAACTCCACCTTAATCCAGCCTGTGGCTGATCATCCACCTCATCTCCACCTTAATCCAGCCTGTGGCTGATCATCCACCTCAACTCCACCTTAATCCAGCCTGTGGCTGATCATCCACCTCAACTCCACCTTAATCCAGCCTGCGGCTGATCTTCTCCCTCAACTCCACCTTAATCCAACCTGTGGCTGATCATCCACCTCAACTCCACATTAATCCAGCCTGTGTCTGATCATCCACCTCAACTCCAACTTAATCCAGCCGGTGGCTGATCATCCACCTCAACTCCATCTTAATCCAGCCTGTGGCTGATCATCCACCTCACCTCCACCGTAATCCAGCCTGTGGCTGATCAAGCACCTCAACTCCTCCTTAATCAAGCCTCTGGCTGATCTTCTCCCTCAAATCCAACTTAATCCCGCCTGTGGCTGATCATCCACCTCAACTCCACCTTAATCCAGCCTGTGGCTGGTCTTCTCCGTCAACTCCACCTTAATCCAGCCTGTGGCTGATCATCCACTTCCACTCCACCTTAAACCAGCCTGTGGCTGATCATCAACCTCAACTCCACCTTAATCCAGCCTGTGGCTGATCATCCACCTCAACTCCACCTTAATCCAGCCTGTGGCTGATCTTCCACCTCAACTCCACCTTAATCCAGCCTGTGGCTGATCCTCCACCTCAACTCCACCTTAATCAAGACTGTGGTTGATCATCCACCTCAACTCCCCCTTAATCCAACCTGTGGCTCATCATCCACCTCAACTCCACCTTATTGCAGCCTTTGGCTAATCTTCTCCCTCAACTCCACCTTAATCCAGCCTGTGGCTGATCATCCACCTCCACTCCACCTTAATCCAACCTGTGGCTGATCATCAACATCAACCCGACCTTAATCCAGCCTGTGGCTGATTATCCACCTCAACCCCACCTTAATCCAGACTTTGGCTGATCTTCCATCTCAACTCTACCTTAATCCAGCCTGTGGCTGATCCTCCACCTCAACTCCACCTTAATCCAGACTGTGGCTGATCATCCACCTCAACTCCACCTTAATCCAACCTGTGGCTGATCATGCACCTCAACTCCACCTTAATCCAGCCTGTGGCTGATCTTCTCCCTCAACTCCACCTTAATCCAGCCTGTGGCTGATCTTCCACCTCAACTCCACCTTAATCCAGCCTGTGCCTGATCTTCTCCCTCAACTCCAACTTAATCCAGCCTGTGGCTGATCATCCACCTCAACTCCACATTAATCCAGCCTGTGGCTGATCATCCACCTCAACTCCTCCTTAATCCAGCCTGTGGCTGATCTTCTCCCTCAAATCCATCTTAATCCCGCCTGTGGCTGATCATCCACCTCAACCCCACCGTAATCCAGCCTGTGGCTGATCATCCACCTCAACTCCACCTTAATCCAGCCTGTGGCTGATCATCCACCTCAACGCCAATTTATTCCAGCCTGTGGCTGGTCTTCTCCCTCAACTCCACCTTAATCCAGCCTGTGGCTGATCATCCACCTCCACTCCACCTGAATCCAACCTGTGGCTGATCATCAACCTCAACTCCACCTTAATCCAGCCTGTGGCTGATTATCCACCTCAACTCCACCTTAATCCAGCCTGTGGCTGATCTTCCACCTCAACTCCACCTTAATCCAGCCTGTGGCTGATCCTCCACCTCAACTCCACCTTAATCCAGCCTGTGGCTGATCATCCACCTCAACTCCACCTTAATCCAACCTGTGGCTGATCATCCTCCTCAACTCCACCTTAATACAGCCTGTGGCTGATCTTCTCCCTCAACTCCACCTTAATCCAGCCTGTGGCTGATCTTCTCCCTCAACTCCACCTTAATCCAGTCTGTGGCTGATCATCCACCTCAACTCCACCTTAATCCAGCCTGTGCCTGATCTTCTCCCTCAACTCCAACTTAATCCAGCCTGTGGCTGATCATTCACCTCAACTCCACCTTAATCCAGCCGGTGGCTGATCATCCACCTCAACTCCACATTAATCCAGCCTGTGGCTGATCATCCACCTCAACTCCACCTTAGTCCATCCTGTGGCTGATCAACCACCTCAACTCCACCTTAATCCAGCCTGTGTCTCATCTTCTCCCTCAACTCCACCTTACTCCAGCCTGTGACTGATCATCCACCTCAACTCCACCTTAATCCAGCCTCTGGCTGATCTTCTCCCTCAAATCCATCTTAATCCCGCCTGTGGCTGATCATCCACCTCAACTCCAACGTAATCCAGCCTGTGGCTGATCATCCACCTCAACTCCACTTTAATCCAGCCTGTGTCTTATCTTCACCCTCAACTCCTCCTTTATCCAGCCTGTGGCTGATCCTCTCCCTCAACTCCACGTGAATCCATCCCGTGGCTGATCATCCACCTCAACTCCACATTCATCCAGCCTGTGGCTGATCTTCTCCCTCAACTCCACCTTAATCCAGCCTGTGGCTGAACATCCACCTCAACTCCAACTTAATCCAGCCTCTGGCTGATCATCCACCTCAACTCCACCTTAATCCAGCCAGTGGCTGATCATCCAACTCAACTCCACCTTAATCCAGCCTCTGGCTGATCATCCACCTCAACTCCACCTTAATCCAGCCTGTGGCTGATCTTCTCCCTCAACTCCTACTTAATCCAGCCTGTGACTTATCATCCACCTCAACTCCCCCTTAATCCAACCTGTGGCTGATCTTCACCCGCAACTCCACCTTAATCCAGCCTGTGGCTGATCATCCACCTCAACTCCCCCTTAATCCAACCTGTGGCTGATCTTCACCCTCAACTCCACCTTAATCCAGCCTGGGGCTGATCTTCTCCCTCAACTCGCCTTCATCCAGCCTGTGGCTGATCATCCACCTCAACTCCACCTTAATCCAGCCTGTGGCTGATCTTCTCCCTCAACTCCAACTTAATCCAGCCTGTGGCTGATCATCCACCTCAACTCCACCTTAATCCAGCCTGTGGCTGATCTTCTCCCTCAACTCCACATTAATCCAACCTGAGGCTGAACATCCACCTCAACTCCAACTTATTCCAGCCTGTTTCTGATCATCCACCTCAACTCCACCTTAATCCAGACTGTGGCTGATCATCCAACTCAACTCCACCCTAATCCAGCCTGTGGCTGATCATCCACATCAACTCCACCTTAATCCAGCCTGTGGCTGATCTTCTCCCTCAACTCCACCTTAATCCAGACTGTGGCTGATCATCCACCTCAACTCCACCTTAATCCAGCCTGTGGCTGATCTTCACCCTCAACTCCACCTTAATCCAGCCTGTGGCTGATCTTCTCCCTCAACTCCACCTTAAACGAGCCTGTGACTAATCATCCACCTCAACTCTAACTTAATCCAGCCTCTGGCTGCTCTTCTCCCTCAACTCCACCTTAATCCAGCCTGTTGCATTTAATCCACCTCAACTCCCCCTTAATCCAACCTGTGGCTGATCTTCACCCTCAACTCCACCTTAATCCAGCCTGTGGCTGATCTTCTCCCTCAACTCCACCTTAAACGAGCCTGTGACTTATCATCCACCTCAACTCTAACTTAATCCAGCCTGTGGCTGATCATCCACCTCAACTCCACCTTAATCCAGCCTGTGGCTGATCATCCACCTCATCTCCACCTTAATCCAGCCTGTGGCTGATCATCCACCTCAACTCCACCTTAATCCAGCCTGTGGCTGATCATCCACCTCAACTCCACCTTAATCCAGCCTGCGGCTGATCTTCTCCCTCAACTCCACCTTAATCCAACCTGTGGCTGATCATCCACCTCAACTCCACATTAATCCAGCCTGTGTCTGATCATCCACCTCAACTCCAACTTAATCCAGCCGGTGGCTGATCATCCACCTCAACTCCATCTTAATCCAGCCTGTGGCTGATCATCCACCTCACCTCCACCGTAATCCAGCCTGTGGCTGATCAAGCACCTCAACTCCTCCTTAATCAAGCCTCTGGCTGATCTTCTCCCTCAAATCCAACTTAATCCCGCCTGTGGCTGATCATCCACCTCAACTCCACCTTAATCCAGCCTGTGGCTGGTCTTCTCCGTCAACTCCACCTTAATCCAGCCTGTGGCTGATCATCCACTTCCACTCCACCTTAAACCAGCCTGTGGCTGATCATCAACCTCAACTCCACCTTAATCCAGCCTGTGGCTGATCATCCACCTCAACTCCACCTTAATCCAGCCTGTGGCTGATCTTCCACCTCAACTCCACCTTAATCCAGCCTGTGGCTGATCCTCCACCTCAACTCCACCTTAATCAAGACTGTGGTTGATCATCCACCTCAACTCCCCCTTAATCCAACCTGTGGCTCATCATCCACCTCAACTCCACCTTATTGCAGCCTTTGGCTAATCTTCTCCCTCAACTCCACCTTAATCCAGCCTGTGGCTGATCATCCACCTCCACTCCACCTTAATCCAACCTGTGGCTGATCATCAACATCAACCCGACCTTAATCCAGCCTGTGGCTGATTATCCACCTCAACCCCACCTTAATCCAGACTTTGGCTGATCTTCCATCTCAACTCTACCTTAATCCAGCCTGTGGCTGATCCTCCACCTCAACTCCACCTTAATCCAGACTGTGGCTGATCATCCACCTCAACTCCACCTTAATCCAACCTGTGACTGATCATGCACCTCAACTCCACCTTAATCCAGCCTGTGGCTGATCTTCTCCCTCAACTCCACCTTAATCCAGCCTGTGGCTGATCTTCCACCTCAACTCCACCTTAATCCAGCCTGTGCCTGATCTTCTCCCTCAACTCCAACTTAATCCAGCCTGTGGCTGATCATCCACCTCAACTCCACATTAATCCAGCCTGTGGCTGATCATCCACCTCAACTCCTCCTTAATCCAGCCTGTGGCTGATCTTCTCCCTCAAATCCATCTTAATCCCGCCTGTGGCTGATCATCCACCTCAACCCCACCGTAATCCAGCCTGTGGCTGATCATCCACCTCAACTCCACCTTAATCCAGCCTGTGGCTGATCATCCACCTCAACGCCAATTTATTCCAGCCTGTGGCTGGTCTTCTCCCTCAACTCCACCTTAATCCAGCCTGTGGCTGATCATCCACCTCCACTCCACCTGAATCCAACCTGTGGCTGATCATCAACCTCAACTCCACCTTAATCCAGCCTGTGGCTGATTATCCACCTCAACTCCACCTTAATCCAGCCTGTGGCTGATCTTCCACCTCAACTCCACCTTAATCCAGCCTGTGGCTGATCCTCCACCTCAACTCCACCTTAATCCAGCCTGTGGCTGATCATCCACCTCAACTCCACCTTAATCCAACCTGTGGCTGATCATCCTCCTCAACTCCACCTTAATACAGCCTGTGGCTGATCTTCTCCCTCAACTCCACCTTAATCCAGCCTGTGGCTGATCTTCTCCCTCAACTCCACCTTAATCCAGTCTGTGGCTGATCATCCACCTCAACTCCACCTTAATCCAGCCTGTGCCTGATCTTCTCCCTCAACTCCAACTTAATCCAGCCTGTGGCTGATCATTCACCTCAACTCCACCTTAATCCAGCCGGTGGCTGATCATCCACCTCAACTCCACATTAATCCAGCCTGTGGCTGATCATCCACCTCAACTCCACCTTAGTCCATCCTGTGGCTGATCAACCACCTCAACTCCACCTTAATCCAGCCTGTGTCTCATCTTCTCCCTCAACTCCACCTTACTCCAGCCTGTGACTGATCATCCACCTCAACTCCACCTTAATCCAGCCTCTGGCTGATCTTCTCCCTCAAATCCATCTTAATCCCGCCTGTGGCTGATCATCCACCTCAACTCCAACGTAATCCAGCCTGTGGCTGATCATCCACCTCAACTCCACTTTAATCCAGCCTGTGTCTTATCTTCACCCTCAACTCCTCCTTTATCCAGCCTGTGGCTGATCCTCTCCCTCAACTCCACGTGAATCCATCCCGTGGCTGATCATCCACCTCAACTCCACATTCATCCAGCCTGTGGCTGATCTTCTCCCTCAACTCCACCTTAATCCAGCCTGTGGCTGAACATCCACCTCAACTCCAACTTAATCCAGCCTCTGGCTGATCATCCACCTCAACTCCACCTTAATCCAGCCAGTGGCTGATCATCCAACTCAACTCCACCTTAATCCAGCCTCTGGCTGATCATCCACCTCAACTCCACCTTAATCCAGCCTGTGGCTGATCTTCTCCCTCAACTCCTACTTAATCCAGCCTGTGACTTATCATCCACCTCAACTCCCCCTTAATCCAACCTGTGGCTGATCTTCACCCGCAACTCCACCTTAATCCAGCCTGTGGCTGATCATCCACCTCAACTCCCCCTTAATCCAACCTGTGGCTGATCTTCACCCTCAACTCCACCTTAATCCAGCCTGGGGCTGATCTTCTCCCTCAACTCGCCTTCATCCAGCCTGTGGCTGATCATCCACCTCAACTCCACCTTAATCCAGCCTGTGGCTGATCTTCTCCCTCAACTCCAACTTAATCCAGCCTGTGGCTGATCATCCACCTCAACTCCACCTTAATCCAGCCTGTGGCTGATCTTCTCCCTCAACTCCACATTAATCCAACCTGAGGCTGAACATCCACCTCAACTCCAACTTATTCCAGCCTGTTTCTGATCATCCACCTCAACTCCACCTTAATCCAGACTGTGGCTGATCATCCAACTCAACTCCACCCTAATCCAGCCTGTGGCTGATCATCCACATCAACTCCACCTTAATCCAGCCTGTGGCTGATCTTCTCCCTCAACTCCACATTAATCCAGACTGTGGCTGATCATCCACCTCAACTCCACCTTAATCCAGCCTGTGGCTGATCATCCACATCAACTCCAGCTTAATCCAGCCTATGACTGATCATCCACCTCACCTCCACCTTAATCCAGCCTAAGGCTGATCATCCACCTCAACTCCTCCTTAATCCAGCCTGTGGCTGATCATCCACCTCAACTCCACCTTAATCCAGCCTGTGGCTGTAATTCTCCCTCAACTCCACCTTAAACCTGCCTGGGGCATATCATCCACCTCAACTCCACCTTAATCCAGCCTGTGGCTGATCATCCACCTCAACTACACCTTAATCCAGCCTATGGCTGATCATCTACCTCAACTCCAACTTAAACCAGCCTGTGGCTGATCATCCACCTCAACTCCACCTTAATCCAGCCTGTGGCTGATCATCCACCTCAACTCCACCTTAATCCAGCCTGTGGCTGATCCTCTCCCTCAGCTCCACCTTAATCCAGCCTGTGACTGATCATCCACCTCAACTCCACCTTAATCCAGCCCTTGGCTGATCATCCACCTCAACTCCACATTAATCCAGCCTGTGGCTGATCATCCACCTCAACTCCACCTTAATCCAGCCTGTGGCTGATCTTCTCCCTCAACTCCACCTTAATCCAGCCTGTGACTGATCATCCACCTCAACTCCACCTTAAACCAGCCCTTGGCTGATCATCCACCTCAACTCCACATTAATCCAGCCTGTGGCTGATCATCCACCTCAACTCCACCTTAATCCAGCCTGTGGCTGAAATTCTCCCTCAACTCCATCTCTAACCAGCCTGTGGCTGATCATCCACCTCAACTCCACCTTCATCCAGCCTGTGTCTGATCTTCCACCTCAACTCCACCTTAATCCAGCCTGTGGCTGATCATCCACCTCAACACCACTTTAATCCAGCCTGTGGCTGATCTTCACCCTCAACTCCAAACTATTCCAGCCTGTGGCTGTTCATCCACCTCAACTCCAACTTAATCCAGCCTGTGGCTGATCATCCACCTCAACTCCACCTTCATCCAGCTTGTGGCTGATTTTCTCCCTCAACTCCATCTTAATCCAGCCTGTGACTGATCATCCACCTCAACTCCACCTTAATCCAGCCCTTGGATGATCATCCACCTCAACTCCACATTAATCCAGCCTGTGGCTGACTTTCTCCCTCAACTCCACCTTAATCCAGCCTGTAGCTGATCTTCCACCTCAACTCCACCTTAATCCAGACTGTGGCTGATCATCCACCTCAACTCCACCTTAATCCAGCCTGTGGCTGATCTTCACCCTCAACTCCACCTTAATCCAGCCTGTGGCTGATCTTCTCCCTCAACTCCACCTTAAACGAGCCTGTGACTAATCATCCACCTCAACTCTAACTTAATCCAGCCTCTGGCTGCTCTTCTCCCTCAACTCCACCTTAATCCAGCCTGTTGCATTTAATCCACCTCAACTCCCCCTTAATCCAACCTGTGGCTGATCTTCACCCTCAACTCCACCTTAATCCAGCCTGTGGCTGATCTTCTCCCTCAACTCCACCTTAAACGAGCCTGTGACTTATCATCCACCTCAACTCTAACTTAATCCAGCCTGTGGCTGATCATCCACCTCAACTCCACCTTAATCCAGCCTGTGGCTGATCATCCACCTCATCTCCACCTTAATCCAGCCTGTGGCTGATTATCCACCTCAACTCCACCTTAATCCAGCCTGTGGCTGATCATCCACCTCAACTCCACCTTAATCCAGCCTGCGGCTGATCTTCTCCCTCAACTCCACCTTAATCCAACCTGTGGCTGATCATCCACCTCAACTCCACATTAATCCAGCCTGTGTCTGATCATCCACCTCAACTCCAACTTAATCCAGCCGGTGGCTGATCATCCACCTCAACTCCATCTTAATCCAGCCTGTGGCTGATCATCCACCTCACCTCCACCGTAATCCAGCCTGTGGCTGATCAAGCACCTCAACTCCTCCTTAATCAGGCCTCTGGCTGATCTTCTCCCTCAAATCCAACTTAATCCCGCCTGTGGCTGATCATCCACCTCAACTCCACCTTAATCCAGCCTGTGGCTGGTCTTCTCCGTCAACTCCACCTTAATCCAGCCTGTGGCTGATCATCCACTTCCACTCCACCTTAAACCAGCCTGTGGCTGATCATCAACCTCAACTCCACCTTAATCCAGCCTGTGGCTGATCATCCACCTCAACTCCACCTTAATCCAGCCTGTGGCTGATCTTCCACCTCAACTCCACCTTAATCCAGCCTGTGGCTGATCCTCCACCTCAACTCCACCTTAATCAAGACTGTGGTTGATCATCCACCTCAACTCCCCCTTAATCCAACCTGTGGCTCATCATCCACCTCAACTCCACCTTATTGCAGCCTTTGGCTGATCTTCTCCCTCAACTCCACCTTAATCCAGCCTGTGGCTGATCATCCACCTCCACTCCACCTTAATCCAACCTGTGGCTGATCATCAACATCAACCCGACCTTAATCCAGCCTGTGGCTGATTATCCACCTCAACCCCACCTTAATCCAGCCTTTGGCTGATCTTCCATCTCAACTCTACCTTAATCCAGCCTGTGGCTGATCCTCCACCTCAACTCCACCTTAATCCAGACTGTGGCTGATCATCCACCTCAACTCCACCTTAATCCAACCTGTGGCTGATCATGCACCTCAACTCCACCTTAATCCAGCCTGTGGCTGATCTTCTCCCTCAACTCCACCTTAATCCAGCCTGTGGCTGATCTTCCACCTCAACTCCACCTTAATCCAGCCTGTGCCTGATCTTCTCCCTCAACTCCAACTTAATCCAGCCTGTGGCTGATCATCCACCTCAACTCCACATTAATCCAGCCTGTGGCTGATCATCCACCTCAACTCCTCCTTAATCCAGCCTGTGGCTGATCTTCTCCCTCAAATCCATCTTAATCCCGCCTGTGGCTGATCATCCACCTCAACCCCACCGTAATCCAGCCTGTGGCTGATCATCCACCTCAACTCCACCTTAATCCAGCCTGTGGCTGATCATCCACCTCAACGCCAATTTATTCCAGCCTGTGGCTGGTCTTCTCCCTCAACTCCAACTTAATCCAGCCTGTGGCTGATCATCCACCTCCACTCCACCTGAATCCAACCTGTGGCTGATCATCAACCTCAACTCCACCTTAATCCAGCCTGTGGCTGATTATCCACCTCAACTCCACCTTAATCCAGCCTGTGGCTGATCTTCCACCTCAACTCCACCTTAATCCAGCCTGTGGCTGATCCTCCACCTCAACTCCACCTTAATCCAGCCTGTGGCTGATCATCCACCTCAACTCCACCTTAATCCAACCTGTGGCTGATCATCCTCCTCAACTCCACCTTAATACAGCCTGTGGCTGATCTTCTCCCTCAACTCCACCTTAATCCAGCCTGTGGCTGATCTTCTCCCTCAACTCCACCTTAATCCAGTCTGTGGCTGATCATCCAACTCAACTCCACCTTAATCCAGCCTGTGCCTGATCTTCTCCCTCAACTCCAACTTAATCCAGCCTGTGGCTGATCATTCACCTCAACTCCACCTTAATCCAGCCGGTGGCTGATCATCCACCTCAACTCCACATTAATCCAGCCTGTGGCTGATCATCCACCTCAACTCCACCTTAGTCCATCCTGTGGCTGATCAACCACCTCAACTCCACCTTAATCCAGCCTGTGTCTCATCTTCTCCCTCAACTCCCACCTTACTCCAGCCTGTGACTGATCATCCACCTCAACTCCACCTTAATCCAGCCTCTGGCTGATCTTCTCCCTCAAATCCATCTTAATCCCGCCTGTGGCTGATCATCCACCTCAACTCCAACGTAATCCAGCCTGTGGCTGATCATCCACCTCAACTCCACTTTAATCCAGCCTGTGTCTTATCTTCACCCTCAACTCCTCCTTTATCCAGCCTGTGGCTGATCCTCTCCCTCAACTCCACGTGAATCCATCCCGTGGCTGATCATCCACCTCAACTCCACATTCATCCAGCCTGTGGCTGATCTTCTCCCTCAACTCCACCTTAATCCAGCCAGTGGCTGAACATCCACCTCAACTCCAACTTAATCCAGCCTCTGGCTGATCATCCACCTCAACTCCACCTTAATCCAGCCAGTGGCTGATCATCCACCTCAACTCCACCTTAATCCAGCCTGTGGCTGATCTTCCACCTCAACTCCACCTTAATCCAGCCTGTGGCTGATCCTCCACCTCAACTCCACCTTAATCAAGACTGTGGTTGATCATCCACCTCAACTCCCCCTTAATCCAACCTGTGGCTCATCATCCACCTCAACTCCACCTTATTGCAGCCTTTGGCTGATCTTCTCCCTCAACTCCACCTTAATCCAGCCTGTGGCTGATCATCCACCTCCACTCCACCTTAATCCAACCTGTGGCTGATCATCAACATCAACCCGACCTTAATCCAGCCTGTGGCTGATTATCCACCTCAACCCCACCTTAATCCAGCCTTTGGCTGATCTTCCATCTCAACTCTACCTTAATCCAGCCTGCGGCTGATCCTCCACCTCAACTCCACCTTAATCCAGACTGTGGCTGATCATCCACCTCAACTCCACCTTAATCCAACCTGTGGCTGATCATGCACCTCAACTCCACCTTAATCCAGCCTGTGGCTGATCTTCTCCCTCAACTCCACCTTAATCCAGCCTGTGGCTGATCTTCCACCTCAACTCCACCTTAATCCAGCCTGTGCCTGATCTTCTCCCTCAACTCCAACTTAATCCAGCCTGTGGCTGATCATCCACCTCAACTCCACATTAATCCAGCCTGTGGCTGATCATCCACCTCAACTCCTCCTTAATCCAGCCTGTGGCTGATCTTCTCCCTCAAATCCATCTTAATCCCGCCTGTGGCTGATCATCCACCTCAACCCCACCGTAATCCAGCCTGTGGCTGATCATCCACCTCAACTCCACCTTAATCCAGCCTGTGGCTGATCATCCACCTCAACGCCAATTTATTCCAGCCTGTGGCTGGTCTTCTCCCTCAACTCCAACTTAATCCAGCCTGTGGCTGATCATCCACCTCCACTCCACCTGAATCCAACCTGTGGCTGATCATCAACCTCAACTCCACCTTAATCCAGCCTGTGGCTGATTATCCACCTCAACTCCACCTTAATCCAGCCTGTGGCTGATCTTCCACCTCAACTCCACCTTAATCCAGCCTGTGGCTGATCCTCCACCTCAACTCCACCTTAATCCAGCCTGTGGCTGATCATCCACCTCAACTCCACCTTAATCCAACCTGTGGCTGATCATCCTCCTCAACTCCACCTTAATACAGCCTGTGGCTGATCTTCTCCCTCAACTCCACCTTAATCCAGCCTGTGGCTGATCTTCTCCCTCAACTCCACCTTAATCCAGTCTGTGGCTGATCATCCACCTCAACTCCACCTTAATCCAGCCTGTGCCTGATCTTCTCCCTCAACTCCAACTTAATCCAGCCTGTGGCTGATCATTCACCTCAACTCCACCTTAATCCAGCCGGTGGCTGATAATCCACCTCAACTCCACATTAATCCAGCCTGTGGCTGATCATCCACCTCAACTCCACCTTAGTCCATCCTGTGGCTGATCAACCACCTCAACTCCACCTTAATCCAGCCTGTGTCTCATCTTCTCCCTCAACTCCACCTTACTCCAGCCTGTGACTGATCATCCACCTCAACTCCACCTTAATCCAGCCTCTGGCTGATCTTCTCCCTCAAATCCATCTTAATCCCGCCTGTGGCTGATCATCCACCTCAACTCCAACGTAATCCAGCCTGTGGCTGATCATCCACCTCAACTCCACTTTAATCCAGCCTGTGTCTTATCTTCACCCTCAACTCCTCCTTTATCCAGCCTGTGGCTGATCCTCTCCCTCAACTCCACGTGAATCCATCCCGTGGCTGATCATCCACCTCAACTCCACATTCATCCAGCCTGTGGCTGATCTTCTCCCTCAACTCCACCTTAATCCAGCCAGTGGCTGAACATCCACCTCAACTCCAACTTAATCCAGCCTCTGGCTGATCATCCACCTCAACTCCACCTTAATCCAGCCAGTGGCTGATCATCCACCTCAACTCCACCTTAATCCAGCCTCTGGCTGATCATCCACCTCAACTCCACCTTAATCCAGCCTCTGGCTGCTCTTCTCCCTCAACTCCACCTTAATCCAGCCTGTGGCTGATCATCCACCTCATCTCCACCTTAATCCAGCCTGTGGCTGATCATCCACCTCAACTCCACCTTAATCCAGCCTCTGGCTGTTCTTATCCCTCAACTCCACATTAATCCAGCCTCTGGCTGAACATCCACCTCAACTCCACCTTAATCCAGACTGTGGCTGATCATCCAACTCAACTCCACCCCAATCCAGCCTGTGGCTAATCATCCACCTCAACTCCACCTTAATCCAGCCTGTGGCTGATCATCCACCTCAACTCCACCTTAATCCAGCCTGTGGCTGTTCTTATCCCTCAACTCCACATTAATCCAGCCTGTGGCTGAACATCCACCTCAACTCCACCTTAATCCAGACTGTGGCTGATCATCCAACTCAACTCCCCCTTAATCCAACCTGTGGCTGATCTTCACCCGCAACTCCACCTTAATCCATCCTGTGGCTGATCATCCACCTCAACTCCCCCTTAATCCAACCTGTGGCTGATCTTCACCCTCAACTCCACCTTAATCCAGCCTGTGGCTGATCTTCTCCCTCAACTCGCCTTCATCCAGCCTGTGGCTGATCATCCACCTCAACTCCACCTTAATCCAGCCTGTGGCTGATCTTCTCCCTCAACTCCAACTTAATCCAGCCTGTGGCTGATCATCCACCTCAACTCCACCTTAATCCAGCCTGTGGCTGAACATCCACCTCAACTCCAACTTATTCCAGCCTGTTTCTGATCATCCATCTCAACTCCACCTTAATCCAGACTGTGGCTGATCATCCAACTCAACTCCAACCTAATCCAGCCTGTGGCTGATCATCCACATCAACTCCACCTTAATCCAGCCTATGGCTGATCATCCACCTCAACTCCTCCTTAATCCAGCCTGTGGCTGATATTCCACCTCCACTTCACCTTAATCCAGCCTGTGGCTGTAATTCTCCCTCAACTCCATCTTAAACCTGCCTGGGGCATATCATCCACCTCAACTCCACCTTAATCCAGCCTGTGGCTGATCATGCACCTCAACTACACCTTAATCCAGCCTATGGCTGATCATCTACCTCAACTCCAACTTAATCCAGCCTGTGGCTGATCTTCTCCCTCAACTCCACCATAATCCAGCCTGTGGCTGATCATCCACCTCAACTCCACCTTAATCCAGCCTGTGGCTGATCCTCTCCCTCAGCTCCACCTTAATCCAGCCTGTGACTGATCATCCACCTCAACTGCACCTTAATCCAGCCCTTGGCTGATCATCCACCTCAACTCCACATTAATCCAGCCTGTGGCTGATCATCCACCTCAACTCCACCTTAATCCAGCCTGTGGCTGATCTTCTCCCTCAACTCCACCTTAATCCAGCCTGTGACTGATCATCCACCTCAACTCCACCTTAAACCAGCCCTTGGCTGATCATCCACCTCAACTCCACATTAATCCAGCCTGTGGCTGATCATGCACCTCAACTCCACCTTAATCCAGCCTGTGGCTGAAATTCTCCCTCAACTCCATCTCTAACCAGCCTGTGGCTGATCATCCACCTCAACTCCACCTTCATCCAGCCTGTGTCTGATCTTCCACCTCAACTCCACCTTAATCCAGCCTGTGGCTGATCATCCACCTCAACACCACCTTAATCCAACCTGTGGCTGATCTTCACCCTCAACTCCAAACTATTCCAGCCTGTGGCTGTTCATCCACCTCAACTCCAACTTAATCCAGCCTGTGGCTGATCATCCACCTCAAATCCACCTTCATCCAGCTTGTGGCTGATTTTCTCCCTCAACTCCATCTTAATCCAGCCTGTGGCTGATCATCCACCTCAACTCCACCTTAATCCAGCCTGTGGCTGTTCTTATCCCTCAACTCCACATTAATCCAGCCTGTGGCTGAACATCCACCTCAACTCCACCTTAATCCAGACTGTGGCTGATCATCCAACTCAACTCCACCTTAATCCAGCCTGTGGCTGATCTTCACCCGCAACTCCACCTTAATCCATCCTGTGGCTGATCATCCACCTCAACTCCCCCTTAATCCAACCTGTGGCTGATCTTCACCCTCAACTCCACCTTAATCCAGCCTGTGGCTGATCTTCTCCCTCAACTCGCCTTCATCCAGCCTGTGGCTGATCATCCACCTCAACTCCACCTTAATCCAGCCTGTGGCTGATCTTCTCCCTCAACTCCAACTTAATCCAGCCTGTGGCTGATCATCCACCTCAACTCCACCTTAATCCAACCTGAGGCTGAACATCCACCTCAACTCCAACTTATTCCAGCCTGTTTCTGATCATCCACCTCAACTCCACCTTAATCCAGACTGTGGCTGATCATCCAACTCAACTCCACCCTAATCCAGCCTGTGGCTGATCATCCACATCAACTCCACCTTAATCCAGCCTGTGGCTAATCTTCTCCCTCAACTCCACATTAATCCAGACTGTGGCTGATCATCCACCTCAACTCCACCTTGATCTAGCCTGTGGCTAATCATCCACATCAACTCCACCTTAATCCAGCCTGTGGCTGATCATCCACATCAACTCCAGCTTAATCCAGCCTATGACTGATCATCCACCTCAACTCCACCTTAATCCAGCCTATGGCTGATCATCCACCTCAACTCCTCCTTAATCCAGCCTGTGGCTGATATTCCACCTCCACTTCACCTTAATCCAGCCTGTGGCTGTAATTCTCCCTCAACTCCATCTTAAACCTGCCTGGGGCATATCATCCACCTCAACTCCACCTTAATCCAGCCTGTGGCTGATCATCCACCTCAACTACACCTTAATCCAGCCTATGGCTGATCATCTACCTCAACTCCAACTTAATCCAGCCTGTGGCTGATCTTCTCCCTCAACTCCACCATAATCCAGCCTGTGGCTGATCATCCACCTCAACTCCACCTTAATCCAGCCTGTGGCTGATCCTCTCCCTCAGCTCCACCTTAATCCAGCCTGTGACTGATCATCCACCTCAACTGCACCTTAATCCAGCCCTTGGCTGATCATCCACCTCAACTCCAACTTACTCCAGCCTGTGGCTGATCATCCACCTCAACTCCACCTTAATCCAGCCTGTGGCTGATCTTCTCCCTCAACTCCACCTTAATCCAGCCTGTGACTGATCATCCACCTCAACTCCACCTTAAACCAGCCCTTGGCTGATCATCCACCTCAACTCCACATTAATCCAGCCTGTGGCTGATCATCCACCTCAACTCCACCTTAATCCAGCCTGTGGCTGAAATTCTCCCTCAACTCCATCTCTAACCAGCCTGTGGCTGATCATCCACCTCAACTCCACCTTCATCCAGCCTGTGTCTGATCTTCCACCTCAACTCCACCTTAATCCAGCCTGTGGCTGATCATCCACCTCAACACCACCTTAATCCAACCTGTGGCTGATCTTCACCCTCAACTCCAAACTATTCCAGCCTGTGGCTGTTCATCCACCTCAACTCCAACTTAATCCAGCCTGTGGCTGATCATCCACCTCAAATCCACCTTCATCCAGCTTGTGGCTGATTTTCTCCCTCAACTCCATCTTAATCCAGCCTGTGACTGATCATCCACCTCAACTCCACCTTAATCAAGCCCTTGGCTGATCATCCACCTCAACTCCACATTAATCCAGCCTGTGGCTGACTTTCTCCCTCAACTCCACCTTAATCCAGCCTGTAGCTGATCTTCCACCTCAACTCCACCTTAATCCAGACTGTGGCTGATCATCCACCTCAGCTCCACCTTAATCCAGCCTGTGGCTGATCTTCACCCTCAACTCCACCTTAATCCAGCCTGTGGCTGATCTTCTCCCTCAACTCCACCTTAAACGAGCCTGTGACTTATCATCCACCTCAACTCTAACTTAATCCAGCCTCTGGCTGCTCTTCTCCCTCAACTCCACCTTAATCCAGCCTGTTGCATTTAATCCACCTCAACTCCCCCTTAATCCAACCTGTGGCTGATCATCCACCTCAACTCCACCTTAATCCAGCCTGTGGCTGATCTTCTCCCTCAACTCCACCTTAATCCAGCCTGTGGCTGATCATCCACCTCATCTCCACCTTAATCCAGCCTGTGGCTGATCATCCACCTCAACTCCACCTTAATCCAGACTGTGGCTGTTCTTATCCCTCAACTCCACATTAATCCAGCCTCTGGCTGAACATCCACCTCAACTCCACCTTAATCCAGACTTTGGCTGATCATCCAACTCAACTCCACCCCAATCCAGCCTGTGGCTAATCATCCACCTCAACTCCACCTTAATCCAGCCTGTGGCTGATCATCCACCTCAACTCCACCTTAATCCAGCTGGTGGCTGATCATGTACCTGAACTCCACCTTAATCCAGCCTGTGGCTGATCATCCACCTCAACTCCACCTTAATCCAGCCTGTGGATGATCTTCTCCCTCAACTCCACCTTAATCCAGCCTGTGGCTGATCATCCACATCAACTCCACCTTAATCCAGCCTGTAGCTGATCTTCCACCTCAACTCCACCTTAATCCAGCCTGTGGCTGATCATCCACCTCAACTCCACCTTAATCCAGCCTGTTGCTGATAATCCACATCAACTCCACCTTCTTCCAGCCTGTGGCTGATCATCCACATCAACTCCAGCTTAATCCAGCCTATGACTGATCATCCACCTCAACTCCTCCTTTATCCAGCCTGTGGCTGATATTCCACCTCCACTTCACCTTAATCCAGCCTGTGGCTGCAATTCTCCCTCAACTCCACCTTAAACCAGCCGGGGGCTGATCATCCACCTCAACTGCACCTTAATCCACCCTGTGGCTGATCATCCACCTCAACTCCACCTTAGTCCAGCCTGTGGCTGATCTTCTCCCTCAACTCCACCTTAATCCAGCCTGTGACTAATCATCCACCTCAACTCCATCTAAATGCAGCCCTTGGCTGATCATCCACCTCAACTCCACGTTAATCCAGCCTGTGGCTGATCATCCACCTCACCTCCTCCTTTATCCAGCCTGTGGCTGATATTCCACCTCCACTTCACCTTAATCCAGCCAGTGGCTGAAATTCTCCCTCAACTCCACCTTAATCCAACCTGTGGCTGATCTTCCACCTCAACTCCTTCTTAATCCAGCCTGTGGCTAATCATCCACCTCAACTCCACCTTAATCCAGCCTGTGGCGGATCATACACCTCAACTCCACCTTAATCCAGCCTGTGGCTATTCATCCACCTCAACACCACCTTAATCCAGCCTGTGGCTGATCATCCACCTCAACTCCACCTGAATCCAACGTGTGGCAGATCATCTCCATCAACTCCGCCTTAATCCAGACTGTGGCTGATCTTCTCCCTCGACTCCACCTTAATCCAGCCTGTGGCTGATCTTCTCCCTCAACTCCACTTTCATCCAGCCTGTGGCTGATCTTCTCCCTCAACGCCACCTTCATCCAGCCTGTGGCTGATCTTCCACCTCAACTCCACCTTAATCCAGCCTGTGGCTGATCTTCCACCTCAACTCCACCTTAATCCAGCCTGTGGCTGATCATCCACCTCAACTCCACCTTAATCCAGCCTGTGGCTGATCATCCACATCAACTCCACCTTAATTCAGCCTGTGGCTGATCTTCTCCCTCAACTCCACCTTAATCCAGCCTGTGGCTGATCATCCACCTCAATTCCACCTTAATCCAGCCTGTGGCTGATCTTCTCCCTCAACTCCACCTTAAACCAGCCTGTGGCTGATCATCCACCTCAACTCCACCTTAATCCAGCCTGTGGCTGATCATCCACCTCAACTCCACCTTAATCCAGCCTGTGGCTGATCTTCTCCCTCAACTCCACCTTAATCCAGCCTGTGGCTGATCATCCACCTCAACTCCACCTTAATGCAGCCTGTGGCTGTTCTTCTCCCTCAACTCCACATTAGTCCAGCCTGTGGCTGAACATCCAACTCAACTCCACATTAGTCCAGCCTGTTGCTGATCATCCACCTCAACTCCAACTTAATCCAGACTGTGGCTGATCATCCACCTCAACTCCACCTTAATCCAGACTGTGGCTGATCATCCAACTCAACTCCACCTTAATCCAGCCTGTGTCTGATCATCCACCTCAACTCCACCTTGACCTAGCCTGTGGCTAATCATCCACCTCAACTCCAAATAACTCCAGCCTGTGGCTGATCTTCTCCCTCAACTCAACCTGAATCCAGCCTGTGGCTGATCATCCACCTCAACTCCACATTAATCCAGCCTGTGGCTGATCTTCTCCCTCAACTCCACCTTAATCCAGCCTGTGGCTGATCATCCACCTCAACTCCACATTAATCCAGCCTGTGGCTGAAATTCTCCCTCAACACCACCTTAATCCAGCCTGTGGCTGATCTTCTCCCTCAACTCGCCTTAATCCAGCCTGTGGCCGATCATCCACCTCAACTCCACCTTAATCCAGCCTCTGGCTGATCATCCACCTCAACTCCACCTTAATCCAGCCTGTGGCTGATCATCCACCTCAACTCCACCTTAATCCAGCCTGTGGCATTTCATCCACCTCAACTCCACCTTAATCCAGCCTGTGGCTGATCCTCTCCCTCAACTCCACCTAAAACGAGCCTGTGACTTATCATCCACTTCAACTCCAATTTAATCCAGCCTGTGGCTGATCTTCGCACTCAACTCCACCTTACTCCAGCCTGTGGCTGATCATACACCTCAACTCAATCTTAATCCAGCCTGTGGCTGATCTTCTCCCTCAACTCCACCTTAATCCAGCCTGTGGCTGATCTTCTCCCTCAACTCCACCTTACTCCAGCCTGTGGCTGATCATCCACCTCAACTTCACCTTAATGCGGCCTGTGGCTGATCTTTTCCCTCAACTCCACCTTAATCCAGCCTGTGGCTGATCTTCTCCCTCAACTCCACCTTACTCCAGCCTGTGGCTGATCATCCAAGTCAACTCCATCTTAATCCAGCCTGTGGCTGATCATCCACCTCAACTCCACCGTAATCCAGCCTGTGGCTTATCATCCACCTCAACTCCACCTTAATCCAGCCTCTGGCTGATCTTCTCCCTCAACTCCATCTTAATCCAGCCTGTGGCTTATCATCCACCTCAACTCCACCGTAATCGAGCCTGTGGCTGATCATCCACCTGAACTCCACCTTAATCCAGCCTGTGGCTGATCATCCACCTCAACTCCACCGTAATCCAGCCTGTGGCTGATCCTCTCCCTGAACTCCAAATTAATCCAGCCTGTGGCTGATCTTCGCACTCAACTCCACCTATATCCAGCCTGTGGCTGATCATCCACCTCAACTCCACCTTAATCCAGCCTGTGGCTGATCTTCTCCCTCAACTCCACCTTACTCCAGCCTGTGGCTGATCATCCAACTCAACTCCGTCTTAGTCCAGCCTGTGGCTGATCATCCACCTCAACTCCACCGTAATCCAGCCTGTGGCTGATCATCCACCTCCACTCCACCTTAATCCAGCCTGTGGCTGATCCTCTCCCTCAACTCCATCTTAATCCAGCCTGTGGCTTATCATCCACCTCAACTCCACCGTAATCCAGCCTGTGGCTGATCATCCACCTCCACTCCACCTTAATCCAGCCTGTGGCTGATCATCCAGCTCAGCTCCACCTTAATCCAGCCTGTGGCTGATCATCCACCTCAACTCCACCTTAATCCAGCCTGTGGCTGATCTTCGACCTCAACTACACCTTAATCCAGCCTGCGGCTGATCATTCACCTCAACTCCACCTTAATCCAGTCTGTGGTTGATCATCCACCTCAACTCCACCTTAATCCAGCCTCTGGCTGATCATCCACCTCAACCCCACTTTAATCCAGCCTGTGGCTGATCTTCTCCCTCAACTCCTACCTAATCCAGCCTGTGGCTGATCATCCACCTCAACTCCCCCTTAATCCAACCTGTGGCTGATCTTCTCCCTCAACTCGCCTTAATCCAGCCTGTGGCTGATCATCCACCTCAACTCCACCGTAATCCAGCCTGTGGCTTATCATGCACCTCAACACCACCTTAATCCAGCCTCTGGCTGATCTTCTCCCTCAACTCCATCTTAATCCAGCCTCTGGCTTATCATCCACCTCAACTCCACCGTAATCCAGCCAGTGGCTGATCATCCACCTCCACTCCACCTTAATCCAGCCTGTGGCTGATCATCCAGCTCAGCTCCACCTTAATCCAGCCTGTGGCTGATCATCCACCTCAACTCCACCTTAATCCAGCCTGTGGCTGATCTTCACCCTCAACTCCACCTTAATCAAGCCTGTGGCTGATCATTCACCTCAACTGCACCTCAATCCAGCCTGTGGCTGAACATCCACCCCAACTCCACCTTAATCCAGCCTCTGGCTGATCATCCACCTCAACTCCCCCTTAATCCAACCTGTGGCTGATCTTCTCCCTCAACTCGCCTTAATCCAGCCTGTGGCTGATCATCCACCTCAACTCCACCTTAATCCAGCCTGTGGCAGTTCATCCACCTCAAATCCACCTTAATCCAGCCTGTGGCTGATTATCCACCTCAACTCCACCTTAATCAAGGCTCTGGCTGATCATCCACCTCAACTCCCCCTTAATCCAACCTGTGGCTGATCTTCTCCCTCAACTCGCCTTAATCCAGCCTGTGGCTGATCATCCACATCAACTCCACCTTAATCCAGCCTGTGGCTGATCTTCTCCCTCAACTCCACCTTAATCCAGCCTGTGGCTGATCATCCACCTCAACTCCACATTAATCCAGCCTGTGGCTGAAATTCTCCCTCAACTCCACCTTAATCCAACCCGTGGCTGATCATCCACCTCAAATCCACCTTAATCCAGCCTGTGGCTGATCATCCACCTCAACTCCACCTTAATCCAGCCTGTGGCTGATCATCCACATCAACTCCACCTTAATCCAGCCTGTGGCTGATCTTCTCCCTCAACTCCACCTTAATCCAGCCTGTGGCTGATCATCCACCTCAATTCCACATTAATCCAGCCTGTGGCTGATCTTCTCCCTCAACTCCACCTTAATCCAGCCTGTGGCTGATCATCCACCTCAACTCCACCTTAATCCAGCCTGTGGCTGATCATGCACCTCAACTCCACCTTAATCCAGCCTGTGGCTGATCTTCTCCCTCAACTCCACCTTAATCCAGCCTGTGGCTGATCATCCACCTCAATTCCACCTTAATGCAGCCTGTGGCTGTTCTTCTCCCTCAACTCCACATTAGTCCAGCCTGTGGCTGAACATCCACCTCAACTCCACATTAGTCCAGCCTGTTGCTGATCATCCACCTCAACTCCAACTTAATCCAGACTGTGGCTGATCATCCACCTCAACTCCACCTTAATCCAGCCTGTGGCTGATCTTCTCCCTCAACTCCACCTTAATCCAGCCTGTGGCTGATCATCCACCTCATCTCCACCTTAATCCAGCCTGTGGCTGATCATCCACCTCAACTCCACCTTAATCCAGACTGTGGCTGTTCTTATCCCTCAACTCCACATTAATCCAGCCTCTGGCTGAACATCCACCTCAACTCCACCTTAATCCAGACTTTGGCTGATCATCCAACTCAACTCCACCCCAATCCAGCCTGTGGCTAATCATCCACCTCAACTCCACCTTAATCCAGCCTGTGGCTGATCATCCACCTCAACTCCACCTTAATCCAGCCGGTGGCTGATCATGTACCTGAACTCCACCTTAATCCAGCCTGTGGCTGATCATCCACCTCAACTCCACCTTAATCCAGCCTGTGGATGATCTTCTCCCTCAACTCCACCTTAATCCAGCCTGTGGCTGATCATCCACATCAACTCCACCTTAATCCAGCCTGTAGCTGATCTTCCACCTCAACTCCACCTTAATCCAGCCTGTGGCTGATCATCCACCTCAACTCCACCTTAATCCAGCCTGTTGCTGATAATCCACATCAACTCCACCTTCTTCCAGCCTGTGGCTGATCATCCACATCAACTCCAGCTTAATCCAGCCTATGACTGATCATCCACCTCAACTCCTCCTTTATCCAGCCTGTGGCTGATATTCCACCTCCACTTCACCTTAATCCAGCCTGTGGCTGCAATTCTCCCTCAACTCCACCTTAAACCAGCCGGGGGCTGATCATCCACCTCAACTGCACCTTAATCCACCCTGTGGCTGATCATCCACCTCAACTCCACCTTAGTCCAGCCTGTGGCTGATCTTCTCCCTCAACTCCACCTTAATCCAGCCTGTGACTAATCATCCACCTCAACTCCACCTAAATGCAGCCCTTGGCTGATCATCCACCTCAACTCCACGTTAATCCAGCCTGTGGCTGATCATCCACCTCACCTCCTCCTTTATCCAGCCTGTGGCTGATATTCCACCTCCACTTCACCTTAATCCAGCCAGTGGCTGAAATTCTCCCTCAACTCCACCTTAATCCAACCTGTGGCTGATCTTCCACCTCAACTCCATCTTAATCCAGCCTGTGGCTAATCATCCACCTCAACTCCACCTTAATCCAGCCTGTGGCGGATCATACACCTCAACTCCACCTTAATCCAGCCTGTGGCTATTCATCCACCTCAACACCACCTTAATCCAGCCTGTGGCTGATCATCCACCTCAACTCCACCTGAATCCAACGTGTGGCAGATCATCTCCATCAACTCCGCCTTAATCCAGACTGTGGCTGATCTTCTCCCTCGACTCCACCTTAATCCAGCCTGTGGCTGATCTTCTCCCTCAACTCCACTTTCATCCAGCCTGTGGCTGATCTTCTCCCTCAACGCCACCTTCATCCAGCCTGTGGCTGATCTTCCACCTCAACTCCACCTTAATCCAGCCTGTGGCTGATCTTCCACCTCAACTCCACCTTAATCCAGCCTGTGGCTGATCATCCACCTCAACTCCACCTTAATCCAGCCTGTGGCTGATCATCCACATCAACTCCACCTTAATCCAGCCTGTGGCTGATCTTCTCCCTCAACTCCACCTTAATCCAGCCTGTGGCTGATCATCCACCTCAATTCCACCTTAATCCAGCCTGTGGCTGATCTTGTCCCTCAACTCCACCTTAAACCAGCCTGTGGCTGATCATCCACCTCAACTCCACCTTAATCCAGCCTGTGGCTGATCATCCACCTCAACTCCACCTTAATCCAGCCTGTGGCTGATCTTCTCCCTCAACTCCACCTTAATCCAGCCTGTGGCTGATCATCCACCTCAACTCCACCTTAATGCAGCCTGTGGCTGTTCTTCTCCCTCAACTCCACATTAGTCCAGCCTGTGGCTGAACATCCACCTCAACTCCACATTAGTCCAGCCTGTTGCTGATCATCCACCTCAACTCCAACTTAATCCAGACTGTGGCTGATCATCCACCTCAACTCCACCTTAATCCAGACTGTGGCTGATCATCCAACTCAACTCCACCTTAATCCAGCCTGTGTCTGATCATCCACCTCAACTCCACCTTGACCTAGCCTGTGGCTAATCATCCACCTCAACTCCAAATAACTCCAGCCTGTGGCTGATCTTCTCCCTCAACTCAACCTGAATCCAGCCTGTGGCTGATCATCCACCTCAACTCCACATTAATCCAGCCTGTGGCTGATCTTCTCCCTCAACTCCACCTTAATCCAGCCTGTGGCTGATCATCCACCTCAACTCCACATTAATCCAGCCTGTGGCTGAAATTCTCCCTCAACACCACCTTAATCCAGCCTGTGGCTGATCTTCTCCCTCAACTCGCCTTAATCCAGACTGTGGCCGATCATCCACCTCAACTCCACCTTAATCCAGCCTCTGGCTGATCATCCACCTCAACTCCACCTTAATCCAGCCTGTGGCTGATCATCCACCTCAACTCCACCTTAATCCAGCCTGTGGCATTTCATCCACCTCAACTCCACCGTAATCCAGCCTGTGGCTGATCCTCTCCCTCAACTCCACCTAAAACGAGCCTGTGACTTATCATCCACTTCAACTCCAATTTAATCCAGCCTGTGGCTGATCTTCGCACTCAAATCCACCTTACTCCAGCCTGTGGCTGATCATACACCTCAACTCAATCTTAATCCAGCCTGTGGCTGATCTTCTCCCTCAACTCCACCTTAATCCAGCCTGTGGCTGATCTTCTCCCTCAACTCCACCTTACTCCAGCCTGTGGCTGATCATCCACCTCAACTTCACCTTAATGCGGCCTGTGGCTGATCTTTTCCCTCAACTCCACCTTAATCCAGCCTGTGGCTGATCTTCTCCCTCAACTCCACCTTACTCCAGCCTGTGGCTGATCATCCAACTCAACTCCATCTTAATCCAGCCTGTGGCTGATCATCCACCTCAACTCCACCGTAATCCAGCCTGTGGCTTATCATCCACCTCAACTCCACCTTAATCCAGCCTCTGGCTGATCTTCTCCCTCAACTCCATCTTAATCCAGCCTGTGGCTTATCATCCACCTCAACTCCACCGTAATCGAGCCTGTGGCTGATCATCCACCTGAACTCCACCTTAATCCAGCCTGTGGCTGATCATCCACCTCAACTCCACCGTAATCCAGCCTGTGGCTGATCCTCTCCCTGAACTCCAAATTAATCCAGCCTGTGGCTGATCTTCGCACTCAACTCCACCTATATCCAGCCTGTGGCTGATCATCCACCTCAACTCCACCTTAATCCAGCCTGTGGCTGATCTTCTCCCTCAACTCCACCTTACTCCAGCCTGTGGCTGATCATCCAACTCAACTCCGTCTTAGTCCAGCCTGTGGCTGATCATCCACCTCAACTCCACCGTAATCCAGCCTGTGGCTGATCATCCACCTCCACTCCACCTTAATCCAGCCTGTGGCTGATCCTCTCCCTCAACTCCATCTTAATCCAGCCTGTGGCTTATCATCCACCTCAACTCCACCGTAATCCAGCCTGTGGCTGATCATCCACCTCCACTCCACCTTAATCCAGCCTGTGGCTGATCATCCAGCTCAGCTCCACCTTAATCCAGCCTGTGGCTGATCATCCACCTCAACTCCACCTTAATCCAGCCTGTGGCTGATCTTCGACCTCAACTACACCTTAATCCAGCCTGCGGCTGATCATTCACCTCAACTCCACCTTAATCCAGTCTGTGGTTGATCATCCACCTCAACTCCACCTTAATCCAGCCTCTGGCTGATCATCCACCTCAACCCCACTTTAATCCAGCCTGTGGCTGATCTTCTCCCTCAACTCCTACCTAATCCAGCCTGTGGCTGATCATCCACCTCAACTCCCCCTTAATCCAACCTGTGGCTGATCTTCTCCCTCAACTCGCCTTAATCCAGCCTGTGGCTGATCATCCACCTCAACTCCACCGTAATCCAGCCTGTGGCTTATCATGCACCTCAACACCACCTTAATCCAGCCTCTGGCTGATCTTCTCCCTCAACTCCATCTTAATCCAGCCTCTGGCTTATCATCCACCTCAACTCCACCGTAATCCAGCCAGTGGCTGATCATCCACCTCCACTCCACCTTAATCCAGCCTGTGGCTGATCATCCAGCTCAGCTCCACCTTAATCCAGCCTGTGGCTGATCATCCACCTCAACTCCACCTTAATCCAGCCTGTGGCTGATCTTCACCCTCAACTCCACCTTAATCAAGCCTGTGGCTGATCATTCACCTCAACTGCACCTTAATCCAGCCTGTGGCTGAACATCCACCCCAACTCCACCTTAATCCAGCCTCTGGCTGATCATCCACCTCAACTCCCCCTTAATCCAATCTGTGGCTGATCTTCTCCCTCAACTCGCCTTAATCCAGCCTGTGGCTGATCATCCACCTCAACTCCACCTTAATCCAGCCTGTGGCAGTTCATCCACCTCAAATCCACCTTAATCCAGCCTGTGGCTGATTATCCACCTCAACTCCACCTTAATCAAGGCTCTGGCTGATCATCCACCTCAACTCCCCCTTAATCCAACCTGTGGCTGATCTTCTCCCTCAACTCGCCTTAATCCAGCCTGTGGCTGATCATCCACATCAACTCCACCTTAATCCAGCCTGTGGCTGATCTTCTCCCTCAACTCCACCTTAATCCAGCCTGTGGCTGATCATCCACCTCAACTCCACATTAATCCAGCCTGTGGCTGAAATTCTCCCTCAACTCCACCTTAATCCAACCCGTGGCTGATCATCCACCTCAAATCCACCTTAATCCAGCCTGTGGCTGATCATCCACCTCAACTCCACCTTAATCCAGCCTGTGGCTGATCATCCACATCAACTCCACCTTAATCCAGCCTGTGGCTGATCTTCTCCCTCAACTCCACCTTAATCCAGCCTGTGGCTGATCATCCACCTCAATTCCACCTTAATCCAGCCTGTGGCTGATCTTCTCCCTCAACTCCATCTTAATCCAGCCTGTGGCTTATCATCCACCTCAACTCCACCGTAATCCAGCCTGTGGCTGATCATCCACCTCCACTCCACCTTAATCCAGCCTGTGGCTGATCATCCAGCTCAGCTCCACCTTAATCCAGCCTGTGGCTGATCATCCACCTCAACTCCACCTTAATCCAGCCTGTGGCTGATCTTCGACCTCAACTACACCTTAATCCAGCCTGCGGCTGATCATTCACCTCAACTCCACCTTAATCCAGTCTGTGGTTGATCATCCACCTCAACTCCACCTTAATCCAGCCTCTGGCTGATCATCCACCTCAACCCCACTTTAATCCAGCCTGTGGCTGATCTTCTCCCTCAACTCCTACCTAATCCAGCCTGTGGCTGATCATCCACCTCAACTCCCCCTTAATCCAACCTGTGGCTGATCTTCTCCCTCAACTCGCCTTAATCCAGCCTGTGGCTGATCATCCACCTCAACTCCACCGTAATCCAGCCTGTGGCTTATCATGCACCTCAACACCACCTTAATCCAGCCTCTGGCTGATCTTCTCCCTCAACTCCATCTTAATCCAGCCTCTGGCTTATCATCCACCTCAACTCCACCGTAATCCAGCCAGTGGCTGATCATCCACCTCCACTCCACCTTAATCCAGCCTGTGGCTGATCATCCAGCTCAGCTCCACCTTAATCCAGCCTGTGGCTGATCATCCACCTCAACTCCACCTTAATCCAGCCTGTGGCTGATCTTCACCCTCAACTCCACCTTAATCAAGCCTGTGGCTGATCATTCACCTCAACTGCACCTCAATCCAGCCTGTGGCTGAACATCCACCCCAACTCCACCTTAATCCAGCCTCTGGCTGATCATCCACCTCAACTCCCCCTTAATCCAACCTGTGGCTGATCTTCTCCCTCAACTCGCCTTAATCCAGCCTGTGGCTGATCATCCACCTCAACTCCACCTTAATCCAGCCTGTGGCAGTTCATCCACCTCAAATCCACCTTAATCCAGCCTGTGGCTGATTATCCACCTCAACTCCACCTTAATCAAGGCTCTGGCTGATCATCCACCTCAACTCCCCCTTAATCCAACCTGTGGCTGATCTTCTCCCTCAACTCGCCTTAATCCAGCCTGTGGCTGATCATCCACATCAACTCCACCTTAATCCAGCCTGTGGCTGATCTTCTCCCTCAACTCCACCTTAATCCAGCCTGTGGCTGATCATCCACCTCAACTCCACATTAATCCAGCCTGTGGCTGAAATTCTCCCTCAACTCCACCTTAATCCAACCCGTGGCTGATCATCCACCTCAAATCCACCTTAATCCAGCCTGTGGCTGATCATCCACCTCAACTCCACCTTAATCCAGCCTGTGGCTGATCATCCACATCAACTCCACCTTAATCCAGCCTGTGGCTGATCTTCTCCCTCAACTCCACCTTAATCCAGCCTGTGGCTGATCATCCACCTCAATTCCACATTAATCCAGCCTGTGGCTGATCTTCTCCCTCAACTCCACCTTAATCCAGCCTGTGGCTGATCATCCACCTCAACTCCACCTTAATCCAGCCTGTGGCTGATCATGCACCTCAACTCCACCTTAATCCAGCCTGTGGCTGATCTTCTCCCTCAACTCCACCTTAATCCAGCCTGTGGCTGATCATCCACCTCAATTCCACCTTAATGCAGCCTGTGGCTGTTCTTCTCCCTCAACTCCACATTAGTCCAGCCTGTGGCTGAACATCCACCTCAACTCCACATTAGTCCAGCCTGTTGCTGATCATCCACCTCAACTCCAACTTAATCCAGACTGTGGCTGATCATCCACCTCAACTCCACCTTAATCCAGCCTGTGGCTGATCTTCTCCCTCAACTCCACCTTAATCCAGCCTGTGGCTGATCATCCACCTCATCTCCACCTTAATCCAGCCTGTGGCTGATCATCCACCTCAACTCCACCTTAATCCAGACTGTGGCTGTTCTTATCCCTCAACTCCACATTAATCCAGCCTCTGGCTGAACATCCACCTCAACTCCACCTTAATCCAGACTTTGGCTGATCATCCAACTCAACTCCACCCCAATCCAGCCTGTGGCTAATCATCCACCTCAACTCCACCTTAATCCAGCCTGTGGCTGATCATCCACCTCAACTCCACCTTAATCCAGCCGGTGGCTGATCATGTACCTGAACTCCACCTTAATCCAGCCTGTGGCTGATCATCCACCTCAACTCCACCTTAATCCAGCCTGTGGATGATCTTCTCCCTCAACTCCACCTTAATCCAGCCTGTGGCTGATCATCCACATCAACTCCACCTTAATCCAGCCTGTAGCTGATCTTCCACCTCAACTCCACCTTAATCCAGCCTGTGGCTGATCATCCACCTCAACTCCACCTTAATCCAGCCTGTTGCTGATAATCCACATCAACTCCACCTTCTTCCAGCCTGTGGCTGATCATCCACATCAACTCCAGCTTAATCCAGCCTATGACTGATCATCCACCTCAACTCCTCCTTTATCCAGCCTGTGGCTGATATTCCACCTCCACTTCACCTTAATCCAGCCTGTGGCTGCAATTCTCCCTCAACTCCACCTTAAACCAGCCGGGGGCTGATCATCCACCTCAACTGCACCTTAATCCACCCTGTGGCTGATCATCCACCTCAACTCCACCTTAGTCCAGCCTGTGGCTGATCTTCTCCCTCAACTCCACCTTAATCCAGCCTGTGACTAATCATCCACCTCAACTCCACCTAAATGCAGCCCTTGGCTGATCATCCACCTCAACTCCACGTTAATCCAGCCTGTGGCTGATCATCCACCTCACCTCCTCCTTTATCCAGCCTGTGGCTGATATTCCACCTCCACTTCACCTTAATCCAGCCAGTGGCTGAAATTCTCCCTCAACTCCACCTTAATCCAACCTGTGGCTGATCTTCCACCTCAACTCCATCTTAATCCAGCCTGTGGCTAATCATCCACCTCAACTCCACCTTAATCCAGCCTGTGGCGGATCATACACCTCAACTCCACCTTAATCCAGCCTGTGGCTATTCATCCACCTCAACACCACCTTAATCCAGCCTGTGGCTGATCATCCACCTCAACTCCACCTGAATCCAACGTGTGGCAGATCATCTCCATCAACTCCGCCTTAATCCAGACTGTGGCTGATCTTCTCCCTCGACTCCACCTTAATCCAGCCTGTGGCTGATCTTCTCCCTCAACTCCACTTTCATCCAGCCTGTGGCTGATCTTCTCCCTCAACGCCACCTTCATCCAGCCTGTGGCTGATCTTCCACCTCAACTCCACCTTAATCCAGCCTGTGGCTGATCTTCCACCTCAACTCCACCTTAATCCAGCCTGTGGCTGATCATCCACCTCAACTCCACCTTAATCCAGCCTGTGGCTGATCATCCACATCAACTCCACCTTAATCCAGCCTGTGGCTGATCTTCTCCCTCAACTCCACCTTAATCCAGCCTGTGGCTGATCATCCACCTCAATTCCACCTTAATCCAGCCTGTGGCTGATCTTCTCCCTCAACTCCACCTTAAACCAGCCTGTGGCTGATCATCCACCTCAACTCCACCTTAATCCAGCCTGTGGCTGATCATCCACCTCAACTCCACCTTAATCCAGCCTGTGGCTGATCTTCTCCCTCAACTCCACCTTAATCCAGCCTGTGGCTGATCATCCACCTCAACTCCACCTTAATGCAGCCTGTGGCTGTTCTTCTCCCTCAACTCCACATTAGTCCAGCCTGTGGCTGAACATCCACCTCAACTCCACATTAGTCCAGCCTGTTGCTGATCATCCACCTCAACTCCAACTTAATCCAGACTGTGGCTGATCATCCACCTCAACTCCACCTTAATCCAGACTGTGGCTGATCATCCAACTCAACTCCACCTTAATCCAGCCTGTGTCTGATCATCCACCTCAACTCCACCTTGACCTAGCCTGTGGCTAATCATCCACCTCAACTCCAAATAACTCCAGCCTGTGGCTGATCTTCTCCCTCAACTCAACCTGAATCCAGCCTGTGGCTGATCATCCACCTCAACTCCACATTAATCCAGCCTGTGGCTGATCTTCTCCCTCAACTCCACCTTAATCCTGCCTGTGGCTGATCATCCACCTCAACTCCACATTAATCCAGCCTGTGGCTGAAATTCTCCCTCAACACCACCTTAATCCAGCCTGTGGCTGATCTTCTCCCTCAACTCGCCTTAATCCAGACTGTGGCCGATCATCCACCTCAACTCCACCTTAATCCAGCCTCTGGCTGATCATCCACCTCAACTCCACCTTAATCCAGCCTGTGGCTGATCATCCACCTCAACTCCACCTTAATCCAGCCTGTGGCATTTCATCCACCTCAACTCCACCGTAATCCAGCCTGTGGCTGATCCTCTCCCTCAACTCCACCTAAAACGAGCCTGTGACTTATCATCCACTTCAACTCCAATTTAATCCAGCCTGTGGCTGATCTTCGCACTCAAATCCACCTTACTCCAGCCTGTGGCTGATCATACACCTCAACTCAATCTTAATCCAGCCTGTGGCTGATCTTCTCCCTCAACTCCACCTTAATCCAGCCTGTGGCTGATCTTCTCCCTCAACTCCACCTTACTCCAGCCTGTGGCTGATCATCCACCTCAACTTCACCTTAATGCGGCCTGTGGCTGATCTTTTCCCTCAACTCCACCTTAATCCAGCCTGTGGCTGATCTTCTCCCTCAACTCCACCTTACTCCAGCCTGTGGCTGATCATCCAACTCAACTCCATCTTAATCCAGCCTGTGGCTGATCATCCACCTCAACTCCACCGTAATCCAGCCTGTGGCTTATCATCCACCTCAACTCCACCTTAATCCAGCCTCTGGCTGATCTTCTCCCTCAACTCCATCTTAATCCAGCCTGTGGCTTATCATCCACCTCAACTCCACCGTAATCGAGCCTGTGGCTGATCATCCACCTGAACTCCACCTTAATCCAGCCTGTGGCTGATCATCCACCTCAACTCCACCGTAATCCAGCCTGTGGCTGATCCTCTCCCTGAACTCCAAATTAATCCAGCCTGTGGCTGATCTTCGCACTCAACTCCACCTATATCCAGCCTGTGGCTGATCATCCACCTCAACTCCACCTTAATCCAGCCTGTGGCTGATCTTCTCCCTCAACTCCACCTTACTCCAGCCTGTGGCTGATCATCCAACTCAACTCCGTCTTAGTCCAGCCTGTGGCTGATCATCCACCTCAACTCCACCGTAATCCAGCCTGTGGCTGATCATCCACCTCCACTCCACCTTAATCCAGCCTGTGGCTGATCCTCTCCCTCAACTCCATCTTAATCCAGCCTGTGGCTTATCATCCACCTCAACTCCACCGTAATCCAGCCTGTGGCTGATCATCCACCTCCACTCCACCTTAATCCAGCCTGTGGCTGATCATCCAGCTCAGCTCCACCTTAATCCAGCCTGTGGCTGATCATCCACCTCAACTCCACCTTAATCCAGCCTGTGGCTGATCTTCGACCTCAACTACACCTTAATCCAGCCTGCGGCTGATCATTCACCTCAACTCCACCTTAATCCAGTCTGTGGTTGATCATCCACCTCAACTCCACCTTAATCCAGCCTCTGGCTGATCATCCACCTCAACCCCACTTTAATCCAGCCTGTGGCTGATCTTCTCCCTCAACTCCTACCTAATCCAGCCTGTGGCTGATCATCCACCTCAACTCCCCCTTAATCCAACCTGTGGCTGATCTTCTCCCTCAACTCGCCTTAATCCAGCCTGTGGCTGATCATCCACCTCAACTCCACCGTAATCCAGCCTGTGGCTTATCATGCACCTCAACACCACCTTAATCCAGCCTCTGGCTGATCTTCTCCCTCAACTCCATCTTAATCCAGCCTCTGGCTTATCATCCACCTCAACTCCACCGTAATCCAGCCAGTGGCTGATCATCCACCTCCACTCCACCTTAATCCAGCCTGTGGCTGATCATCCAGCTCAGCTCCACCTTAATCCAGCCTGTGGCTGATCATCCACCTCAACTCCACCTTAATCCAGCCTGTGGCTGATCTTCACCCTCAACTCCACCTTAATCAAGCCTGTGGCTGATCATTCACCTCAACTGCACCTTAATCCAGCCTGTGGCTGAACATCCACCCCAACTCCACCTTAATCCAGCCTCTGGCTGATCATCCACCTCAACTCCCCCTTAATCCAATCTGTGGCTGATCTTCTCCCTCAACTCGCCTTAATCCAGCCTGTGGCTGATCATCCACCTCAACTCCACCTTAATCCAGCCTGTGGCAGTTCATCCACCTCAAATCCACCTTAATCCAGCCTGTGGCTGATTATCCACCTCAACTCCACCTTAATCAAGGCTCTGGCTGATCATCCACCTCAACTCCCCCTTAATCCAACCTGTGGCTGATCTTCTCCCTCAACTCGCCTTAATCCAGCCTGTGGCTGATCATCCACATCAACTCCACCTTAATCCAGCCTGTGGCTGATCTTCTCCCTCAACTCCACCTTAATCCAGCCTGTGGCTGATCATCCACCTCAACTCCACATTAATCCAGCCTGTGGCTGAAATTCTCCCTCAACTCCACCTTAATCCAACCCGTGGCTGATCATCCACCTCAAATCCACCTTAATCCAGCCTGTGGCTGATCATCCACCTCAACTCCACCTTAATCCAGCCTGTGGCTGATCATCCACATCAACTCCACCTTAATCCAGCCTGTGGCTGATCTTCTCCCTCAACTCCACCTTAATCCAGCCTGTGGCTGATCATCCACCTCAATTCCACCTTAATCCAGCCTGTGGCTGATCTTCTCCCTCAACTCCACCTTAATCCAGCCTGTGGCTGATCATCCACCTCAACTCCACCTTAATCCAGCCTGTGGCTGATCATGCACCTCAACTCCACCTTAATCCAGCCTGTGGCTGATCTTCTCCCTCAACTCCACCTTAATCCAGCCTGTGGCTGATCATCCACCTCAATTCCACCTTAATGCAGCCTGTGGCTGTTCTTCTCCCTCAACTCCACATTAGTCCAGCCTGTGGCTGAACATCCACCTCAACTCCACATTAGTCCAGCCTGTTGCTGATCATCCACCTCAACTCCAACTTAATCCAGACTGTGGCTGATCATCCACCTCAACTCCACCTTAATCCAGACTGTGGCTGATCATCCAACTCAACTCCACCTTAATCCAGCCTGTGTCTGATCATCCACCTCAACTCCACCTTGACCTAGCCTGTGGCTAATCATCCACCTCAACTCCAAATAACTCCAGCCTGTGGCTGATCTTCTCCCTCAACTCCACCTGAATCCAGCCTGTGGCTGATCATCCACCTCAACTCCACATTAATCCAGCCTGTGGCTGATCTTCTCCCTCAACTCCACCTTAATCCAGCCTGTGGCTGATCATCCACCTCAACTCCACATTAATCCAGCCTGTGGCTGAAATTCTCCCTCAACACCACCTTAATCCAGCCTGTGGCTGATCTTCTCCCTCAACTCGCCTTAATCCAGCCTGTGGCCGATCATCCACCTCAACTCCACCTTAATCCAGCCTCTGGCTGATCATCCACCTCAACTCCACCTTAATCCAGCCTGTGGCTGATCATCCACCTCAACTCCAACTTAATCCAGCCTGTGGCATTTCATCCACCTCAACTCCACCTTAATCCAGCCTGTGGCTGATCCTCTCCCTCAACTCCACCTAAAACGAGCCTGTGACTTATCATCCACTTCAACTCCAATTTAATCCAGCCTGTGGCTGATCTTCGCACTCAACTCCACCTTACTCCAGCCTGTGGCTGATCATACACCTCAACTCAATCTTAATCCAGCCTGTGGCTGATCTTCTCCCTCAACTCCACCTTAATCCAGCCTGTGGCTGATCTTCTCCCTCAACCCCACCTTACTCCAGCCTGTGGCTGATCATCCACCTCAACTTCACCTTAATGCGGCCTGTGGCTGATCTTCTCCCTCAACTCCACCTTATTCCAGCCTGTGGCTGATCTTCTCCCTCAACTCCACCTTACTCCAGCCTGTGGCTGATCATCCAACTCAACTCCATCTTAATCCAGCCTGTGGCTGATCATCCACCTCAACTCCACCGTAATCCAGCCTGTGGCTTATCATCCACCTCAACTCCACCTTAATCCAGCCTCTGGCTGATCATCTCCCTCAACTCCATCTTAATCCAGCCTGTGGCTTATCATCCACCTCAACTCCACCGTAATCGAGCCTGTGGCTGATCATCCACCTGAACTCCACCTTAATCCAGCCTGTGGCTGATCATCCACCTCAACTCCACCGTAATCCAGCCTGTGGCTGATCCTCTCCCTGAACTCCAAATTAATCCAGCCTGTGGCTGATCTTCGCACTCAACTCCACCTATATCCAGCCTGTGGCTGATCATCCACCTCAACTCCACCTTAATCCAGCCTGTGGCTGATCTTCTCCCTCAACTCCACCTTACTCCAGCCTGTGGCTGATCATCCAACTCAACTCCGTATTAGTCCAGCCTGTGGCTGATCATCCACCTCAACTCCACCGTAATCCAGCCTGTGGCTGATCATCCACCTCCACTCCACCTTAATCCAGCCTCTGGCTGATCTTCTCCCTCAACTCCATCTTAATCCAGCCTGTGGCTTATCATCCACCTCAACTCCACCTTAATCCAGCCTGTGGCATTTCATCCACCTCAACTCCACCTTAATCCAGCCTGTGGCTGATCCTCTCCCTCAACTCCACCTAAAACGAGCCTGTGACTTATCATCCACTTCAACTCCAATTTAATCCAGCCTGTGGCTGATCTTCGCACTCAACTCCACCTTACTCCAGCCTGTGGCTGATCATACACCTCAACTCAATCTTAATCCAGCCTGTGGCTGATCTTCTCCCTCAACTCCACCTTAATCCAGCCTGTGGCTGATCTTCTCCCTCAACCCCACCTTACTCCAGCCTGTGGCTGATCATCCACCTCAACTTCACCTTAATGCGGCCTGTGGCTGATCTTCTCCCTCAACTCCACCTTAATCCAGCCTGTGGCTGATCTTCTCCCTCAACTCCACCTTACTCCAGCCTGTGGCTGATCATCCAACTCAACTCCATCTTAATCCAGCCTGTGGCTGATCATCCACCTCAACTCCACCGTAATCCAGCCTGTGGCTTATCATCCACCTCAACTCCACCTTAATCCAGCCTCTGGCTGATCATCTCCCTCAACTCCATCTTAATCCAGCCTGTGGCTTATCATCCACCTCAACTCCACCGTAATCGAGCCTGTGGCTGATCATCCACCTGAACTCCACCTTAATCCAGCCTGTGGCTGATCATCCACCTCAACTCCACCGTAATCCAGCCTGTGGCTGATCCTCTCCCTGAACTCCAAATTAATCCAGCCTGTGGCTGATCTTCGCACTCAACTCCACCTATATCCAGCCTGTGGCTGATCATCCACCTCAACTCCACCTTAATCCAGCCTGTGGCTGATCTTCTCCCTCAACTCCACCTTACTCCAGCCTGTGGCTGATCATCCAACTCAACTCCGTATTAGTCCAGCCTGTGGCTGATCATCCACCTCAACTCCACCGTAATCCAGCCTGTGGCTGATCATCCACCTCCACTCCACCTTAATCCAGCCTCTGGCTGATCTTCTCCCTCAACTCCATCTTAATCCAGCCTGTGGCTTATCATCCAACTCAACTCCACCGTAATCCAGCCTGTGGCTGATCATCCACCTCCACTCCACCTTAATCCAGCCTGTGGCTGATCATCCAGCTCAGCTCCACCTTAATCCAGCCTGTGGCTGATCATCCACCTCAACTCCACCTTAATCCAGCCTGTGGCTGATCTTCGCCCTCAACTACACCTTAGTCCAGCCTGTGGCTGATCATTCACCTCAACTCCACCTTAATCCAGTCTGCGGCTGAACATCCACCTCAACTCCACCTTAATCCAGCCTCTGGCTGATCATCCACCTCAACCCCACTTTAATCCAGCCTGTGGCTGATCTTCTCCCTCAACTCCTACCTAATCCAGCCTGTGGCTGATCATCCACCTCAACTCCCCCTTAATCCAACCTGTGGCTGATCTTCTCCCTCAACTCGCCTTAATCCAGCCTGTGGCTGATCATCCACCTCAACTCCACCGTAATCCAGCCTGTGGCTTATCATGCACCTCAACACCACCTTAATCCAGCCTCTGGCTGATCTTCTCCCTCAACTCCATCTTAATCCAGCCTCTGGCTTATCATCCACCTCAACTCCACCGTAATCCAGCCAGTGGCTGATCATCCACCTCCACTCCACCTTAATCCAGCCAGTGGCTGAACATCCACCACAACACCACCTTAATCCAGCCTCTGGCTGATCATCCACCTCAACTCCCCCTTAATCCAACCTGTGGCTGATCTTCTCCCTCAACTCGCCTTAATCCAGCCTGTGGCTGATCATCCACCTCAACTCCACCTTAATCCAGCCTGTGGCAGTTCATCCACATCAAATCCACCTTAATCCAGCCTGTGGCTGATTATCCACCTCAACTCCACCTTAATCAAGGCTCTGGCTGATCATCCACCTCAACTCCACCTTAAAACAGCCTGTGGCTGATCATCCACCTCAACTCCCCCTTAATCCAACCTGTGGCTGATCTTCTCCCTCAACTCGCCTTATTCCAGCCTGTGGCTGATCATCCACATCAACTCCACCTTAATCCAGCCTGTGGCTGATCTTCTCCCTCAACTCCACCTTAATCCAGCCTGTGGCTGATCATCCACCTCAACTCCACATTAATCCAGCCTGTGGCTGAAATTCTCCCTCAACTCCACCTTAATCCAACCCGTGGCTGATCATCCACCTCAAATCCACCTTAATCCAGCCTGTGGCTGATCATCCACCTCAACACCACCTTAATCCAGCCTGTGGCTGATCTTCTCCCTCAACTCGCCTTAATCCAGCCTGTGGCTGATCATCCACCTCAACTGCACCTTAATGCAGCCTCTGGCGGATCATCCACCTCAACTCCACCTTAATCCATCCTGTGGCTGATCATCCACCTCAACTCCACCTTATTCCAGCCTGTGGCATTTCATCCACCTCAACTCCACCTTAATCCAGCCTGTGGCTGATCATCCACCTCAACTCCACCTAAAACGAGCCTGTGACTTATCATCCACTTCAACTCCAATTTAATCCAGCCTGTGGCTGATCTTCGCACTCAACTCCACCTTACTCCAGCCTGTGGCTGATCATCCACCTCAACTCCATCTTAATCCATCCTGTGGCTGATCTTCTCCCTCAACTCCACCTTAATCCAGCCTGTGGCTGATCTTCTCCCTCAACTCCACCATACTCCAGCCTGTGGCTGATCATCCACCTCAACTCCACCTTAATGCGGCCTGTGGCTGATCTTCTCCCTCAACTCCACCTTAATCCAGCCTGTGGCTGATCTTCTCCCTCAGCTCCACCTTACTCCAGCCTGTGGCTGATCATCCAACTCAACTCCATCTTAATCCAGCCTGTGGCTGATCCTCCACTCAACTCCAACGTAATCCAGCCTGTGGCTTATCATCCACCTCAACTCCAACTTAATCCAGCCTCTGGCTGATCTTCTCCCTCAACTCCATCTTAATCCAGCCTGTGGCTTATCATCCACCTCAACTCCACCGTAATCCAGCCTGTGGCTGATCATCCACCTCAACACCACCTTCATCCAGCCTGTGGCTGATCATCCACCTCAACTCAACCTTAATCCAGCCTGTGGCTGTTCATCCACCTGAACTCCACCTTAATCCAGCCTGTGGCTGATCATCCACCTCAACTCCACCGTAATCCAGCCTGTGGCTGATCCTCTCCCTCAACTCCAACTTAATCCAGCCTGTGGCTGATCTTCGCACTCAACTCCACCTATATCCAGCCTGTGGCTGATCATCCACCTCAACCCCACCTTAATCCAGCCTGTGGCTGATCTTCTCCCTCAACTCCACCTTACTCCAGCCTGTGGCTGATCATCCAACTCAACTCCATCTTAATCCAGCCTGTGGCTGATCATCCACCTCAACTCCACCGTAATCCAGCCTGTGGCTTATCATCCACCTCAACTCCACCTTAATCCAGCCTCTGGCTGATCTTCTCCCTCAACTCCATCTTAATCCAGCCTGTGGCTTATCATCCACCTCAACTCCACCGTAGTCCAGCCTGTGGCTGATCATCCACCTCCACTCCACCTTAATCCAGCCTGTGTCTGATCATCCAGCTCAGCTCCACCTTAATCCAGCCTGTGGCTGATCATCCACCTCAACTCCACCTTAATCCAGCCTGTGGCTGATCTTCACCCTCAACTCCACCTTAATCCAGCCTGTGGCAGATCATCCACCTCAACTCCACCTTAATCCAACCTGTGGCTGATCATCCAACTCAACTCCACATTAATCCAGCCCGTGGCTGATCTTCCACCTCAACTCCACCTTAATCCAGCCTGTGGCTGATCAGCCACCTCAACACCACCTTAATACAGCCTGTGGCTCATCATCTACCTCAACTCCACCTTCATCCAGCTTGTGGCTGATCTTCTCCCTCAACTCCATCTTAATCCAGCCTGTGGCTAATCATCCACCTCAACTCCACCTTAATCCAGCCTGTGGCGGATCATACACCTCAACTCCACCTTAATCCAGCCTGTGGCTATTCATCCACCTCAACACCACCTTAATCCCGCCTGCGGCTGATCATCCTCCTCAACTCCACCTGAATCCAACGTGTGGCAGATCATCTCCATCAACTCCGCCTTAATCCAGACTGTGGCTGATCTTCTCCCTCGACTCCACCTTAATCCAGCCTGTGGCTGAACTTCTCCCTCAACTCCACCTTCATCCAGCCTGTGGCTGCTCATCCACCTCAGCTCCACTGTAATCCAAACTGTGGCTGATCATCCACCTCAACTCCAACTTAATCCAGCCTGTGGCTGATCATCCACCTCTACTCCACCTTAATCCAGCCTGTGGCTGATCTTCTCCCTCAACTCCACCTTAATCCAGCCTGTGGCTGATCATCCACCTCAACTCCACCTTAATCCAGCCTGTGGCTGATCTTCTCCCTCAACTCCACCTAAATCCAGCCTGTGGCTGGTCGTCTCCCTCAACTCCACAATAATCCAGCCTGTGGCAGATCATCCAGCTCAACTCCTCCTTTATCCAGCCTGTGGCTGATCATCCACCTCAACTCCTCCTTAATCCAGCCTCTGGCTGATCATCCACCTCAACTCCACCTTAATCCAGCGTGTGACTGATCATCCATATCAACTCCAGCTTAATCCAGCCTATGACTGATCATCCACCACAACTCCAACTTAATCCTGCCTGTGGCTGATCATCCACCTCAACTCCACCTTAATCCTGCCTTTGGCTTATCATCCACCTCAACTCCACCTTCATCCAGCCTGTGGCTGATCATCCACCTCAACTCCACTGTAATCCAGCCTGTGGCTGTTCATCCACCTCAACTCCACCGTAATCCAGCCTGTGGCTTATCATCCACCTCAACTCCACCTTAATCCAGCCTCTGGCTGATCTTCTCCCTCAACTCCATCTTAATCCAGCCTGTGGCTTATCATCCACCTCAACTCCACCGTAGTCCAGCCTGTGGCTGATCATCCACCTCCACTCCACCTTAATCCAGCCTGTGGCTGATCATCCAGCTCAGCTCCACCTTAATCCAGCCTGTGGCTGATCATCCACCTCAACTCCACCTTAATCCAACCTGTGGCTGATCATTCACCTCAACTCCACTGTAATCCAGCCTGTGGCTGTTCATCCACCTCAACTCCACCTTAATCCAGACTGTGGCTGATCTTCCACCTCAACTCCACCTTAATCCAGCCTGTGGCTGATCTTCTCCCTCAACTCCACCTTCAGCCAGCCTGTGGCTGATCATCCACCTCAACTCCACTGTAATCCAGCCTGTGGCTGTTCATCCACCTCAACTCCACCTTAATCCAGACTGTGGCTGATCATCCACCTCAACTCCACCTTAATCCAGCCTGTGGCTGACCATCCACCTCAACTCCACATTAATCCAGCCTGTGGCTGATCATCCACCTCAACTCCACCTTAATCCAGCCTGTGGCGGATCATCCACCTCAACTCCACCTTAATCCAGCCTGTGGCTGATCATCCACCTCAACTCCATCTTAATCCAGCCTGTGGCTGGTCATCCACCTAACCTCCACCGTAATCCAGCCTGTGGCTGATCATCCACCTCAACTCCACCTTAATCCAGCCTGTGGCTGATCATCCACCTCAACTCCACCTTAATCCAGCCTGTGGCTGATCATCCACCTCAACTCCACCTTAATCCAGCCTGTGGCTGATCTTCTCCCTCAACTCCACCTTAATCCAGCCTGTGGCTGATCATCCACCTCAATTCCACCTTAATCCAGCCTGTGGCTGTTCTTCTCCCTCAACTCCACATTAGTCCAGCCTGTGGCTGAACATCCACCTCAACTCCACATTAGTCCAGCCTGTTGCTGATCATCCACCTCAACTCCGACTTAATCCAGACTGTGGCTGATCATCCACCTCAACTCCACCTTAATACAGACTGTGGCTGATCATCCAACACAACTCCACCCTAATCCAGCCTGTGGCTGATCATCCACCTCAACTCCACCTTAATCCAGCCTGTGGCTGATCTTCTCCCTCAACTCCACCTTCATCCAGCCTGTGGCTGATCTTCTCCCTCAACTCCAACTTCATCCAGCCTGTGGCTGATCTTCTCCCTCAACTCCACCTTCATCCAGCCTGTGGCTGATCATCCACCTCAACTCCACTGTAATCCAGCCTGTGGCTGTTCATCCACCTCAACTCCACCTTAATCTAGACTGTGGCTGATCTTCCACCTCAACTCCACCTAAATCCAGCCTGTGGCTGATCTTCTCCCTCAACTCCACCTTCATCCAGCCTGTGGCTGATCATCCACCTCAACTCCACTGTAATCCAGCCTGTGGCTGTTCATCCACCTCAACTCCACCTTAATCCAGACTGTGGCTGATCATCCACCTCAACTCCACCTTAATCCAGCCTGTGGCTGATCATCCACCTCAACTCCACATTAATCCAGCCTGTGGCTGATCATCCACCTCAACTCCACCTTAATCCTGCCTGTGGCGGATCATCCACCTCAACTCCACCTTAATCCAGCCTATGGCTGATCTTCTCCCTCAACTGCACCTTAATCCAGCCTGTGAATGATCATCCACATCAACTCCACCTTAATCCAGCCTGTGGCTGATCATCCACCTCAACTCCATCTTAATCCAGCCTGTGGCTGATCATCCACCTCACCTCCACCGTAATCCAGCCTGTGGCTGATCATCCACCTCAACTCCACCTTAATCCAGCCTGTGGCTGATCATCCACCTCAACTCCACCTTAATCCAGCCTGTGGCTGATCCTCTCCCTCAACTCCAACTTAATCCAGCCTGTGGCTGATCATCCAGCTCAACTCTACCTAAATCCAGCCTGTGGCTGATCATCCACCTCAACTCCACCTTAATCCAGCCTGTGGCTGATCATCCACCTCAACTCCACTTTAATACAGCCTGTGGCTGATCTTCTCCCTCAACTCCACCTTAATCCAGCCTGTGGCTGATCATCCACCTCAACTCCACCTTAATCCAGCCTCTTGCTGATCATGCACCTCAACTCCACGTGAATCCAGCCTGTGGCTGATCATCCACCTCAACTCCACATTCATCCAGCCTGTGGCTGATCTTGTCCCTCAACCCCACCTTGATCCAGCCTGTGGCTGAACATCCACCTCAACTCCAACTTAATCCAGCCTCTGGCTGATCATCCACATCAACTCCACCTTAATCCAGCCTGTGGCTGATCATCCACCTCAACCCCACTTTAATCCAGACTGTGGCTGATCTTCTCCCTCAACTCCTACTTAATCGAGCCTATGGCTTATCATCCACATCAACTCCCCCTTAATCCAACCTTTGGCTGATCTTCACCCTCAATTCCACCTTAATCCAGCCTGTGGCTGATCATCCACCTCAATTCCACCTTAATCCAGCCTGTGGCTGATCTTCTCCCTCAACTCCACCTTAATCCAGCCAGTGGCTGATCATCCACCTCAAATCCACCTTAATCCAGCCTGTGGCAGATCATCCACCTCAACTCCACCTTAATCCAGCCTGTGGCTGATCATCCACCTCAACTCCACCTTAATCCAGCCTGTGGCTGAACATCCACCTCAACTCCACATTAGTCCAGCCTTTTGCTGATCATCCACCTCAACTCCAAATTAATCCAGACTGTGGCTGATCATCCACCTCAACTCCACCTTAATCCAGACTGTGGCTGATCATCCAACTCAACTCCACCCTAATCCAGCCTGTGGCTGATCATCCACCTCAACTCCACCTTGATCTAGCCTCTGGCTAATCATCCACCTCAACTCCAAATAACTCCAGCCTGTTGCTGATCTTCTCCCTCAACTCCACCTGAATCCAGCCTGTGGCTGATCATCCACCTCAACTCCACATTAATCCAGCCTGTGGCTGATCTTCTCTCTCAACTCCACCTTAATCCAGCCTGTGGCTGATCATCCACCTCAACTCCACATTAATCCAGCCTGTGGCTGAAATTCTCCCTCAACACCACCTTAATCCAGCCTGTGGCTGATCTTCTCCCTCAACTCGCCTTAATCCAGCCTGTGGCTGATCATCCACCTCAACTCCACCTTAATCCAGCCTCTGGCTGATCATCCACCTCAACTCCACCTTAATCCAGCCTGTGGCTGATCATCCACCTCAACTCCAACTTAATCCAGCCTGTGGCATTTCATCCACCTCAACTCCACCTTAATCCAGCCTGTGGCTGATCCTCTCCCTCAACTCCACCGAAAACGAGCCTGTGACTTATCATCCACTTCAACTCCACATTAATCCAGCCTGTGGCTGATCATCCACCTCCACTCCACCTTAATCCAGTCTTTGGCTGATCATACACATCAACTCAATCTTAATCCAGCCTGTGGCTGATCTTCTCCTTCAACTCCACCTTAATCCAGCCTGTGGCTGATCTTCTCCCTCAACTCCACCTTACTACAGCCTGTGGCTTATCATCCACCTCAACTTCACCTTAATGCGGCCTGTGGCTGATCTTCTCCCTCAACTCCACCTTAATCCAGCCTGTGGCTGATCTTCTCCCTCAACTCCACCTTAATCCAGCCTCTGGCTGATCATCCACCTCAACTCCACCGTAACCCAGCCTGTGGCTGATCATCCACCTGAACTCCACCTTAATCCAGCCTGTGGCTGATCATCCACCTCAACTACACCGTAATCCAGCCTGTGGCTTATCATCCACCTCAACTCCACCTTAATCCAGCCTCTGGCTGATCTTCTCCCTCAACTCCATCTTAATCCAGCCTGTGGCTTATCATCCACCTCAACTCCACCATAGTCCAGCCTGTGGCTGATCATCCACCTCCACTCCACCTTAATCCAGCCTGTGGCTGATCATCCACCTCAACTCCACCTTAATCCAGCCTGTGGCTGATCATCCAACTCAGCTCCACCTTAATCCAGCCTGTGGCTGATCATTCACCTCAACTCCACCTTATTCCAGCCTGTGGCTGAACATCCACCTCAACTCCACCTTAATCCAGCCTCTGGCTGATCATCCACCTCAAACACACTTTAATCCAGCCTGTGGCTGATCTTCTCCCTTAACTCCTACCTAATCCAGCCTGTGGCTGATCATCCACCTCAACTCCCCCTTAATCCAGCCTGTGGCTGATCTTCTCCCTCAACTCTCCTTAATCCAGCCTGTGGCTGATCATCCATCTCAACTCCACCGTAATCCAGCCTGTGGCTTATCATCCACCGCAACTCCACCTTATTCCAGCCTCTGGCTGATCTTCTCCCTCAACTCCAACTTAATCCAGCCTGTGGCTTATCATCCACCTCAACTCCACCGTAATCCAGACTGTGTCTGATCATCCACCTCCACTCCACCTTAATCCAGCCTGTGGCTGATCATCCAGCTCAGCTCCACCTTAATCCAGCCAGTGGCTGATCATCCACCTCAACTCCACCTTAATCCAGCCTGTGGCTGATCTTCACCCTCAACTCCACCTTAATCCAGCCTGTGGCTGATCATTCACCTCAACTCCACCTTAATCCAGCCTGTGGCTGAACATCCACCTCAACTCCACCTTAATCCAGCCTCTGGCTGATCATCCACCTCAACCCCACTTTAATCCAGCCTGTGGCTGATCTTCTCCCTCAACTCCTACCTAATCCAGCCTGTGGCTGATCATCCACCTCAACTCCCCCTTAATCCAACCTGTGGCTGATCTTCTCCCTCAACTCGCCTTAATCAGGCCTGTGGCTGATCATCCACCTCAACTACACCTTAATCCAGCCTGTGGCAGTTCATCCACCTCAAATCCACCTTAATCCAGCCTCTGGCTGATCATCCACCTCAACCCCACTTTAATCCAGCCTGTGGCTGATCTTCTCCCTCAACTCCTACCTAATCCAGCCTGTGGCTGATTTTCTCCCTCAACTCCACCTTAATCCAGCCTGTGGCTGATCTTCTCCATCATCTCCACATTAATCCAGCCTGTGGCTGATCATCCACCTCAACTCCACCTTAATCAAGGCTCTGGCTGATCATCCAACTCAACTCCACCTTAATCCAGCCTGTGGCTGATCATCCAACTCAACTCCACCTTAATCCAGCCTGTGGCTGATCTTCTCCCTCAACTCCACCTGAATCCAGCCTGTGGCTGAACTTCCACCTCAACTCCACCTTAATCCAGCCTGTGGCTGATCATCCACCTCAACTCCACCTTAATCCAGCCTGTGGCTGATCATCCACCTCAACTCCACCTTAATCCAGCCTGTGGCTGATCTTCTCCCTCAACTCCACCTTAATCCAGCCTGTGGCTGATCTTCTCCCTCAACTCCACCTTAAACAAGCCTGTGTCTGTTCATCCACCTCAAATCCACCTTAATCCAGCCTGTGGCTGATCATCTCCCTCAACTCCACCTTAATCCAGCCTGTAGCAGATCATCCACCTCAACTCCACCTTAATCCAGCCTGTGGCTGATCATCCACCTCAAGTCCACCTTAATCCAGCCTATGGCTGATCTTCTCCCTCAACTCCACCTTAATCCAGCCTCTGGCTGATCTTCTCCCTCAACTCCAACTTAATCCAGCCTGTGGCTGATCTTCTCCCTCAACTCCACCTTAATCCAGACTGTGGCTGATCATCCACCTCAACTCCACCTTAATCCAGCCTGTGGCTAATCATCTGCCTCAACTCCAGCTTAATCCAGCCTGTGGCTGATCATCCACCTCAAATCCACCTTAAACCAGCCTGTGGCTGATCATCTCCCTCAACTCAACCTTATTCCAGCCTGTGTCTGATCATGCACCTCAACTCCACCTTAATCCAGCCTGTGGCTGATCTTCTCCCTCAACTCCACCTAAATCGAGCCTGTGGCTGATCTTCTCCCTCAACTCCACCTTAATCCAGCCTGTGGCTGATCTTCTCCCTCAACTCCACCTTAATCCAGCCTGTGGCTGATCATCCACCTCAATTCCGCCTTAAACCAGCCTGTGGCTGATCATCTCCCTCAACTCCACCTTATTCCAGCCTGTGTCTGATCATGCACCTCAACTCCACCTTAATCCAGCCTGTGGCTGATCTTCGCACTCAACTCCACCTACATCCAGACTGTGGCTGATCATCAACCTCAACTCCACCTTAATCCAGCCTGTGGCTGATCTTCTCCCTGAACTCCACCTTACTCGAGCCTGTGGCTGATCATCCAACTCAACTCGATCTTAATCCAGCCTGTGGCTGATCATCCACCTCAACTCCACCGTAATCCAGGCTGTGCCTTATCATCCACCTCAACTCCACCTTAATCCAGCCTCTGGCTGATCTTCTCCCTCAACTCCATCTTAATCCAGCCTGTGGCTTATCATCCACCTCAACTCCACCATAGTCCAGCCTGTGGCTGATCATCCACCTCCACTCCACCTTAATCCAGCCTGTGGCTGATCATCCACCTCAACTCCACCTTAATCCAGCCTGTGGCTGATCATCCAGCTCAGCTCCACCTTAATCCAGCCTGTGGCTGATCATTCACCTCAACTCCACCTTATTCCAGCCTGTGGCTGAACATCCACCTCAACTCCACCTTAATCCAGCCTCTGGCTGATCATCCACCTCAAACACACTTTAATCCAGCCTGTGGCTGATCTTCTCCCTTAACTCCTACCTAATCCAGCCTGTGGCTGATCATCCACCTCAACTCCCCCTTAATCCAGCCTGTGGCTGATCTTCTCCCTCAACTCTCCTTAATCCAGCCTGTGGCTGATCATCCATCTCAACTCCACCGTAATCCAGCCTGTGGCTTATCATCCACCGCAACTCCACCTTATTCCAGCCTCTGGCTGATCTTCTCCCTCAACTCCAACTTAATCCAGCCTGTGGCTTATCATCCACCTCAACTCCACCGTAATCCAGACTGTGTCTGATCATCCACCTCCACTCCACCTTAATCCAGCCTGTGGCTGATCATCCAGCTCAGCTCCACCTTAATCCAGCCAGTGGCTGATCATCCACCTCAACTCCACCTTAATCCAGCCTGTGGCTGATCTTCACCCTCAACTCCACCTTAATCCAGCCTGTGGCTGATCATTCACCTCAACTCCACCTTAATCCAGCCTGTGGCTGAACATCCACCTCAACTCCACCTTAATCCAGCCTCTGGCTGATCATCCACCTCAACCCCACTTTAATCCAGCCTGTGGCTGATCTTCTCCCTCAACTCCTACCTAATCCAGCCTGTGGCTGATCATCCACCTCAACTCCCCCTTAATCCAACCTGTGGCTGATCTTCTCCCTCAACTCGCCTTAATCAGGCCTGTGGCTGATCATCCACCTCAACTACACCTTAATCCAGCCTGTGGCAGTTCATCCACCTCAAATCCACCTTAATCCAGCCTCTGGCTGATCATCCACCTCAACCCCACTTTAATCCAGCCTGTGGCTGATCTTCTCCCTCAACTCCTACCTAATCCAGCCTGTGGCTGATTTTCTCCCTCAACTCCACCTTAATCCAGCCTGTGGCTGATCTTCTCCATCATCTCCACATTAATCCAGCCTGTGGCTGATCATCCACCTCAACTCCACCTTAATCAAGGCTCTGGCTGATCATCCAACTCAACTCCACCTTAATCCAGCCTGTGGCTGATCATCCAACTCAACTCCACCTTAATCCAGCCTGTGGCTGATCTTCTCCCTCAACTCCACCTGAATCCAGCCTGTGGCTGAACTTCCACCTCAACTCCACCTTAATCCAGCCTGTGGCTGATCATCCACCTCAACTCCACCTTAATCCAGCCTGTGGCTGATCATCCACCTCAACTCCACCTTAATCCAGCCTGTGGCTGATCTTCTCCCTCAACTCCACCTTAATCCAGCCTGTGGCTGATCTTCTCCCTCAACTCCACCTTAAACAAGCCTGTGTCTGTTCATCCACCTCAAATCCACCTTAATCCAGCCTGTGGCTGATCATCTCCCTCAACTCCACCTTAATCCAGCCTGTAGCAGATCATCCACCTCAACTCCACCTTAATCCAGCCTGTGGCTGATCATCCACCTCAAGTCCACCTTAATCCAGCCTATGGCTGATCTTCTCCCTCAACTCCACCTTAATCCAGCCTCTGGCTGATCTTCTCCCTCAACTCCAACTTAATCCAGCCTGTGGCTGATCTTCTCCCTCAACTCCACCTTAATCCAGACTGTGGCTGATCATCCACCTCAACTCCACCTTAATCCAGCCTGTGGCTGATCATCTGCCTCAACTCCAGCTTAATCCAGCCTGTGGCTGATCATCCACCTCAAATCCACCTTAAACCAGCCTGTGGCTGATCATCTCCCTCAACTCAACCTTATTCCAGCCTGTGTCTGATCATGCACCTCAACTCCACCTTAATCCAGCCTGTGGCTGATCTTCTCCCTCAACTCCACCTAAATCGAGCCTGTGGCTGATCTTCTCCCTCAACTCCACCTTAATCCAGCCTGTGGCTGATCTTCTCCCTCAACTCCACCTTAATCCAGCCTGTGGCTGATCATCCACCTCAAATCCGCCTTAAACCAGCCTGTGGCTGATCATCTCCCTCAACTCCACCTTATTCCAGCCTGTGTCTGATCATGCACCTCAACTCCACCTTAATCCAGCCTGTGGCTGATCTTCTCCCTCAACTCCACCTTAATCCAGCCTGTGGCTGATCATCCACCTCAACTCCACCTTAATCCAGCCTGTGGCTGATCATCCACCTCAACTACACCTTAATCCAGCCTGTTGCTGATCATCCACCTCAACTCCACCTTAATCCAGCCTGTGGCTGATCATCCAACTCAACTCCAGCTTAATCCAGCCTGTGGCTGATCTTCTCCCTCAACTCCACATTAATCCATCCTGTGGCTGATCTTCTCCCTCAACTCCACCTTAATCCATCTTGTGGCTGATCATTCCCCTCAAGTCCACCTTAATCCAGCCTGTGGCTGATCATCCACCACAACTCCACCTTAATGCAGCCTGTGGCTGATCATCCACCTCAACTCCACCTTAATCCGGCCTGTGGCTGATCTTCTCCCTCAACTCCACCTTAATCCAGCCTGTGGCTAATTATCCACCTCAACTCCACCTTAATCCATCCTGTGGCTGATCATCCACCTCAACTCCACCTTAATACAGCCTGTGGCTGATCTTCACCCTCAACTCCACATTAATCCAGCCTTTGGCTGATCTTCTCCCTCAACTCCACCTTAATCCAGCCTGTGGCTGATCTTCTCCCTCAACTCCACCTTAATCCAGCCTGTGGCTGATCATCCACCTCAACTCCACCTTAATCCAGCCTGTGGCTGATCATCCACCTCAACTCCACCTTAATCCAGCCTGTGGCTGTTCATCCACCTCAACTCCACCTTAATCCTGCCTGTGGCTGATCTTCTCCCTCAACTCCATCTTAATCCAGCCTGTGGCTGATCATCCACCTCAACTCCACATTAATCCAGGCTGTGGATGATCATCCACCTCAACTCGACCGTAATCCAGCCTGTGGCTGATCCTCTCCCTCAACTCCACCTTAAACGAGCCTGTGACTTATCATCCACCTCAACTCCAACTTAATCCAGCCTGTGGCTGATCCTCTCACTCAACTCCACCTTACTCCAGCCTGTGGCTGATCATCCACATCAACTCCACCTTAATCCAGCCTGTGGCTAATCTTCTCCCTCAACTCCACCTTAATCCAGCCTGTGGGTGAACATCCACCTCAACTCCAACTTAGTCCAGCCTGTGGATGACCATCCACCTCAGCTCCACCTTAATCCAGCCTCTGGCTGATCATCCACCTCAACCCCACCTTAATCCAGCCTGTGGCTGATCATCCAACTCAACTCCACTCTAATCCAGCCTGTGGCTGATCATCAACCTCAACTCCACCTTAATCTAGCCTGTGGCTAATCATCCACCTCAACTCCACGTTAATCCAGCCTGTGGCTGATCATCCACCTCAAATACACATTAACCCAGCCTGTGGCTGATCATCTACCTCAACTCCACCTTAATCAAGCCTGTGGCTGATCTTCTCCCTCAACTCCACCTTAATCCAGCCTGTGACTGATCATCCACCTCAACTCCACCTTAATCCAGCCCGTGGCTGATCATCCACCTCAACTCCACATTCATCCAGACTGTGGCTTATCATCCACCTCAACTCCACCTTAATCCAGCCTGTGGCTGATCTTCTCCCTCACTCCACGTTAATACAGCCTGTGTCTGATCATCCACCTCAACTCCACCGTAATCCAGCCTGTGGCTTATCATCCACCTCAACTCCACCTTAATCCAGCCTCTGGCTGATCTTCTCCCTCAACTCCATCTTAATTGAGCCTGTGGCTTATCATCCACCTCAACTCCACCGTAATCCAGCCTGTGGCTGATCTTCCACCTCAACTCCACCTTAATCCAGCCTGTGGCTGATGATCCAGCTCACCTCCACCTTAATCCAGCCTGTGGCTGATCTTCACCCTCAACTCCACCTTCATCCAGCCTGTTGCTGATCTTCTCCCTCAACTCCACCTCAATCCAGCCTGTGGCTGATCATTCACCTCAACTCCACCTTAATCCAGCCTGTGGCTGAACATCCACCTCAACTCCACCTTAATCCAGCCTCTGGCTGATCATCCACCTCAACCCCACTTTAATCCAGCCTGTGGCTGATCTTCTCCCTCAACTCCACCTTAATCCAGCCTGTGGCTGACCTTCTCCCTCAACTCCACCTTAAACAAGCCTGTGTCTGATCATCCACCTCAAATCCACCTTAATCCAGGCTGTGGCTGATCGTCACCCTCAACTCCACCTTAATCCAGCCTGTGGCTGATCATCCACCTCAACTCCACCTTAATCCAGCCTGTGGCTGATCTTCTCCCTCAACTCCACCTTAATCCACCCTGTGGCTGATCTTCTCCCTCAACTCCACGTTACTCCACCCTGTGGCTGATCTTCTCCCTCAACTCCACCGTAATCCAGCCTGTGGCTGATCATTCTCCTCAACTCCACCTTAATCCAACCTGTGGCTGATCATCCACCTCAACTCCACCTTAATCCAGCCTGTGGCTGATCATCCACCTCAACTCCACCTTAATCCAGCCTGTGGCTGATCTTCTCCCTCAACTCCACCTTAATCCAGCCTGTGGCTGATCATCCACCTCAACTCCACCTTAATCCAGCCTGTGGCTGATCATCTGCCTCAACTCAATCTTAATCCAGCCTGTGTCTGATCATCCACCTCAAATCCACCTTAATCCAGCTTGTGGCTGATCATCTCCCTCAACTCCACCTTAATCCAGCTTGTCGCTGAGCTTCTCCCTCAACTCCACCTTAATCCAGCCTGTGGCTGATCTTCTCCCTCAACTCCACCTTAATCCAGCCTGTGGCTAATCTTCTCCCTCAACTCCACCTTAATCCAGCCTGTGTCTGATCATCCACCTCAAATCCACCTTAATCCAGCCTGTGGCTGATCATCCACCTCAACTCCACCTTAATCCAGCCTGTGGCTGATCATCCACCTCAACCCCACCTTAATCCAGCCTGTGGCTGATCTTCTCCCTCAACTCCACCTTAATCCATCCTGTGGCTGATCTTCTCCCTCAACTCCACCTTAATCAACCCTGTGGCTGATCATTCCCCTCAAGTCCGCCTTAATCCAGCCTGTGGCTAATCATCCACTTCGACTCCACCTTAATCCAGCCTGTGGCTGATCATCCAGCTCAACTCCACCTTAATGCAGCCTGTGTCTGATCTTCTCAGTCAACGCAAGCTTAATCCTGCCTGTGGCTGAATTATCCACCTCAACTCCACCTTAATCCAGCCTGTGTCTGATCTTCTCCCTGAACTCCACATTAATCCAGCCTGTGTCTGATCTTCTCCCTGAACTCCACATTAATCCAGCCTGTGTCTGATCTTCTCCCTCAACTCCACCTTAATCCAGCCTGTGGCTGATCTTCTCCCTCAACTCCACCTTAATCCAGCCTGTGGCTAATCATGCACCTTAACTCCACCTTAATCCAGCCTGTGGCTGATCATCCACCTCAACTCCACCTTAATCCAGCCTCTGGCTGATCATCCAACTCAACTCCACCTTAATCCAGCCTGTGGCTGATCATCCACCTCAACTCCACATTAATCCAGTCTGTGGATGATCATCCACCTCAACTCCACCGTAATCCAGCCTGTGGCTGATCTTCTCCCTCAACTCCACCTTAAACGAGCCTGTGACTTATCATCCACCTCAACTCCAACTTAGTCCAGCCTGTGGCTGATCCTCTCAATCAACTCCACCATAATCCAGCCTGTGGCTGATCATCCACCTCAACTCCACCTTAATCCAGCCTGTGGCTGATCTTCTCACTCAACTCCACCTTAATCCAGCCTGTGGGTGAACATCCACCTCAACTCCAACTTAGTCCAGCCTGTGGATGATCATCCACCTCAGCTCCACCTTAATCCAGCCTGTCGCTGATCATCCACCTCAACCCCACCTTAATCCAGCCTGTGGCTGATCATCCAACTCAACTCCACCCTAATCCAACCTGTGGCTGATCATCCACCTCAACTCCACATTAATCTAGCCTGTGGCTAATCATCCACCTCAACTCCACGTTAATCCAGCCTGTGGCTGATCATCCACCTCAACTATCCCTTAATCCAGCCTGTGGCTGATCATCTACCTCAACTCCACCTTATTCAAGCCTTTGGCTGATCTTCACTCTCAACTCCACCTTAATGCAGCATGTGGCTGATCATCTTCCTCAACTCCACCTTAATCAAGCCTGTGGCTGATCTTCTCACTCAACTCCAACTTAATCCAGCCTGTGACTGATCATCCACCTCAACTCCACTTCAATCCAGCCCGTGGGTGATCATCCACCTCAACTCCACATTAATCCATCCTGTGGAAGATCTTCCACCTCAACTCCACCTTAATCCAGACTGTGGCTTATCATCCAACTCAACTCCACCTTAATCCAGCCTGTGGCTGATCTTCTCCCTCAACTCCACGTTAATACAGCCTGTGTCTGATCATCCACCTCAACTCCACCTTAATCCAGCCTGTGGCTGATCATCCACCTCAACTCCACCTTAATCCAGCCTGTGGCTGATAATCCACATCAACTCCACCTTAATCCAGCCTGTGTCTGATCATCCACATCAACTCCACCTTAATCCAGACTGAGGCTGATATTCCACCTCTTCTTCACCTTTATCCGGCCTCTGGCTGAAGTTCTCCCTCAACTCCACCTTAATCCAGCCTGTGGCTTATCATCCACCTCAACTCGACCTTAATCTAGCCTGTGGCTTAACATCCACCTCAACTACACCTTAATCCAGCCTGTGGCTGATCATCTACCTCAACTACACCTTAATCCAGCCTGTGGCTGATCTTCTCCCTCAACTCCACCTTATTGCAGCCTGTGGCTGATCATCCACATCAACTCCAACTTTATCCAGCCTGTGGCTAATGATCCGCCTCAACTCCACCTTAATCTAGCCTGTGGCTTATCATCCACCTCAATTACACCTTAATCCAGCCTGTGGCTGATCATCTACCTCAACACCACCTTAATCCAGCCTGTGGCTTATCATCCACCTCAACTCCACCTTAATCCAGCCTGTGGATGATCTTCACCCTCAACTCCACCTTAATCCAGCCTGTGACTGATCATCCACCTCAACTCCACCTTAATCCAGCCCGTGGCTGATCATCCACATCAACTCCCCATTAATCCAGCCTGTGGCTGATCTTCCACCACAACTCCACCTTAATCCAGCCTGTGGCTGATCATCCACCTCAACTCCACCTTAATCCAGCCTGTGGCTGATCATCCACCTCAAGTCCACCTTAATCCAGACTGTGGCTGATCTTCGCCCTCAACTCCACCTTAATCCAGCCTGTGGCTGATCATCCACCTCAACACCGTAATCCAGCCTGTGGATGATCATCCACCTCAGCTCCACCTTAATCCAGCCTGTCGCTGATCATCCACCTCAACCCCACCTTAATCCAGCCTGTGGCTGATCATCCAACTCAACTCCACCCTAATCCAACCTGTGGCTGATCATCCACCTCAACTCCACCTTAATCTAGCCTGTGGCTAATCATCCACCTCAACTCCACGTTAATCCAGCCTGTGGCTGATCATCCACCTCAACTACACCTTAATCCAGCCTGTGGCTGATCATCTACCTCAACTCCACCTTATTCAAGCCTTTGGCTGATCTTCACTCTCAAATCCACCTTAATGCAGCATGTGGCTGATCATCTACCTCAACTCCACCTTAATCAAGCCTGTGGCTGATCATCCAAATCAACTCCACCCTAATCCAACCTGTGGCTGATCATCCACCTCAACTCCACCTTAATCTAGCCTGTGGCTAATCATCCACCTCAACTCCACGTTAATCCAGCCTATGGCTGATCATCCACCTCAACTACACCTTAATCCAGCCTGTGGCTGATCATCTACCTCAACTCCACCTTATTCAAGCCTTTGGCTGATCTTCACTCTCAAATCCACCTTAATGCAGCATGTGGCTGATCATCTACCTCAACTCCACCTTAATCAAGCCTGTGGCTGATCTTCTCCCTCAACTCCAACTTAATCCAGCCTGTGACTGATCATCCACCTCAAATCCACTTTAATCCAGCCCGTGGGTGATCATCCACCTCAACTCCACATTAATCCATCCTGTGGCTGATCTTCCACCTCAACTCCACCTTAAGACTGTGGCTTATCATCCACCTCAACTCCACCTTAATCCAGCCTGTGGCTGATCTTCTCCCTCAACTCCACGTTAATACAGCCTGTGTCTGATCATCCACCTCAACTCCACCTTAATCCAGCCTGTGGCTGATCATCCACCTCAACTCGACCTTAATCTAGCCTGTGGCTTATCATCCACCTCAACTCCACCTTAATCCAGCCTGTGGCTGATCATCTACCTCAACTACACCTTAATCCAGCCTGTGGCTGATCTTCTCCCTCAACTCCACCTTATTGCAGCCTGTGGCTGATCATCCACATCAACTCCAACTTTATCCAGCCTGTGGCTTATCATCCACCTCAACTCGACCTTAATCTAGCCTGTGGCTTATCATCCACCTCAACTACACCTTAATCCAGCCTGTGGCTGATCATCTACCTCAACTACACCTTAATCCAGCCTGTGGCTGATCTTCTCCCTCAACTCCACCTTATTGCAGCCTGTGGCTGATCATCCACATCAACTCCAACTTTATCCAGCCTGTGGCTTATCATCCACCTCAACTCCACCTTAATCTAGCCTGTGGCTTATCATCAACCTCAATTACACCTTAATCCAGCCTGTGGCTGATCATCTACCTCAACACCACCTTAATCCAGCCTGTGGCTTATCATCCACCTCAACTCCACCTTAATCAAGCCTGTGGATGATCTTCACCCTCAACTCCACCTTAATCCAGCCTGTGATTGATCATCCACTTCAACTCCACCTTAATCCAGCCCGTGGCTGATCATCCACATCAACTCCCCATTAATCCAGCCTGTGGCTGATCATCCACCTCAACACCGTAATCCAGCCTGTGGCTGATCATCCACCTCAACTCCACCTTAATCAAGCCTCTGGGGGATCTTCTCCCTCAACTCCATCTTAATCCAGCCTGTGGCTGATCATCCACCTCAACTCCACCTTAATCCAGCCTGTGGTTGATCTTCTCCCTCAACTCCACATTTATCCAGCCTGTGGCTGATCATCCCCCTCAACTCCACATTAATCCATCCTGTGGCTGATCATCCAACTCAACTCCACCTTACTCCAGCCTGTGGCTGATCATCCACCTCAACTCATCCTTAATCCAGCCTGTGGCTTATCTTCTCACTCAATGCCACCTTTCTCCAGCCTGTGGCTGATCATCCACCTCAACTCCACTATAATCCAGCCTGTGGCTGATCATCCACCTCAACTCCACCTTAATCCAGCCTCTGGCTGATCTTCTCCCTCAACTCCATCTTAATCCAGCCTGTGGCTGATCATTCACCTCAACTCCACCGTAATCCAGCCTGTGGCTGATCAAGCAGTTCAGCTCCACCTGAATCCAGCCTGTGGCTGATCATTCACCTCAAATCCACATTCATCCAGCCTGTGGCTGATCTTCACCCTCAACTCCACCTTAATCCAGCCTGTGGCTGAACATCCATCTCAACTCGACCTTAATCGAGCCTCTGGCTGATCATCCACCTCAACCCCACTTTAATCCAACCTGTGGCTGATCTTCTCCCTCAACTCCTAATTAATCCAGCCTGTGGCTGATCATCCACCTCAACTCACCCTTAATCCAACATGTGGCTGATCTTCACCATCAACTCCACCTTAATCCAGCCTGTGGCAGATCATCCACCTCAACTCCACCTTAATCCAGCCTGTGGCTGTTCATCCACCTGAACTCCACCTTAATCCAGCCTGTGGCTGATCATCCACCTCAACTCCACATTAATCCAAACTGTGGATGATCATCCACCTCAAATCCAGGCTGTGGATGATCATCCACCTCAACTCCACCTTAATCCAGCCTGTGGCTGATCATCCAACTGAACTCCATTTTAATCCAGCCTGTGGCTGATCATCCACCTCAAACCCACTTTCATCCAGCCTGTGGCTGATCTTCTCCCTCAACTCCTACTTAATCGAGCCTGTGGCTTATCATCCACCTCAACTCCACCTTAATCCAACCTGAGGCTGATCTTCACCCTCAACTCCACCTTAATCCAGCCTGTGGCTGATCTTCTCCCTCAACTCGCCTAAATCCAGCCTGTGGCTGATCATCCACCTCAACTCCAACTTAATCCAGCCTCTGGCTGATCATCCACCTCAACTCCAACTTAATCCAGCCTGTGGCTGATTTTCTCCCTCAACTCCACCTTAATCCAGCCTGTGGCTGATCATCCACCTCAATTCCACCTTAATCCAGCCTGTGGCTGTTCTTCTCCCTCAACTCCACATTAATCCAGCCTGTGGCTGAACATCCACCTCAACTCCACATTAATCCAGCCTGTGGCTGATCATCCACCTCAATTCCACCTTAATCCAGCCTGTGGCTGTTCTTCTCACTCAACTCCACCTTAATCCAGCCTGTGGCTTATCATCCACCTCATTTCCACCTTAATCTAGCCTGTGGCTTATCATCCACCTCAACTACACCTTAATCCAGCCTGTGGATGATCATCTACCTCAACACCACCTTAATCCAGCCTGTGGCTTATCATCCACCTCAACTCCACATTAATCCAGCCTGTGGATGATCTTCACACTCAACTCCACCTTAATCCAGCCTGTGACTGATCATCCACCTCAACTCCACCTTAATCCAGCCCGTGGCTGATCATCCACATCAACTCCCCATTAATCCAGCCTGTGGCTGATCTTCCACCTCAACTCCACCTTAATCCAGCCTGCGGCTGATCATCCACCTCAACTCCACCTTTATCCAGCCTGTGGCTGATCATCCACCTCAACTCCACCTTAATCCAGCCTGTGGCTGATCTTCTCCCTCAACTCCACCTTAATCCAGCCTGTGGCTGATCTTCTCCATCAACTCCACCTTAATCCAGCCTGTGGCTGATCTTCTCCCTCAACTCCACCTTAATCCAGCCTGTGGCTGATCTTCTCCCTCAACTCCACCTTAATCCAGTCTGTGGCTGATCATCCACCTCAACTCCACCTTAATCCAGCCTGTGGCTGATCTTCGCCCTCAACTCCACCTTACTCCATCCTGTGGCTGATCATCCACCTCAACACCGTAATCCAGCCTGTGGCTGATCATCCACCTCAACTCCACCTTAATCCAGCCTCTGGCTGATCTTCTCCCTCAACTCCATCTTAATCCAGCCTGTGGCTGATCATCCCCCTCAACTCCACCTTAATCCATCCTGTGGCTGATCATCCACCTCAACTCCACCTTACTCCAGCCTGTGGCTGATCTTCTCCCTCAATGCCACCTTACTCCAGCCTGTGGCTGATCATCCACCTCAACTCCACTGTAATCCAGCCTGTGGCTGATCATCCACCTCAACTCCACCTTAATCCAGCCTCTGGCTGATCTTCTCCCTCAACTCCACATTAATCCAGCCTGTGGCTGATCTTCTCCCTCAATGCCACCTTAATCCAGCCTGTGGCTGATCATCCACCTCAACTCCACTGTAATCCAGCCTGTGGCTGATCATCCACCTCAACTCCACCTTAATCCAGCCTCTGGCTGATCTTCTCCCTCAACTCCATCTTAATCCAGCCTGTGGCTGATCATTGACCACAACTCCACCTTAATCCAGCCTCTGGCTGATCTTCTCCCTCAACTCCATCTTAATCCAGCCTGTGGCTGATCATTGACCACACCTCCACCGTAATCCAGCCTGTGGCTGTTCATTTACCTCAAATCCACATTCATCCAGCCTGTGGCTGATCTTCTCCCTCAACTCCACCTTAATCCAGCCTGTGGCTGAACATCCACCTCAACTCCACCTTAATCGAGCCTGTGGTTGATCATCCACCTCAACCCCACTTTAATCCAACCTGTGGCTGATCTTCTCCCTCAACTCCTAATTAATCCAGCCTGTGGCTGATCATCCACCTCAACTCCACCTTAATCCAGCCTGTGGCTGTTCATCCACCTGAACTCCATCTTAATCCAGCCTGTGGGTCTTCATCCACCTCAACTCCACCGTAATCCATCCTGTGTCTGATCATCTACCTCAACTACACCTTAATCCAGCCTGTAGCTGATCTTCTCCCTCAACTCCACCTTATTGCAGCCTCTGGCTGATCATCCACATCAACACAACCTTTATCCAGCCTGTGGTTTATCATCCACCTCAACTCCACCTTAATCTAGCCTGTGGCTTATCATCCACCTCAACTACACCTTATTCCAGCCTGTGGCTGATCATCTACCTCAACACCAACTTAATCCAGCCTGTGGATGATCTTCACGCTCAACTCCACCTTAATCCAGCCTGTGACTGATCATCTACCTCAACTCCACCTTAATCCAGCCTGTGGATCATCTTCACCCTCAACTCCACCTTAATCCAGCCTGTGACTGATCATCCACCTCAACTCCACCTTTATCCAGCCCGTGGCTGATCATCCACATCAACTCCCCATTAATCCAGCCTGTGGCTGATCTTCCACCTCAACTCCACCTTAATCCAGCCTGTGGCTGATCATCCACCTCAACTCCACCTTTATCCAGCCTGTGGCTGATCATCCACCTCAACTCCACCTTAATCCAGCCTGTGGCTGATCTTCGCCCTCAACTCCACCTTACTCCATCCTGTGGCTGATCATCCACCTCAACACCGTAATCCAGCCTGTGGCTGATCATCCACCTCAACTCCACCTTAATCCAGCCTCTGGCTGATCTTCTCCCTCAACTCCATCTTAATCCAGCCTGTGGCTGATCATCCACCTCAACTCCACCTTAATCCAGCCTGTGGCTGATCTTCTCCCTCAACTCGACATTTATCCAGCCTGTGGCTGATCATCCCCATCAACTCCACCTTCATCCATCCTGTGGCTGATCATCCAACTCAACTCCACCTTACTCCAGCCTGTGGCTGATCATCCACCTCAACTCCACCTTAATCCAGCCTGTGGCTGATCTTCTCCCTCAATGCCACCTTACTCCTGCCTGTGGCTGATCATCCACCTCAACTCCACTGTAATCCAGCCTGTGGCTGATCATCCACCTCAACTCCACCTTAATCCAGCCTCTGGCTGATCTTCTCCCTCAACTCCATCTTAATCCAGCCTGTGGCTGATCATTGACCGCAACTCCACCGTAATCCAGCCTGTGGCTGATCATGCTGCTCAGCTCCACCTGAATCCAGCCTGTGGCTGATCATTCACCTCAAATCAACATTCATCCAGCCTGTGGCTGATCTTCTCCCTCAACTCCACCTTAATCCAGCCTGTGGCTGAACATCCACCTCAACTCCACCTTAATCGAGCCTCTGGCTGATCATCCACCTCAACCCCACTTGAATCCAACCTGTGGCTGATCTTCTCCCTCAACTCCTAATTAATCCAACCTGTGGCTGATCATCCACCTCAACTCCACCTTAATCCAGCCTGTGGCTGATCATCCACCTGAACTCCATCTTAATCCAGCCTGTGGCTGATCATCCACCTCAACTCCACCTTAATCCAGCCTGAGGCTGATCTTCACCCTCAATGCCACCTTACTCCTGCCTGTGGCTGATCATCCACCTCAACTCCACTGTAATCCAGCCTGTGGCTGATCATCCACCTCAACTCCACCTTAATCCAGCCTCTGGCTGATCTTCTCCCTCAACTCCATCTTAATCCAGCCTGTGGCTGATCATTGACCGCAACTCCACCGTAATCCAGCCTGTGGCAGATTATGCTGCTCAGCTCCACCTGAATCCAGCCTGTGGCTGATCATTCACCTCAAATCAACATTCATCCAGCCTGTGGCTGATCTTCTCCCTCAACTCCACCTTAATCCAGCCTGTGGCTGAACATCCACCTCAACTCCACCTTAATCGAGCCTCTGGCTGATCATCCACCTCAACCCCACTTGAATCCAACCTGTGGCTGATCTTCTCCCTCAACTCCTAATTAATCCAACCTGTGGCTGATCTTCCACCTCAACTCCACCTTAATCCAGCCTGTGGCTGATCATCCACCTGAACTCCATCTTAATCCAGCCTGTGGCTGATCATCCACCTCAACCCCACTTTAATCCAGCCTGTGGCTGATCTTCTCCCTCAACACCACCTTAATCCAGCCTGTGGCTGATCTTCTCCCTCAACTCGCCTTAATCCAGCCTGTGGCTGATCATCCACATCAACTCCAACTTAATCCAGCCTCTGGCTGATCATCCACCTCAACTCCAACTTAATCCAGCCTGTCGCTGATCTTCTCCCTCAACTCCACATTAATCCAACCTGTGGCTGATCATCCACCTCAATTCCACCTTAATCCAGCCTGTGGCTGTTCTTCTCCCTCAACTCCACATTAATCCTGACTGTGGCTGAACATCCACCTCAACTCCAAATTAGTCCAGCCTGTTGCTGATCATCCACCTCAACTCCACCTTAATCCAGACTGTGGCTGATCATCCAACTCAACTCCACCCTAATCCAGCCTGTGGCTGATCATCCACCTCAACTCCACCTTGATCTAGCCTGTGGCTAATCATCCACCTCAACTCCACCTAAATCCAGCCTGTGGCTGATCATCCACATCAACTCCACCTTAATCCAGCCTGTGGCTGATCATCTACCTCAACTCCACCTGAATCCAGCCTGTGGCTGATCATCCACCTCAACTCCACTTTACTCCAGCCTGTGGCTGATCTTCTCCCTCAACTCCACCTTAATCCAACCTGTGGCTGATCATCCACCTCAACTCCACCTTAATCCAGCCCGTGGCTAATCATCCACCTCAACTCCACCTAAATCCAGCCTGTGGCTGATCATCCACATCAACTCCACCTTAATCCAGCCTGTGGCTGATCATCGACCTCAACTCCACCTGAATCCAGCCTGTGGCTGATCATCCACCTCAACTCCACTTTAATCCAGCCTGTGGCTGATCATCCACCTCAACTCACCCTTAATCCAACATGTGGCTGATCTTCACCCTCAACTCCACCTTAATCCAGCCTCTGGCTGATCATCCACCTCTGCTCCACCGTAATCCAGCCACTGGCTGATCATCCACCTCAACTCCATATTAATCCAGCCTGTGGGTGATCATCCACCTCAACTCCACCTTAATCCAGCCTGTGGCATTTCATCCACCTCAACTCCATCTTAATCCAGCCTGTGGCTGATCCTCTCCCTCAACTCCACCTAAAACGAGCCTGTGACTTATCATCCACTTCAACTCCAACTTAATCCAGCCTGTGGCTGATCTTCGCACTCAACTCCACCTATATCCAGCCTGTGGCTGATCATCCACCTCAACTCCACCTTAATCCAGCCTGTGGCTGATCTTCTCCCTCAACTCCACCTTACTCCAGCCTGTGGCTGATCATCCAACTCAACTCCATCTTAATCCAGCCTGTGGCTGATCATCCACCTCAACTTCACCGTAATCCAGCCTGTGGCTTATCATCCACCTCAACTCCACCTTAATCCAGCCTCTGGTGATCTTCTCCCTCAACTCCATCTTAATCAAGCCTGTGGCTTATCATCCACCTCAACTCCACCTTAATCCAGCCTGTGGCTGATCATCCACCTCAACTCCACCTTAATCCAGCCTGTGGCTGATGATCCAGCTCAGCTCCAACTTAATCCAGCCTGTGGCTGATCTTCTCCCTCAACTCCACCTGAATCCAGCCTGTGGCTGATCATTCACCTCAACTCCACCTTAATCCAGCCTGTGGCTGAACATCCACCTCACCTCCACCTTAATCCAGCCTCTGGCTGATCATCCACCTCAACCCCACTTTAATCCAGCCTGTGGCTGATCTTCTCCCTCAACTCCACCTTAATCCAGCCTGTGGATGATCTTCACCCTCAACTCCACCTTAATCCAGCCTGTGACTGATCATCCACCTCAACTCCACCTTAATCCAGCCCGTGGCTGATCATCCACATCAACTCCCCATTAATCCAGCCTATGGCTGATCTTCCACCTCAACTCCACCTTAATCCAGCCTGTGCCTGATCATCCACCTCAACTCCACCTTTATCCAGCCTGTGGCTTATCATCCACCTCAACTCCACCTTAATCCAGCCTGTGGCTGATCTTCTCCCTCAAGTCCACCTTAATCCAGCCTGTGGCTGAACATCCACCTCAATTCCACCTTAATCGAGCCTCTGGCTGATCATCCACCTCAACCCCACTTTAATCCAACCTGTGGCTGATCTTCTCCCTCAACTCCTAATTAATCCAGCCTGTGGCTGATCATCCACCTCAACTCACCCTTAATCCAACATGTGGCTGATCTTCACCCTCAACTCCACCCTAATCCAGCCTGTGGATGATCATCCACCTCAACTCCACCTTGATCTAGTCTGTGGCTAATCATCCACCTCAACTCCACCTAAATCCAGCCTGTGGCTGATCATCCACATCAACTCCACCTGAATCCGGCCTGTGGCTGATCATCCACCTCAACTCCACCTTAATCCAGCCTGTGGCTGATCATCCACCTCAACTCCACATTAATCCAGCCTGTGGATGAATTTCTCCCTCAACTCCACCTTAATCCAACCTGTGGCTGATCATCCACCTCAACTCCACCTTAATCCAGCCCGTGGCTGATCTTCCACCTCAACTCCACCTTAATCCAGCCTGTGGCTGATCATCCATCTCAACACCACCTTAATCCAGCCTGTGGCTGATCTTCTCCCTCAACTCCACCTTAATCCAGCCTGTGGCTGATCTTCTCCCTCAACTCGCCTTAATCCAGCCTATGGCTGATCATCCACCTCAACTCCACCTTAATCCAGCCTCTGACTGATCATCCACCTCAACTCCACCGTAATCCAGCCTCTGCCTGATCATCCACCTCAACTCCACGTTAATCCAGCCTGTGGCTGATCATCCACCTCAACTCCAACTTAATCCAGCCTGTGGCATTTCATTCACCTCAACTCCATCTTAATCCAGCCTGTGGCTGATCCTCTCCCTCAACTCCACCTAAAACGAGCCTGTGACTTATAATCCACTTCAACTCCAACTTAATCCAGCCTGTGGCTGATCTTCGCACTCAATTCCACCTATATCCAGCCTGTGGCTGATCATCCACCTCAACTCCACCTTAATCCAGCCTGTGGCTGATCTTCTCCCTCAACTCCACCTCACTCCAGCCTGTGGCTGATCATTCAACTCAACTCCATCTTAATCCAGCCTGTGGCTGATCATCCACATCAACTCCACCGTAATCCAGCCTGTGGCTTATCATCCACCTCAACTCCACCTTAATCCAGCCTCTGGTGATCTTCTCCCTCAACTCCATCTTAATCAAGCCTGTGGCTTATCATCCACCTCAACTCCAACGTAGTCCAGCCTGTGGCTTATCATCCACCTCAACTCCACCTTAATCCAGCCTGTGGCTGATGATCCAGCTCAGCTCCACCTTAATCCAGCCTGTGGCTGATCTTCTCCCTCAACTCGACCTGAATCCAGCCTGTGGCTGATCATTCACCTCAACTCCACCTTAATCCAGCCTGTGGCTGAACATCCACCTCAACTCCACCTTAATCCAGCCTCTGGCTGATCATCCACCTCAACCCCAGTTTAATCCAGCCTTTGGCTGATCTTCTCCCTCAACTCCACCTTAATCCAGCCTGTGGATGATCTTCACCCTCAACTCCACCTTAATCCAGCCTGTGACTGATCATCCACCTCAACTCCACCTTAATCCAGCCCGTGGCTAATCATCCACATCAACTCCCCATTAATCCAGCCTGTGGCTGATCTTCCACCTCAACTCCACCTTAATCCAGCCTGTGGCTGATCATCCACCTCTACTCCACCTTTATCCAGCCTGTGGCTGATCATCCACCTCAACTCCACGTTAATCCAGCCTGTGGCTGATCTTCTCCTTAAACTCCACCTTAATCCAGCCTGTGGCTGATCTTCTCCCTCAACTCCACCTTAATCCAGCCTGTGGCTGATCTTCTCCCTCAACTCCACCTTAATCCAGCCTGTTGCTGATCTTCTCCCTAAACTCCACCTTAATCCAGCCTGTGGCTGATCATCCACCTCAACTTCACCTTAATCCAGCCTGTGGCTGATCTTCGCCCTCAACTCCAGCTTACTCCATCCTGTGGCTGATCATCCACCTCAGCACCGTAATCCAGCCTGTGGCTGATCATCCACCTCAACTCCACCTTAATCCAGCGTCTGGCTGATCTTCTCCCTCAACTCCATCTTAATGCAGCCTGTGGCTGATCATCCACCTCAACTCCACCTTAATCCAGCCTGTGGTTGATCTTCTCCCTCAACTCCACATTTATCCAGCCTGTGGCTGATCATCCGCCTCAACTCCACCTTAATCCATCCTGTGGCTGATCATCCAACTCAACTCCACCTTACTCCAGCCTGTGGCTGATCATCCACCTCAACTCCACCTTAATCCAGCCTGTGGCTGATCTTCTCCCTCAATGCCACCTTACTCCAGCCTGTGGCTGATCATCCACCTCAACTCCACTGTAATCCAGCCTGTGGCTGATCATCCACCTCAACTCCACCTTAATCCAGCCTCTGGATGATCTTCTCCCTCAACTCCATCTTAATCCAGCCTGTGGCTGATCATTGACCTCAACTCCACCGTAATCCAGCCTGTGGCTGATCATGCAGCTCAGCTCCACCTGAATCCAGCCTGTGGCTGTTCAGTCACCTCAAATCCACATTCATCCAGCCTGTGGCTGATCTTCTCCCTCAACTCCACCTTAATCCAGCCTGTGGCTGAACATCCACCTCAACTCCACCTTAATCGAGCCTCTGGCTGATCATCCACCTCAACCCCACTTTAATCCAACCTGTGGCTGATCTTCTCCCTCAACTCCTAATTAATCCAGCCTGTGGCTGATCATCCACCTCAACTCACCCTTAATGCAACATGTGGCTGATCTTCACCCTCAACTCCACCTTAATCCAGCCTGTGGCTGATCATCCACCTCAACTCCACCTTAATCCAGCCTGTGGCTGTTCATCCACCTGAACTCCACCTTAATCCAGCCTGTGGCTGATCATCCACCTCAACTCCACATTAATCCAAACTGTGGCTGATCATCCACCTCAAATCCAGGCTGTGGATGATTATCCACCTCAACTCCACCTTAATCCAGCCTGTGGCTGATCATCCACCTGAACTCCATCTTAATCCAGCCTGTGGGTCTTCATCCACCTCAATTCCACCGTAATCCAGCCTGTGTCTGATCATCCACCTCAACTCCACCTTAATCCAGCCTCTGGCTGATCTTCTCACTCAAATCCATCTTAATCCAGCCTGTGGCTGTTCATTCACCTGAAATCCACATTCATCCAGCCTGTGGCTGATCTTCTCCCTCAACTCCACCTTAATCCAGCCTGTTGCTGAACATCCACCTCAACTCCACCTTAATCGAGCCTCTGGCTGATCATCCACCTCAACCCCACTTTAATCCATCCTGTGGCTGATCTTCTCCCTCAACTCCTAATTAATCCAGCCTGTGGCTGATCATCCACCTCAACTCCACCTTAATCCAGCCTCTGGCTGATCTTCTCACTCAAATCCATCTTAATCCGGCCTGTGGCTGATCATCCACCTCAACTCCAACTTAATCCAGCCTGTGGCTGATTATCTACCTCAACTACACCTTAATCCAGCCTGTAGCTGATCTTCTCCCTCAACTCCACCTTATTGCAGCCTGTGGCTGATCAGCCACCTCAACTCCAACTTAATCCAGCCTGTGGCTGATCATCTACCTCAACTACACCTTAATCCAGCCTGTGGCTGATCATCCACCTCAACTCCAACTTAATCGAGCCTGTGGCTGATCATCTACCTCAACTACACCTTAATCCAGCCTGTAGCTGATCTTCTCCCTCAACTCCACCTTAATCCAGCCTGTGGCTTATCATCCACCTCAACTCCACCTTAATCTAGCCTGTGGCTTATCATCAACCTCAACTACACCTTAATCCAGCCTGTGGCTGATCATCTACCTCAACACCAACTTAATCCTGCCTGTGGCTTATCATCCACCTCATTTCCACCTTAATCCAGCCTGTGGATGATCTTCACCCTCAACTCCACCTTAATCCTGCCTGTGACTGATCATCCACCTCAACTCCACCTTAATCCAGCCCGTGGCTGATCACCCACCTCAACTCCACCTTAATCCAGCCTGTGGCTGATCATCCACCTCAACCCGCCATTAATCCAGCCTGTGGCTGATCTTCCACCTCAACTCCACCTTAATCCAGCCTGTGGCTGATCATCCACCTCAACTCCACCTTTATCCAGCCTGTGGTTGATCATCCACCTCAACTCCACCTTAATCCAGCCTGTGGCTGATCTTCGCCCTCAACTCCACCTTACTCCATCCTGTGGCTGATCATCCACCTCAACACCGTAATCCAGCCTGTGGCTGATCATCCACCTCAACTCCACCTTAATCCAGCCTCTGGCTGATCTTCTCCCTCAACTCCATCTTAATCCAGCCTGTGGCTGATCATCCACCTCAACTCCACCTTAATCCAGCCTGTGGCTGATCTTCTCCCTCAACTCCACATTTATGCAGCCTGTGGCTGATCATCCCCATCAACTCCACCTTCATCCATCCTGTGGCTGATCATCCAACTCAACTCCACCTTACTCCAGCCTGTGGCTGATCATCCACCTCAACTCCACCTTAATCCAGCCTGTGGCTGATCTTCTCCCTCAATGCCACCTTACTCCTGCCTGTGGCTGATCATCCACCTCAACTCCACTGTAATCCAGCCTGTGGCTGATCATCCACCTCAACTCCACCTTAATCCAGCCTCTGGCTGATCTTCTCCCTCAACTCCATCTTAATCCAGCCTGTGGCTGATCATTCACCGCAACTCCACCGTAATCCAGCCTGTGGCTGATCATGCAGCTCAGCTCCACCTGAATCCAGCCTGTGGCTGATCATTCACCTCAAATCAACATTCATCCAGCCTGTGGCTGATCTTCTCCCTCAACTCCACCTTAATCCAGCCTGTGGCTGAACATCCACCTCAACTCCACCTTAATCGAGCCTCTGGCTGATCATCCACCTCAACCCCACTTTAAACCAACCTGTGGCTGATCTTCTCCCTCAACTCCTAATTAATCCAGCCTGTGGCTGATCATCCACCTCAACTCACCCTTTTTCCAACATGTGGCTGATCTTCACCCTCAACTCCACTTTAATCCAGCCTGTGGCTGATCATCCACCTCAACTCCACCTTAATCCAGCCTGTGGCTGATCATCCACCTGAACTCCATCTTAATCCAGCCTGTGGCTGATCATCCACCTCAACGCCACTTTAATCCAGCCTGTGGCTGATCTTCTCCCTCAACTCCACCTTAATCCAGCCTGTGGCTGATCTTCTCCATCAACTCGCCTTAATCCAGCCTGTGGCTGATCATCCACATGAACTCCAACTTAATCCAGCCTCTGGCTGATCATCCACCTCAACTCCAACTTAATCCAGCCTGTGGCTGATCTTCTCCCTCAACTCCACCTTAATCCAGCCTGTGGCTGATCATCCACCTCAATTCCACCTTAATCCAGCCTGTGGCTGTTCTTCTCCCTCAACTCCACATTAGTCCTGCCTGTGGCTGAACATCCACCTCAACTCCAAATTAGTCCAGCCTGTTGCTGATCATCCACCTCAACTCCACCTTAATCCAGACTGTGGCTGATCATCCACCTCAACTCCACCTTAATCCAGCCTGTAGCTGATCATCCACCTCAACTCCACCTTAATCCAGTCTGTGGCTGATCATCCACATCAAATCCACCTTAATCCAGCCTGTGGCTGATCATCCACCTCAACTCCACCTTAATCCAGCCTGTGGCTGATCATCTACCTCAACTCCACCTGAATCCAGCCTGTGGCTGATCATCCACCTCAACTCCACCTTAATCCAGCCTGTGGCTGATCTTCTCCCTCAACTCCACCTTAGTCCAGCCTGTGGCTGATCATCCACCTCAACTCCACATTAATCCAGCCTGTGGCTAATCTTCTCCCTCAACTCCACCTTAATCCAGCCTGTGTCTGATCATCCACCTCAAATCCACCTTAATCCAGCCTGTGGCTGATCATCCACCTCAACTCCACTTTAATCCAGCCTGTGGCCGTTCATCCACCTGAACTCCACCTTAATCCAGCCTGTGGCTGATCATCCACCTCAACTCCACATTAATCCAAACTGTGGATGATCATCCAACTCAAATCCAGGCTGTGGATGATTATCCACCTCAACTTCACCTTAATCCAGCCTGTGGCTGATCATCCACCTGAACTCCATCTTAATCCAGCCTGTGGGTCTTCATCCACCTCAACTCCACCGCAATCCAGCCTGTGTCTGATCATCCACCTCTACTCCACCTTAATCCAGCCTCTGGCTGATCTTCTCACTCAAATCCTTCTTAATCCGGCCTGTGGCTGATCATCCACCTCAACTCCAACTTAATCCAGCCTGTGGCTGATCATCTACCTCAACTAAACCTTAATCCAGCCTGTAGCTGATCTTCTCCCTCAACTCCACCTTATTGCAGCCTGTGGCTGATCATCCACCTCAACTCCAACTTAATCCAGCCTGTGGCTGATCATCTACCTCAACTACACCTTAATCCAGCCTGTGGCTGATCATCCACCTCAACTCCAACTTAATCCAGCCTGTGGCTGATCATCTACCTCAACTACAACTTAATCCAGCCTGTAGCTGATCTTCTCCCTCAACTCCACCTTAATCCAGCCTGTGGCTTATCATCCACCTCAACTCCACCTTAATCTAGCCTGTGGCTTATCATCAACCTCAACTACACCTTAATCCAGCCTGTGGCTGATCATCTACCTCAACACCAACTTAATCCAGCCTGTGGCTTATCATCCACCTCATTTCCACCTTAATCCAGCCTGTGGATGATCTTCACCCTCAACTCCACCTTAATCCTGCCTGTGACTGATCATCCACCTCAACTCCACCTTAATCCAGCCCGTGGCTGATCATCCACCTCAACTCCACCTTAATCCAGCCTGTGGCTGATCATCCACATCAACCCGCCATTAATCCAGCCTGTGGCTGATCTTCCACCTCAACTCCACCTTAATCCAGCCTGTGGCTGATCATCCACCTCAACTCCACCTTTATCCAGCCTGTGGTTGATCATCCACCTCAACTCCACCTTAATCCAGCCTGTGGCTGATCTTCGCCCTCAACTCCACCTTACTCCATCCTGTGGCTGATCATCCACCTCAACACCGTAATCCAGCCTGTGGCTGATCATCCACCTCAACTCCACCTTAATCCAGCCTCTGGCTGATCTTCTCCCTCAACTCCATCTTAATCCAGCCTGTGGCTGATCATCCACCTCAACTCCACCTTAATCCAGCCTGTGGCTGATCTTCTCCCTCAACTCCACATTTATGCAGCCTGTGGCTGATCATCCCCATCAACTCCACCTTCATCCATCCTGTGGCTGATCATCCAACTCAACTCCACCTTACTCCAGCCTGTGGCTGATCATCCACCTCAACTCCACCTTAATCCAGCCTGTGGCTGATCTTCTCCCTCAATGCCACCTTACTCCTGCCTGTGGCTGATCATCCACCTCAACTCCACTGTAATCCAGCCTGTGGCTGATCATCCACCTCAACTCCACCTTAATCCAGCCTCTGGCTGATCTTCTCCCTCAACTCCATCTTAATCCAGCCTGTGGCTGATCATTCACCGCAACTCCACCGTAATCCAGCCTGTGGCTGATCATGCAGCTCAGCTCCATCTGAATCCAGCCTGTGGCTGATCATTCACCTCAAATCAACATTCATCCAGCCTGTGGCTGATCTTCTCCCTCAACTCTACCTTAATCCAGCCTGTGGCTGAACATCCACCTCAACTCCACCTTAATCGAGCCTCTGGCTGATCATCCACCTCAACCCCACTTTAAACCAACCTGTGGCTGATCTTCTCCCTCAACTCCTAATTAATCCAGCCTGTGGCTGATCATCCACCTCAACTCACCCTTTTTCCAACATGTGGCTGATCTTCACCCTCAACTCCACTTTAATCCAGCCTGTGGCTGATCATCCACCTCAACTCCACCTTAATCCAGCCTGTGGCTGATCATCCATCTGAACTCCATCTTAATCCAGCCTGTGGCTGATCATCCACCTCAACGCCACTTTAATCCAGCCTGTGGCTGATCTTCTCCCTCAACTCCACCTTAATCCAGCCTGTGGCTGATCTTCTCCCTCAACTCGCCTTAATCCAGCCTGTGGCTGATCATCCACATGAACTCCAACTTAATCCAGCCTCTGGCTGATCATCCACCTCAACTCCAACTTAATCCAGCCTGTGGCTGATCTTCTCCCTCAACTCCACCTTAATCCAGCCTGTGGCTGATCATCCACCTCAATTCCACCTTAATCCAGCCTGTGGCTGTTCTTCTCCCTCAACTCCACATTAATCCTGCCTGTGGCTGAACATCCACCTCAACTCCAAATTAGTCCAGCCTGTTGCTGATCATCCACCTCAACTCCACCTTAATCCAGACTGTGGCTGATCATCCACATCAAATCCACCTTAATCCAGCCTGTGGCTGATCATCCACCTCAACTCCACCTTAATCCAGCCTGTGGCTGATCATCTACCTCAACTCCACCTGAATCCAGCCGGTGGCTGATCATCCACCTCAACTCCACCTTAATCCAGCCTGTGGCTGATCTTCTCCCTCAACTCCACCTTAGTCCAGCCTGTGGCTGATCATCCACCTCAACTCCACATTAATCCAGCCTGTGGATGAATTTCTCCCTCAACTCCACCTTAATCCAACCTGTGGCTGATCATCCACCTCAACTCCACCTTAATCCAGCCCGTGGCTGATCTTCCACCTCAACGCCACCTTAATCCAGCCTGTGGCTGAACATCCACCTCAACACCACCTTAATCCAGCCTGTGGCTGATCTTCTCCCTCAACTCGCCTTAATCCAGCCTGTGGCTGATCATCCACCTCAACTCCACCTTAATCCAGCCTCTGGCTGATCATCCACCTCAACTCCACCGTAATCCAGCCTCTGGCTGATCTTCCACCTCAACTCCACATTAATCCAGCCCGTGGCTGATCATCCACCTCAACTCCACCTTAATCCAGCCTGTGGCATTTCATCCACCTCAACTCCATCTTAATCCAGCCTGTGGCTGATCCTCTCCCTCAACTCCACCTAAAACGAGCCTGTGACTTATCATCCACTTCAACTCCAACTTAATCCAGCCTGCGGCTGATCTTCGCACTCAACTCCACCTATATCCAGCCTGTGGCTGATCATCCACCTCAACTCCTCCTTAATCCAGCCTGTGGCTGATCTTCTCCCTCAACTCCACCTTACTCCAGCCTGTGGCTGATCATCCAACTAAACTCCATCTTAATCCAGCCTGTGGCTGATCATCCACCTCAACTCCACCGTAATCCAGCCTGTGGCTTATCATCCACCTCAACTCCACCTTAATCCAGCCTCTGGTGATCTTCTCACACAACTCCATCTTAATCAAGCCTGTGGCTTATCATCCACCTCAACTCCACCTTAATCCAGCCTGTGGCTGATCTTCTCCCTCAACTCCACCTTACTCCAGCCTGTGGCTGATCATCCAACTAAACTCCATCTTAATCCAGCCTGTGGCTGATCATCCACCTCAACTCCACCTTAATCCAGCCTGTGGCTGATCATCCACCTCAACTCCACCTTAATCCAGCCTGTGGCTGATGATCCAGCTCAGCTCCACTTTAATCCAGCCTGTGGCTGATCTTCTCCCTCAACTCCACCTGAATCCAGCCTGTGGCTGATCATTCACCTCAACTCCACCTTAATCCAGCCTGTGGCTGAACATCCACCTCAACTCCACCTTAATCCAGCCTCTGGCTGATCATCCACCTCAACCCCAATTTAATCCAGCCTGTGGCTGATCTTCTCCCTCAACTCCACCTTAATCCAGCCTGTGGCTGATCTTCTCCCTCAACTCCACCTTAATCCAGACTGTGGCTGATCTTCTCCCTCAACTCCACCTTAATCCATCCTGTGGCTGATCATCCACCTCAACTCCACCTTAATCCAGCCTGTGGCAGTTCATCCACCTCAAACCCACCTTAATCCAGCCTGTGGCTGATCGTCCACCTCAACTCCACCTTAATCAAGGCTCTGGCTGATCATCCACCTCAACTCCACCTTAATCCAGCCTTTGGCTGATCATCCACCTCAACTCCAACTTAATCCAGCCTGTGGCTGATCTTCTCCCTCAACTCCACCTTAATCCAGCCTGTGGCTGATCTTCTCCCTCAACTCCACCTTAAACAAGCCTGTGTCTGATCATCCAACTCAAATCCACCTTAATCCAGCCTGTGGCTGATCATCACCCTCAACTCCACCTTAATCCAGCCTGTGGCTGATCATCCACCTCAACTCCACCTTAATCCATCCTGAGGCTGATCTTCTCCCTCAAATCCACCTTAATCCAGCCTGTGGCTGATCATCCACCTCAACTCCACCTTAATCCAGCCTGTGGCTGATCTTCTCCCTCAACTCCACCTTAATCCACCCTGTGGCTGATCTTCTCCCTCAACACCACCTTAATCCACCCTGTGGCTGATCTTCTCCCTCAACTCCACCTTAATCCAGCCTGTGGCTGATCATTCTCCTCAACTCCACCTTAATCCAACCGTGGCTGATCATCCACCTCAACTCCACCTTAATCCAGCCTGTGGCTGATCATCCACCTCAACTCCACCTTAATCCAGCCTGTGGCTGATCTTCTCCCTCAACTCCACCTTAATGCAGCCTGTGGCTGATCTTCTCCCTCAACTCCACCTTAATCCAGCCTCTGGCTGATCATCTGCCTCAACTCCACCTTAATCCAGCCTGTGGCTGATCTTCCCCCTCAACTCCAAATTAATCCAGGCTGTGGCTGATCATCCACCTCAACTCCACGTTAATCCAGCCTTTGGCTGATCTTCTCCCTCAACTCCACCTTAATCCAGCCTGTGGCTGATCATCCACCTCAACTCCACCTTAATCCAGCCGGTGGCTGATCACCCACCTCAACTCCACCTTAATCCAGTTTGTGGCTGATCATCGCCCTCAACTCCACCTTAGTCCAGCCTGTGGCTGATCATCCACCTCAACTCCACCTTAATCCAGCCTGTGGCTGATCTTCTCCGTCAACTCCACCTTAATCCAGCCTGTCGCTGATCTTCTCCCTCAACTCCACCTTAATCCAGCCTGTGGCTGATCTTCTCCCTCAACTGCACCTTAATCCAGCCGCTGGCTAATCTTCTCCATCAACTCCACCTTAAACAAGCCTGTGTCTTATCATCCACCTTAACTCCACCTTAATCCAGCCTGTGGCTGATCATGCACCTCAACTCCACCTTAATCCAGCCTCTGGCTGATCTTCTCCCTCAACTCCTCCTTAATCCATCCTGTGGCTGATCATCCACCTCAACTCCACCGTAATCCAGCCTGTGGCTGATCATCCACCTCAACTCCACCTTAATCCAGCCTCCGGCTGATCTTCTCCCTCAACTCCATCTTAATCCAGCCTGTGGCTGATCATCCACCTCAACTCCACCTTAATCCAGCCTGTGGTTGTTCTTCTCCCTCAACTCCACATTTATCCAGCCTGTGGCTGATCATCCCCCTCAACTCCACCTTAATCCATCCTGTGGCTGATCATCCAACTCAACTCCACCTTAATCCAGCCTGTGGCTGATCATCCACCTCAACTCCACCTTAATCCAGCCTGTGGCTGATCTTCTCCCTCAATGCCACCTTACTCCAGCCTGTGGCTGATCATCCACCTCAACTCCACTGTAATCCAGACTGTGGCTGATCATCCACCTCAACTCGACCTTAATCCAGCCTCTGGCTGACCTTCTCCCTCAACTCCATCTTAATCCAGCCTGAGGCTGATCATCCACCTCAACTCACCCTTAATCCAACATGTGTCTGATCTTCACCCTCAACTCCACCTTAATCCAGCCTGTGGCTGATCATCCACCTCAACTCCACCTTAATCCAGCCTGTGGCTGTTCATCCACCTGAACTCCACCTTAATCCAGCCTGTGGCTGATCATCCACCTCAACTCCACATTAATCCAAACTGTGGATGATCATCCACCTCAAATCCAGGCTGTGGATGATTATCCACCTCAACTCCACCTTAATCCAGCCTGTGGCTGATCATCCACCTGAACTCCATCTTAATCCAGCCTGTGGGTCTTCATCCACCTCAACTCCACCGTAATCCAGCCTGTGTCTGATCATCCACCTCAACTCCACCTTAATCCAGCCTCTGGCTGATCTTCTCACTCAAATCCATCTTAATCCAGCCTGTGGCTGATCATCCACCTGAACTCCAACTTAATCCAGCCTTTGGCTGATGATCTACCTCAACTACACCTTAATCCAGCCAGTAGCTGATATTCTCCCTCAACTCCACCTTATTGCAGCCTGTGGCTGATCATCCACATCAACACAACCTTTATCCAGCCTGTGGCTTATCATCCACCTTAACTCCACCTTAATCTAGCCTGTGGCTTATCATCCACCTCAACTACACCTTAATCCAGCCTGTGGCTGATCATGTACCTCAACACCACCTTAATCCAGCCTGTGACTGATCATCCACCTCAACTCCACCTTAATCCAGCCCGTGGCTGATCATCCACATCAACACCCCATTAATCCAGCCTGTGGCTGATCTTCCACCTCAACTCCACCTTAATCCAGCCTGTGGCTGATCTTCGCCCTCAACTCCACCTTACTCCATCCTGTGGCTGATCATCCACCTCAACACCGTAATCCAGCCTGTGGCTGATCATCCACCTCAACTCCACCTTAATCCAGCCTCTGGCTGATCTTCTCCCTCAACTCCACCTTAATCCAGCCTCTGGCTGATCTTCTCCCTCAACTCCATCTTAATCCAGCCTGTGGCTGATCATCCACCTTAACTCCACCTTAATCCAGCCTGTGGCTGATCATCCACCTCAACTCCACCTTAATCCAGCCTGTGGCTGATCTTCTCCCTCAACTCCACCTTAATCCATCCTGTGGCTGATCATCCACCTCAACACCGTAATCCAGCCTGTGGCTGATCATCCACCTCAACTCCACCTTAATCTAGCCTCTGGCTGATCTTCTCCCTCAACTGCACCTTAATCCAGCCTCTGGCTAATCTTCTCCCTCAACTCCACCTTAAACAAGCCTGTGTCTTATCATCCACCTTAACTCCACCTTAATCCAGCCTGTGGCTGATCATCCACCTCAACTCCACCTTAATCCAGCCTGTGGCTGATCTTCTCCCTCAACTCCTCCTTAATCCATCCTGTGGCTGATCATCCACCTCAACTCCACCGTAATCCAGCCTGTGGCTGATCATCCACCTCAACTCCACCTTAATCCAGCCTCCGGCTGATCTTCTCCCTCAACTCCATCTTAATCCAGCCTGTGGCTGATCATCCACCTCAACTCCACCTTAATCCAGCCTGTGGTTGATCTTCTCCCTCAACTCCACATTTATCCAGCCTGTGGCTGATCATCCCCCTCAACTCCACCTTAATCCATCCTGTGGCTGATCATCCAACTCAACTCCACCTTAATCCAGCCTGTGGCTGATCATCCACCTCAACTCCACCTTAATCCAGCCTGTGGCTGATCTTCTCCCTCAATGCCACCTTACTCCAGCCTGTGGCTGATCATCCACCTCAACTCCACTGTAATCCAGACTGTGGCTGATCATCCACCTCAACTCGACCTTAATCCAGCCTCTGGCTGATCTTCTCCCTCAACTCCATCTTAATCCAGCCTGAGGCTGATCATCCACCTCAACTCACCCTTAATCCAACATGTGGCTGATCTTCACCCTCAACTCCACCTTAATCCAGCCTGTGGCTGATCATCCACCTCAACTCCACCTTAATCCAGCCTGTGGCTGTTCATCCACCTGAACTCCACCTTAATCCAGCCTGTGGCTGATCATCCACCTCAACTCCACATTAATCCAAACTGTGGATGATCATCCACCTCAAATCCAGGCTGTGGATGATTATCCACCTCAACTCCACCTTAATCCAGCCTGTGGCTGATCATCCACCTGAACTCCATCTTAATCCAGTCTGTGGGTCTTCATCCACCTCAACTCCACCGTAATCCAGCCTGTGTCTGATCATCCACCTCAACTCCACCTTAATCCAGCCTCTGGCTGATCTTCTCACTCAAATCCATCTTAATCCAGCCTGTGGCTGATCATCCACCTGAACTCCAACTTAATCCAGCCTGTGGCTGATGATCTACCTCAACTACACCTTAATCCAGCCAGTAGCTGATATTCTCCCTCAACTCCACCTTATTGCAGCCTGTGGCTGATCATCCACATCAACACAACCTTTATCCAGCCTGTGGCTTATCATCCACCTCAACTCCACCTTAATCTAGCCTGTGGCTTATCATCCACCTCAACTACACCTTAATCCATCCTGTGGCTGATCATGTACCTCAACACCACCTTAATCCAGCCTGTGACTGATCATCCACCTCAACTCCACCTTAATCCAGCCCGTGGCTGATCATCCACATCAACACCCCATTAATCCAGCCTGTGGCTGATCTTCCACCTCAACTCCACCTTAATCCAGCCTGTGGCTGATCTTCGCCCTCAACTCCACCTTACTCCATCCTGTGGCTGATCATCCACCTCAACACCGTAATCCAGCCTGTGGCTGATCATCCACCTCAACTCCACCTTAATCCAGCCTCTGGCTGATCTTCTCCCTCAACTCCATCTTAATCCAGCCTGTGTCTGATCATCCACCTTAACTCCACCTTAATCCAGCCTGTGGCTGATCATCCACCTCAACTCCACCTTAATCCAGCCTGTGGCTGATCTTCTCCCTCAACTCCACCTTAATCCATCCTGTGGCTGATCATCCACCTCAACACCGTAATCCAGCCTGTGGCTGATCATCCACCTCAACTCCACCTTAATCTAGCCTCTGGCTGATCTTCTCCCTCAACTCCATCTTAATCCAGCCTGTGGCTGATCATCCACCTCAACTCCACCTAAATCCAGCCTGTGGTTGATCTTCTCCCTCAACTCCACATTTATCCAGCCTGTGGCTGATCATCCCCCTCAACTCCACCTTAATCCATCCTGTGGCTGATCATCCAACTCAACTCCACCTTACTCCAGCCTGTGGCTGATCATACACCTCAACTCCACCTTAATCCAGCCTGTGGCTGATCTTCTCCCTCAATGCCACCTTACTCCAGCCTGTGACTGATCATCCACCTCAACTCCATTGTAATCCAGCCTGTGGCTGATCATCCACCTCAACTCCACCTTAATCCAGCCTCTGGCTGATCTTCTCCCTCAACTCCATCTTAATCCAGCCTGTGGCTGATCATTGACATCAACTCCACCGTAATCCAGCCTGTGGCTGATCATGCAGCTCTGCTCCACCTGAATCCAGCCTCTGGCTGATCATTCACCTCAAATCCACATTCATCCAGCCTGTGGCTGATCTTCTCGCTCAACTCCACCTTAATCCAGCCTGTGGCTGAACATCCACCTCAACTCCACCTTAATCGAGCCTCTGGCTGATCATCCACCTCAACCCCACTTTAATCCAACCTGTGGCTGATCTTCTCCCTCAACTCCTAATTAATCCAGCCTGTGGCTGATCATCCACCTCAACTCACCCTTAATCCAACATGTGGCTGATCTTCACCCTCAACTCCACCTTAATCCAGCCTGTGGCTGATCATCCACCTCAACTCCACCTTAATCCAGCCTGTGGCTGTTCATCCACCTGAACTCCACCTTAATCCAGCCTGTGGCTGATCATCCACCTCAACTCACCCTTAATCCAACATGTGGCTGATCTTCACCCTCAACTCCACCTTAATCCAGCCTGTGGCTGATCATCCACCTCAACTCCACCTTAATCCAGCCTGTGGCTGATCATGTACCTCAACACCACCTTAATCCAGCCTGTGGCTTATCATCCACCTCAACTCCACCTTAATCCAGCCTGTGGATGATCTTCACCCTCAACTCCACCTTAATCCAGCCTGTGACTGATCATCCACCTCAACTCCACCTTAATCCAGCCCGTGGCTGATCATCCACATCAACTCCCCATTAATCCAGCCTGTGGCTGATCTTCCACCTCAACTCCACCTTAATCCAGCCTGTGGCTGATCATTCACCTCAACTCCACCTTTATCCAGCCTGTGGCTGATCATCCACCTCAACTCCACCTTAATCCAGCCTGTGGCTGATCTTCGCCCTCAACTCCACCTTACTCCATCCTGTGACTGATCATCCACCTCAACACCGTAATCCAGCCTGTGGCTGATCATCCACCTCAACTCCACCTTAATCCAGCCTCTGGCTGATCTTCTCCCTCAACTCCATCTTAATCCAGCCTGTGGCTGATCATCCACCTCAACTCCACCTTAATCCAGCCTGTGGCTGATCATCCACCTCAACTCCACCTTAATCCAGCCTGTGGCTGATCTTCTCCCTCAACTCCACATTTATCCATCCTGTGGCTGATCATCCCCATCAACTCCACCTTAATCCATCCTGTGGCTGATCATCCAACTCAACTCCACCTTACTCCAGCCTGTGGCTGATCATCCACCTCAACTCCACCTTAATCCAGCCTGTGGCTGATCTTCTCCCTCAATGCCACCTTACTCCTGCCTGTGGCTGATCATCCACCTCAACTCCACTGTAATCCAGCCTGTGGCTCATCATCCACCTCAACTCCACCTTAATCCAGCCTCTGGTTGATCTTCTCCCTCAACTCCATCTTAATCCAGCCTGTGGCTGACCATTCACCGCAACTCCACCGTAATCCAGCCTGTGGCTGATCATGCAGCTCAGCTCCACCTGAATCCAGCCTGTGGCTGATCATTCACCTCAAATCAACATTCATCCAGCCTGTGGCTGATCTTCTCCCTCAACTCCACCTTAATCCAGCCTGTGGCTGAACATCCACCTCAACTCCACCTTAATCGAGCCTCTGGCTGATCATCCACCTCAACCCCACTTTAATCCAACCTGTGGCTGATCTTCTCCCTCAAATCCTAATTAATCCAGCCTGTGGCTGATCATCCACCTCAACTCACCCTTTTTCCAACATGTGGCTGATCTTCACCCTCAACTCCACCTTAATCCAGCCTGTAGCTGATCATCCACCTCAACTCCACCTTAATCCAGCCTGTGGCTGATCATCCACCTGAACTCCATCTTAATCCAGCCTGTGGCTGATCATCCACCTCAACCCCACTTTAATCCAGCCTGTGGCTGATCTTCTCCCTCAACTCCACCTTAATCCAGCCTGTGGCTGATCCTCTCCCTCAACTCGCCTTAATCCAGCCTGTGGCTGATCATCCACATCAACTCCAATTTAATCCAGCCTCTGGCTGATCATCCACCTCAACTCCAACTTAATCCAGCCTGTGGCTGATCTTCTCCCTCAACTCCACCTTAATCCAACCTGTGGCTGATCATCCACCTCAATTCCACCTTAATCCAGCCTGTGGCCGTTCTTCTCCCTCAACTCCACATTAATCCAGCCTGTGGCTGAACATCCAACTCAACTCCAAATTAGTCCAGCCTGTTGCTGATCATCCACCTCACCTCCACCCTAATCCAGCCTGTGGCTGATCATCCACCTCAACTCCACCTTGATCTAGCCTGTGGCTAATCATCCACCTCAACTCCACCTAAATCCAGCCTGTGGCTGATCATCCACATCAACTCCACCTTAATCCAGCCTGTGGCTGAACCTCCACCTCAACTCCACCTTAATCGAGCCTCTGGCTGATCATCCACCTCAACCCCACTTGAATCCAACCTGTGGCTGATCTTCTCCCTCAACTCCTAATTAATCCAGCCTGTGGCTGATCATCCACCTCAACTCACCCTTTTTCCAACATGTGGCTGATCTTCACCCTCAACTCCACCTTAATCCAGCCTGTAGCTGATCATCCACCTCAACTCCACCTTAATCCAGCCTGTGGCTGATCATCCACCTGAACTCCATCTTAATCCAGCCTGTGGCTGATCTTCTCCCTCAACTCCACCTTAATCCAGCCTGTGGCTGATCTTCTCCCTCAACTCGCCTTAATCCAGCCTGTGGCTGATCATCCACATCAACTCCAACTTAATCCAGCCTCTGGCTGATCATCCACCTCAACTCCAACTTAATCCAGCCTCTGGCTGATCTTCTCCCTCAACTCCACCTTAATCCAACCTGTGGCTGATCATCCACCTCAATTCCACCTTAATCCAGCCTGTGGCTGTTCTTCTCCCTCAACTCCACATTAATCCAGCCTGTGGCTGAACATCCACCTCAACTCCAAAGTAGTCCAGCCTGTTGCTGATCATCCACCTCAACTCCACCCTAATCCAGCCTGTGGCTGATCATCCACCTCAACTCCACCTTGATCTAGCCTGTGGCTAATCATCCACCTCAACTCCACCTAAATCCAGCCTGTGGCTGATCATCCACATCAACTCCACCTTAATCCAGCCTGTGGCTGATCATCTACCTCAACTCCACCTGAATCCAGCCTGTGGCTGATCATCCACCTCAACTCCACCTTAATCCAGCCTGTGGCTGATCTTCTCCCTCAACTCCACCTTAATCCAGCCTGTGGCTGATCATCCACCTCAACTCCACATTAATCCAGCCTGTGGATGAATTTCTCCCTCAACTCCACCTTAATCCAACCTGTGGCTGATCATCCACCTCAACTCCACCTTAATCCAGCCCGTGGCTGATCTTCCACCTCAACTCACATTAATCCAGCCTGTGGCTGATCATCCACCTCAACACCACCTTAATCCAGCCTGTGGCTGATCTTCTCCCTCAACTCGCCTTAATCCAGCCTGTGGCTGATCAGCCACCTCAACTCCACCTTAATCCAGCCTCTGGCTGATCATCCACCTCAACTCCACCGTAATCCAGCCTCTGGCTGATCATCCACCTCAACTCCACATTAATCCAGCCTGTGGCTGATCATCCACCTCAACTCCACCTTAATCCAGCCTGTGGCATTTCATCCACCTCAACTCCATCTTAATCCAGCCTGTGGCTGATCCTCTCCCTCAACTCCACCTAAAACGAGCCTGTGACTTATCATCCACTTCAACTCCAACTTAATCCAGCCTGTGGCTGATCTTCGCACTCAACTCCACCTTAATCCAGCCTGTGGCTGATCTTCTCCCTCAACTCCACCTTAATCCAGCCTGTGGCTGATCTTCTCCCTCAACTCGCCTTAATCCAGCCTGTGGCTGATCATCCACATCAACTCCAACTTAATCCAGCCTCTGGCTGATCATCCACCTCAACTCCAACTTAATCCAGCCTCTGGCTGATCTTCTGCCTCAACTCCACCTTAATCCAACCTGTGGCTGATCATCCACCTCAATTCCACCTTAATCCAGCCTGTGGCTGTTCTTCTCCCTCAACTCCACATTAATCCAGCCTGTGGCTGAACATCCACCTCAACTCCAAAGTAGTCCAGCCTGTTGCTGATCATCCACCTCAACTCCACCCTAATCCAGCCTGTGGCTGATCATCCACCTCAACTCCACCTTGATCTAGCCTGTGGCTAATCATCCACCTCAACTCCACCTAAATCCAGCCTGTGGCTGATCATCCACATCAACTCCACCTTAATCCAGCCTGTGGCTGATCATCTACCTCAACTCCACCTGAATCCAGCCTGTGGCTGATCATCCACCTCAACTCCACCTTAATCCAGCCTGTGGCTGATCTTCTCCCTCAACTCCACCTTAATCCAGCCTGTGGCTGATCATCCACCTCAACTCCACATTAATCCAGCCTGTGGATGAATTTCTCCCTCAACTCCACCTTAATCCAACCTGTGGCTGATCATCCACCTCAACTCCACCTTAATCCAGCCCGTGGCTGATCTTCCACCTCAACTCACATTAATCCAGCCTGTGGCTGATCATCCACCTCAACACCACCTTAATCCAGCCTGTGGCTGATCTTCTCCCTCAACTCGCCTTAATCCAGCCTGTGGCTGATCAGCCACCTCAACTCCACCTTAATCCAGCCTCTGGCTGATCATCCACCTCAACTCCACCGTAATCCAGCCTCTGGCTGATCATCCACCTCAACTCCACATTAATCCAGCCTGTGGCTGATCATCCACCTCAACTCCACCTTAATCCAGCCTGTGGCATTTCATCCACCTCAACTCCATCTTAATCCAGCCTGTGGCTGATCCTCTCCCTCAACTCCACCTAAAACGAGCCTGTGACTTATCATCCACTTCAACTCCAACTTAATCCAGCCTGTGGCTGATCTTCGCACTCAACTCCACCTTAATCCAGCCTGTGGCTGATCTTCTCCCTCAACTCCACCGTAATCCAGCCTGTGGCTGATCATCCACCTCAACTCCACCTTAATCCAGCCTGTGTCTGATCATCCACCTCAACTCCACCGTAATCCAGCCTGTGGCTGATCATCCACCTCAACTCCACCGTAATCCAGCCTGTGTCTGATCATCCACCTCAACTCCACCTTAATCCAGCCTGTGGCTGATCATCCACCTCAACTCCACCGTAATCCAGCCTGTGTCTGATCATCCACCTCAACTCCACCTTAATCCAGCCTGTGGCTGATCTTCTCCCTCAACTCCACCTTACACCAGCCTGTGGCTTATCATCCAACTCAACTCCATCTTAATCCAGCCTGTGGCTGATCATCCACCTCACCTCCACCGTAATCCAGCCAGTGGCTTATCATCCACCTCAACTCCACCTTAATCCAACCTCTGGTGATCTTCTCCATCAACTCCATCTTAATCAAGCCTGTGGCTTATCATCCACCTCAACTCCACCGTAATCCAGCCTGTGGCTGATCATCCACCTCAACTCCACCTTAATCCAGCCTGTGGCTGATGATCCAGCTCAGCTCCACCTTAATCCAGCCTGTGGCTGTTCTTCTCCCTCAACTCGACATTAATCCAGCCTGTGGCTGAACATCCACCTCAACTCCAAAGTAGTCCAGCCTGTTGCTGATCATCCACCTCAACTCCACCCTAATCCAGCCTGTGGCTGATCATCCACCTCAACTCCACCTTGATCTAGCCTGTGGCTAATCATCCACCTCAACTCCACCTAAATCCAGCCTGTGGCTGATCATCCACATCAACTCCACCTTAATCCAGCCTGTGGCTGATCATCTACCTCAACTCCACCTGAATCCAGCCTGTGGCTGATCATCCACCTCAACTCCACCTTAATCCAGCCTGTGGCTGATCTTCTCCCTCAACTCCACCTTAATCCAGCCTGTGGCTGATCATCCACCTCAACTCCACATTAATCCAGCCTGTGGATGAATTTCTCCCTCAACTCCACCTTAATCCAACCTGTGGCTGATCATCCACCTCAACTCCACCTTAATCCAGCCCGTGGCTGATCTTCCACCTCAACTCACATTAATCCAGCCTGTGGCTGATCATCCACCTCAACACCACCTTAATCCAGCCTGTGGCTGATCTTCTCCCTCAACTCGCCTTAATCCAGCCTGTGGCTGATCAGCCACCTCAACTCCACCTTAATCCAGCCTCTGGCTGATCATCCACCTCAACTCCACCGTAATCCAGCCTCTGGCTGATCATCCACCTCAACTCCACATTAATCCAGCCTGTGGCTGATCATCCACCTCAACTCCACCTTAATCCAGCCTGTGGCATTTCATCCACCTCAACTCCATCTTAATCCAGCCTGTGGCTGATCATCCACCTCAACTCCACCTTAATCCAGCCTGTGTCTGATCATCCACCTCAACTCCACCGTAATCCAGCCTGTGGCTGATCATCCACCTCAACTCCACCGTAATCCAGCCTGTGTCTGATCATCCACCTCAACTCCACCTTAATCCAGCCTGTGGCTGATCATCCACCTCAACTCCACCGTAATCCAGCCTGTGTCTGATCATCCACCTCAACTCCACCTTAATCCAGCCTGTGGCTGATCTTCTCCCTCAACTCCACCTTACACCAGCCTGTGGCTTATCATCCAACTCAACTCCATCTTAATCCAGCCTGTGGCTGATCATCCACCTCACCTCCACCGTAATCCAGCCAGTGGCTTATCATCCACCTCAACTCCACCTTAATCCAACCTCTGGTGATCTTCTCCATCAACTCCATCTTAATCAAGCCTGTGGCTTATCATCCACCTCAACTCCACCGTAATCCAGCCTGTGGCTGATCATCCACCTCAACTCCACCTTAATCCAGCCTGTGGCTGATGATCCAGCTCAGCTCCACCTTAATCCAGCCTGTGGCTGATCTTCTCCCTCAACTCCACCTGAATCCAGCCTGTGGCTGATCATTCAACTCAACTCCACCTTAATCCAGCCTGTGGCTGAACATCCACCTAACTCCACCTTAATCCAGCCTCTGGCTGATCATCCACCTCAACCCCACTTTAATCCAGCCTGTAGCTGATCTTCTCCCTCAACTCCACCTTAATCCAGCCTGTGGCTGATCTTCTCCCTCAACTCCACCTTAATCCAGACTGTGGCTGAACTTCTCCCTCAACTCCACCTTAATCCATCCTGTGGCTGATCATCCACCTCAACTCCACCTTAATCCAGCCTGTGGCATTTCATCGACCTCAAATCCACCTTAATCCAGCCTGTGGCTGATCGTCCACCTCAACTCCACCTTAATCAAGGCTCTGGCTGATCATCCACCTCAACTCCAACTTAATCCAGCCTGTGGCTGATCATCCACCTCAACTCCAACTTAATCCAGCCTGTGGCTGATCTTCTCCCTCAACTCCACCTTAATCCAGCCTGTGGCTGATCTTCTCCCTCAACTCCACCTTAAACAAGCCTGTGTCTGATCATCCACCTCAAATCCACCTTAATCCAGCCTGTGGCTGATCATCCACCTCAACTCCACCTTAATCCAGCCTGTGGCTGATCATCCACCTCAACTCCACCTTAATCCAGCCTGTGGCTGATCATCCACCTCAACTCCACCTTAATCCAGCCTGTGGCTGATCATCCACCTCAACTCCACCTTAATCCAGCCCGTGGCTGATCTTCCACCTCAACTCCACCTTAATCCAGCCTGTGGCTGATCATCCACCTCAACACCACCTTAATCCACCCCGTGGCTGATCTTCTCCCTCAACTCGCCTTAATCCAGCCTGTGGCTGATCATCCACCTCAACTCCACCGTAATCCAGCCTCTGGCTGATCATCCACCTCAACTCCACATTAATCCAGCCTGTGGCTGATCATCCACCTCAACTCCACCTTAATCCAGCCTGTGGCTTTTCATCCACCTCAACTCCATCTTAATCCAGCCTGTGGCTGATCCTCTCCCTCAACTCCACCTAAAACGAGCCTGTGACTTACCATCCACTTCAACTCCAACTTAATCCAGCCTGTGGCTGATCTTTGCACTCAACTCCACCTATATCCAGCCTGTGGCTGTTCATCCACCTCAACTCCACCTTAATCCAGCCTGTGGCTGATCTTCTCCCTCAACTCCACCTTACTCCAGCCTGTGGCTGATCATCCAACTCAACTCCATCTTAATCCAGCCTGTGGCTGATCATCCACCTCAACTCCACGGTAATCCAGCCTGTGGCTTATCATCCACCTCAACTCCACCTTAATCCAGCCTCTGGTGATCTTCTCCCTCAACTCCATCTTAATCAAGCCTGTGGCTTATCATCCACCTCAACTCCACCTTAATCCAGCCTGTGGCTGATGATCCAGCTCAGCTCCACCTTAATCCAGCCTGTGGCTGATCTTCTCCCTCAACTCCACCTGAATCCAGCCTGTGGCTGATCATTCATCTCAACTCCACCTTAATCCAGCCTGTGGCAGAACATCCACCTCAACTCCACCTTAATCCAGCCTCTGGCTGATCATCCACCTCAACCCCACTTTAATCCAGCCTGTGGCTGATCTTCTCCCTCAACTCCACCTTAATCCAACCTGTGGCTGATCTTCTCCCTCAACTCCACCTTAATCCAGACTGTGGCTGATCTTCTCCCTCAACTCCACCTTAATCCAGCCTGTGGCTGAACATCCACCTCAACTCCACCTTAATCGAGCCTCTGGCTGATCATCCACCTCAACCCCACTTGAATCCAACCTGTGGCTGATCTTCTCCCTCAACTCCTAATTAATCCAGCCTGTGGCTGATCATCCACCTCAACTCACCCTTAATCCAACATGTGGCTGATCTTCACCCTCAACTCCACCTTAATCCAGCCTGTGGCTGATCATCCACCTCAACTCCACATTAATCCAAACTGTGGATGATCATCCACCTCAAATCCAGGCTGTGGATGATTATCCACCTCAACTCCACCTTAATCCAGCCTGTGGCTGATCATCCACCTGAACTCCATCTTAATCCAGCCTGTGGGTCTTCATCCACCTCAACTCCACCGTAATCCAGCCTGTGTCTGATCCTCTACCTCAACTACACCTTAATCCAGCCTGTAGCTGATCTTCTCCCTCAACTCCACCTTATTGCAGCCTGTGGCTGATCATCCACATCAACACAACCTTTATCCAGCCTGTGGCTTATCATCCACCTCAACTCCACCTTAATCTAGCCTGTGGCTTATCATCCACCTCAACTCCACCTTAATCTAGCCTGTGGCATATCATCCACCTCAACTACACCTTAATCCAGCCTGTGGCTGATCATGTACCTCAACACCACCTTAATCCAGCCTGTGGCTTATCAGCCACCTCAACTCCACCTTAATCCAGCCTCTGGCTGATCATCCACCTCAACTCCAACGTAATCCAGCCTCTGGCTGATCATCCACCTCAACTCCACATTAATCCAGCCTGTGGCTGATCATCCACCTCAACTCCACCTTAATCCAGCCTGTGGCATTTCATCCACCTCAACTCCATCTTAATCCAGCCTGTGGCTGATCATCCACCTCAACTCCACCTTAATCCAGCCTGTGTCTGAACATCCACCTCAACTCCACCGTAATCCAGCCTGTGGCTGATCATCCACCTCAGCTCCACCGTAATCCAGCCTGTGTCTGATCATCCACCTCAACTCCACCTTAATCCAGCCTGTGGCTGATCATCCACCTCAACTCCACCGTAATCCAGCCTGTGTCTGATCATCCACCTCAACTCCACCTTAATCCAGCCTGTGGCTGATCTTCTCCCTCAACTCCACCTTACACCAGCCTGTGGCTTATCATCCAACTCAACTCCATCTTAATCCAGCCTGTGGCTGATCATCCACCTCACCTCCACCGTAATCCAGCCAGTGGCTTATCATCCACCTCAACTCCACCTTAATCCAACCACTGGTGATCTTCTCCATCAACTCCATCTTAATCAAGCCTGTGGCTTATCATCCACCTCAACTCCACCGTAATCCAGCCTGTGGCTGATCATCCACCTCAACTCCACCTTAATCCAGCCTGTGGCTGATGATCCAGCTCAGCTCCACCTTAATCCAGCCTGTGGCTGATCTTCTCCCTCAACTCCACCTGAATCCAGCCTGTGGCTGATCATTCAACTCAACTCCACCTTAATCCAGCCTGTGGCTGAACATCCACCTAACTCCACCTTAATCCAGCCTCTGGCTGATCATCCACCTCAACCCCACTTTAATCCAGCCTGTAGCTGATCTTCTCCCTCAACTCCACCTTAATCCAGCCTGTGGCTGATCTTCTCCCTCAACTCCACCTTAATCCAGACTGTGGCTGAACTTCTCCCTCAACTCCACCTTAATCCATCCTGTGGCTGATCATCCACCTCAACTCCACCTTAATCCAGCCTGTGGCATTTCATCGACCTCAAATCCACCTTAATCCAGCCTGTGGCTGATCGTCCACCTCAACTCCACCTTAATCAAGGCTCTGGCTGATCATCCACCTCAACTCCAACTTAATCCAGCCTGTGGCTGATCATCCACCTCAACTCCAACTTAATCCAGCCTGTGGCTGATCTTCTCCCTCAACTCCACCTTAATCCAGCCTGTGGCTGATCTTCTCCCTCAACTCCACCTTAAACAAGCCTGTGTCTGATCATCCACCTCAAATCCACCTTAATCCAGCCTGTGGCTGATCATCCACCTCAACTCCACCTTAATCCAGCCTGTGGCTGATCATCCACCTCAACTCCACCTTAATCCAGCCTGTGGCTGATCATCCACCTCAACTCCACCTTAATCCAGCCTGTGGCTGATCATCCACCTCAACTCCACCTTAATCCAGCCCGTGGCTGATCTTCCACCTCAACTCCACCTTAATCCAGCCTGTGGCTGATCATCCACCTCAACACCACCTTAATCCACCCCGTGGCTGATCTTCTCCCTCAACTCGCCTTAATCCAGCCTGTGGCTGATCATCCACCTCAACTCCACCGTAATCCAGCCTCTGGCTGATCATCCACCTCAACTCCACATTAATCCAGCCTGTGGCTGATCATCCAGCTCAACTCCACCTTAATCCAGCCTGTGGCTTTTCATCCACCTCAACTCCATCTTAATCCAGCCTGTGGCTGATACTCTCCCTCAACTCCACCTAAAACGAGCCTGTGACTTACCATCCACTTCAACTCCAACTTAATCCAGCCTGTGGCTGATCTTTGCACTCAACTCCACCTATATCCAGCCTGTGGCTGTTCATCCACCTCAACTCCACCTTAATCCAGCCTGTGGCTGATCTTTTCCCTCAACTCCACCTTACTCCAGCCTGTGGCTGATCATCCAACTCAACTCCATCTTAATCCAGCCTGTGGCTGATCATCCACCTCAACTCCACGGTAATCCAGCCTGTGGCTTATCATCCACCTCAACTCCACCTTAATCCAGCCTCTGGTGATCTTCTCCCTCAACTCCATCTTAATCAAGCCTGTGGCTTATCATCCACCTCAACTCCACCTTAATCCAGCCTGTGGCTGATGATCCAGCTCAGCTCCACCTTAATCCAGCCTGTGGCTGATCTTCTCCCTCAACTCCACCTGAATCCAGCCTGTGGCTGATCATTCATCTCAACTCCACCTTAATCCAGCCTGTGGCAGAACATCCACCTCAACTCCACCTTAATCCAGCCTCTGGCTGATCATCCACCTCAACCCCACTTTAATCCAGCCTGTGGCTGATCTTCTCCCTCAACTCCACCTTAATCCAACCTGTGGCTGATCTTCTCCCTCAACTCCACCTTAATCCAGACTGTGGCTGATCTTCTCCCTCAACTCCACCTTAATCCAGCCTGTGGCTGAACATCCACCTCAACTCCACCTTAATCGAGCCTCTGGCTGATCATCCACCTCAACCCCACTTGAATCCAACCTGTGGCTGATCTTCTCCCTCAACTCCTAATTAATCCAGCCTGTGGCTGATCATCCACCTCAACTCACCCTTAATCCAACATGTGGCTGATCTTCACCCTCAACTCCACCTTAATCCAGCCTGTGGCTGATCATCCACCTCAACTCCACATTAATCCAAACTGTGGATGATCATCCACCTCAAATCCAGGCTGTGGATGATTATCCACCTCAACTCCACCTTAATCCAGCCTGTGGCTGATCATCCACCTGAACTCCATCTTAATCCAGCCTGTGGGTCTTCATCCACCTCAACTCCACCGTAATCCAGCCTGTGTCTGATCCTCTACCTCAACTACACCTTAATCCAGCCTGTAGCTGATCTTCTCCCTCAACTCCACCTTATTGCAGCCTGTGGCTGATCATCCACATCAACACAACCTTTATCCAGCCTGTGGCTTATCATCCACCTCAACTCCACCTTAATCTAGCCTGTGGCTTATCATCCACCTCAACTCCACCTTAATCTAGCCTGTGGCTTATCATCCACCTCAACTACACCTTAATCCAGCCTGTGGCTGATCATGTACCTCAACACCACCTTAATCCAGCCTGTGGCTTATCAGCCACCTCAACTCCACCTTAATCCAGCCTGTGGCTGATCTTCGCCCTCAACTCCACCTTACTCCATCCTGTGGCTGATCATCCACCTCAACAACGTAATCCAGCCTGTGGCTGATCATCCACCTCAACTCCACCTTAATCCAGCCTCTGGCTGATCTTCTCCCTCAACTCCATCTTAATCCAGCCTGTGGCTGATCATCCACCTCAACTCCACCTTAATCCAGCCTGTGGCTGATCTTCTCCCTCAACTCCACATTTATCCAGCCTGTGGCTGATCATCCCCATCAACTCCACCTTAATCCATCCTGTGGCTGATCATCCAACTCAACTCCACCTTACTCCAGCCTGTGGCTGATCATCCACCTCAACTCCACCTTAATCCAGCCTGTGGCTTATCTTCTCCCTCAATGCCACCTTACTCCTGCCTGTGGCTGATCATCCACCTCAACTCCACTGTAATCCAGCCTGTGGCTGATCATCCACCTCAACTCCACCTTAATCCAGCCTCTGGCTGATCTTCCCCCTCAACTCCATCTTAATCCAGCCTGTGACTGACCATTCACCGCAACTCCACCGTAATCCAGCCTGTGGCTGATCATGCAGCTCAGCTCCACCTGAATCCAGCCTGTGGCTGATCTTCTCCCTCAACTCCACCTTAATCCAGCCTGTGGCTGAACATGCACCTCAACTCCACCTTAATCGACTCTCTGGCTGATCATCCACCTCAACCCCACTTTAATCCAACCTGTGGCTGATCTTCTCCCTCAACTCCACCTTAATCCAGCCTGTGGCTGATCTTCTCCCTCAACTCGCCTTAATCCAGCCTGGGGCTGATCATCCACATCAACTCCAACTTAATCCAGCCTCTGGCTGATCATCCACCTCAACTCCAACTAAATCCAGCCTGTGGCTGAACTCCTCCCTCAACTCCACCTTAATCCAGCCTGTGGCTGATCATCCACCTCAATTCCACCTTAATCCAGCCTGTGGCTGTTCTTCTCCCTCAACTCCACATTAATCCAGCCTGTGGCTGAACATCCACCTCAACTCCAAATTAGTCCAGCCTGTTGCTGATCATCCACCTCAACTCCACCCTAATCCAGCCTGTGGCTGATCATCCACCTCAACTCCACCTTGATCTAGCCTGTGGCTAATCATCCACCTCAACTCCACCTAAATCCAGCCTGTGGCTGATCATCCACATCAACTCCACCTTAATCCAGCCTGTGGCTGATCATCTACCTCAACGCCACCTGAATCCAGCCTGTGGCTGATCATCCACCTCAACTCCACGTTAATCCAGCCTGTGGCTGATCTTCTCCCTCAACTCCACCTTAATCCAGCCTGTGGCTGATCTTCTCCCTCAACTCCACCTTACTCCAGCCTGTGGCTGATCATCCAACTCAACTCCATCTTAATCCAGCCTGTGGCTGATCATCCACCTCAACTCCACCGTAATCCAGCCTGTGGCTTATCATCCACCTCAACTCCACCTTAATCCAGCCTCTGGTGATCTTCTCCCTCAACTCCACCTTAATCCAGCCTCTGGCTGATCATCCACCTCAACCCCACTTTAATCCAGCCTGTGGCTGATCTTCTCCCTCAACTCCACCTTAATCCAACCTGTGGCTGATCTTCTCACTCAACTCCACCTTAATCCAGACTGTGGCTGATCTTCTCCCTCAACTCCACCTTAATCCAGCCTGTGGCTGAACATCCACCTCAACTCCACCTTAATCGAGCCTCTGGCTGATCATCCACCTCAACCCCACTTGAATCCAACCTGTGGCTGATCTTCTCCCTCAACTCCTAATTAATCCAGCCTGTGGCTGATCATCCACCTCAACTCACCCTTAATCCAACATGTGGCTGATCTTCACCCTCAACTCCACCTTAATCCAGCCTGTGGCTGATCATCCACCTCAACTCCACCTTAATCCAGCCTGTGGCTGTTCATCCACCTGAACTCCACCTTAATCCAGCCTGTGGCTGATCATCCACCTCAACTCCACATTAATCCAAACTGTGGATGATTATCCACCTCAAATCCAGGCTGTGGATGATTATCCACCTCAACTCCACCTTACTCCAGCCTGTGGCTGATCATCCACCTGAACTCCATCTTAATCCAGCCTGTGGGTCTTCATCCACCTCAACTCCACCGTAATGCAGCCTGTGTCTGATCCTCTACCTCAACTACACCTTAATCCAGCCTGTAGCTGATCTTCTCCCTCAACTCCACCTTATTGCAGCCTGTGGCTGATCATCCACATCAACACAACCTTTATCCAGCCTGTGGCTTATCATCCACCTCAACTCCACCTTAATCTAGCCTGTTGCTTATCATCCACCTCAACTCCACCTTAATCTAGCCTGTGGCTTATCATCCACCTCAACTACACCTTAATCCAGCCTGTGGCTGATCATGTACCTCAACACCACCTTAATCCAGCCTGTGGCTTATCAGCCACCTCAACTCCACCTTAATCCAGCCTGTGGATGATCTTCACCCTCAACTCCACCTTAATCCAGCCTGTGACTGATCATCCACCTCAACTCCACCTTAATCCAGCCCTTGGCTGATCATCCACATCAACTCCCCATTAATCCAGCCTGTGGCTGATCTTCCACCTCAAATCCACCTTTATCCAGCCTGTGGCTGATCATCCACCTCAACTCCACCTTAATCCAGCCTGTGGCTGATCTTCGCCCTCAACTCCACCTTACTCCATCCTGTGGCTGATCATCCACCTCAACAACGTAATCCAGCCTGTGGCTGATCATCCACCTCAACTCCACCTTAATCCAGCCTCTGGCTGATCTTCTCCCTCAACTCCATCTTAATCCAGCCTGTGGCTGATCATCCACCTCAACTCCACCTTAATCCAGCCTGTGGCTGATCTTCTCCCTCAACTCCACATTTATCCAGCCTGTGGCTGATCATCCCCATCAACTCCACCTTAATCCATCCTGTGGCTGATCATCCAACTCAACTCCACCTTACTCCAGCCTGTGGCTGATCATCCACCTCAACTCCACCTTAATCCAGCCTGTGGCTGATCTTCTCCCTCAATGCCACCTTACTCCTGCCTGTGGCTGATCATCCACCTCAACTCCACTGTAATCCAGCCTGTGGCTGATCATCCACCTCAACTCCACCTTAATCCAGCCTCTGGCTGATCTTCCCCCTCAACTCCATCTTAATCCAGCCTGTGACTGACCATTCACCGCAACTCCACCGTAATCCAGCCTGTGGCTGATCATGCAGCTCAGCTCCACCTGAATCCAGCCTGTGGCTGATCTTCTCCCTCAACTCCACCTTAATCCAGCCTGTGGCTGAACATCCACCTCAACTCCACCTTAATCGACTCTCTGGCTGATCATCCACCTCAACCCCACTTTAATCCAACCTGTGGCTGATCTTCTCCCTCAACTCCACCTTAATCCAGCCTGTGGCTGATCTTCTCCCTCAACTCGCCTTAATCCAGCCTGGGGCTGATCATCCACATCAACTCCAACTTAATCCAGCCTCTGGCTGATCATCCACCTCAACTCCAACTAAATCCAGCCTGTGGCTGAACTCCTCCCTCAACTCCACCTTAATCCAGCCTGTGGCTGATCATCCACCTCAATTCCACCTTAATCCAGCCTGTGGCTGTTCTTCTCCCTCAACTCCACATTAATCCAGCCTGTGGCTGAACATCCACCTCAACTCCAAATTAGTCCAGCCTGTTGCTGATCATCCACCTCAACTCCACCCTAATCCAGCCTGTGGCTGATCATCCACCTCAACTCCACCTTGATCTAGCCTGTGGCTAATCATCCACCTCAACTCCACCTAAATCCAGCCTGTGGCTGATCATCCACATCAACTCCACCTTAATCCAGCCTGTGGCTGATCATCTACCTCAACTCCACCTGAATCCAGCCTGTGGCTGATCATCCACCTCAACTCCACGTTAATCCAGCCTGTGGCTGATCTTCTCCCTCAACTCCACCTTAATCCAGCCTGTGGCTGATCTTCTCCCTCAACTCCACCTTACTCCAGCCTGTGGCTGATCATCCAACTCAACTCCATCTTAATCCAGCCTGTGGCTGATCATCCACCTCAACTCCACCGTAATCCAGCCTGTGGCTTATCATCCACCTCAACTCCACCTTAATCCAGCCTCTGGTGATCTTCTCCCTCAACTCCACCTTAATCCAGCCTCTGGCTGATCATCCACCTCAACCCCACTTTAATCCAGCCTGTGGCTGATCTTCTCCCTCAACTCCACCTTAATCCAACCTGTGGCTGATCTTCTCACTCAACTCCACCTTAATCCAGACTGTGGCTGATCTTCTCCCTCAACTCCACCTTAATCCAGCCTGTGGCTGAACATCCACCTCAACTCCACCTTAATCGAGCCTCTGGCTGATCATCCACCTCAACCCCACTTGAATCCAACCTGTGGCTGATCTTCTCCCTCAACTCCTAATTAATCCAGCCTGTGGCTGATCATCCACCTCAACTCACCCTTAATCCAACATGTGGCTGATCTTCACCCTCAACTCCACCTTAATCCAGCCTGTGGCTGATCATCCACCTCAACTCCACCTTAATCCAGCCTGTGGCTGTTCATCCACCTGAACTCCACCTTAATCCAGCCTGTGGCTGATCATCCACCTCAACTCCACATTAATCCAAACTGTGGATGATTATCCACCTCAAATCCAGGCTGTGGATGATTATCCACCTCAACTCCACCTTACTCCAGCCTGTGGCTGATCATCCACCTGAACTCCATCTTAATCCAGCCTGTGGGTCTTCATCCACCTCAACTCCACCGTAATCCAGCCTGTGTCTGATCCTCTACCTCAACTACACCTTAATCCAGCCTGTAGCTGATCTTCTCCCTCAACTCCACCTTATTGCAGCCTGTGGCTGATCATCCACATCAACACAACCTTTATCCAGCCTGTGGCTTATCATCCACCTCAACTCCACCTTAATCTAGCCTGTTGCTTATCATCCACCTCAACTCCACCTTAATCTAGCCTGTGGCTTATCATCCACCTCAACTACACCTTAATCCAGCCTGTGGCTGATCATGTACCTCAACACCACCTTAATCCAGCCTGTGGCTTATCAGCCACCTCAACTCCACCTTAATCCAGCCTGTGGATGATCTTCACCCTCAACTCCACCTTAATCCAGCCTGTGACTGATCATCCACCTCAACTCCACCTTAATCCAGCCCTTGGCTGATCATCCACATCAACTCCCCATTAATCCAGCCTGTGGCTGATCTTCCACCTCAAATCCACCTTTATCCAGCCTGTGGCTGATCATCCACCTCAACTCCACCTTAATCCAGCCTGTGGCTGATCTTCGCCCTCAACTCCACCTTACTCCATCCTGTGGCTGATCATCCACCTCAACAACGTAATCCAGCCTGTGGCTGATCATCCACCTCAACTCCACCTTAATCCAGCCTCTGGCTGATCTTCTCCCTCAACTCCATCTTAATCCAGCCTGTGGCTGATCATCCACCTCAACTCCACCTTAATCCAGCCTGTGGCTGATCTTCTCCCTCAACTCCACATTTATCCAGCCTGTGGCTGATCATCCCCATCAACTCCACCTTAATCCATCCTGTGGCTGATCTTCTCCCTCAACTCCACCTTACTCCAGCCTGTGGCTGATCATCCACCTCAACTCCACCTTAATCCAGCCTGTGGCTGATCTTCTCCCTCAATGCCACCTTACTCCTGCCTGTGGCTGATCATCCACCTCAACTCCACTGTAATCCAGCCTGTGGCTGATCATCCACCTCAACTCCACCTTAATCCAGCCTCTGGCTGATCTTCCCCCTCAACTCCATCTTAATCCAGCCTGTGACTGACCATTCACCGCAACTCCACCGTAATCCAGCCTGTGGCTGATCATGCAGCTCAGCTCCACCTGAATCCAGCCTGTGGCTGATTTTCTCCCTCAACTCCACCTTAATCCAGCCTGTGGCTGAACATCCACCTCAACTCCACCTTAATCGACTCTCTGGCTGATCATCCACCTCAACCCCACTTTAATCCAACCTGTGGCTGATCTTCTCCCTCAACTCCACCTTAATCCAGCCTGTGGCTGATCTTCTCCCTCAACTCGCCTTAATCCAGCCTGGGGCTGATCATCCACATCAACTCCAACTTAATCCAGCCTCTGGCTGATCATCCACCTCAACTCCAAATTAATCCAGCCTGTGGCTGATCTCCTCCCTCAACTCCACCTTAATCCAGCCTGTGGCTGATCATCCACCTCAATTCCACCTTAATCCAGCCTGTGGCTGTTCTTCTCCCTCAACTCCACCTTAATCCAGCCTGTGGCTGAACATCCACCTCAACTCCAAATTAGTCCAGCCTGTTGTTGATCATCCACCTCAACTCCACCCTAATCCAGCCTGTGGCTGATCATCCACCTCAACTCCACCTTGATCTAGCCTGTGGCTAATCATCCACCTCAACTCCACCTAAATCCAGCCTGTGGCTGATCATCCACATCAACTCCACCTTAATCCAGCCTGTGGCTGATCATCTACCTCAACTCCAACTGAATCCAGCCTGTGGCTGATCATCCACCTCAACTCCACCTTAATCCAGCCTGTGGCTGATCTTCTCCCTCAACTCCACCTTAATCCAGCCTCTGGCTGATCTTATCCCTCAACTCCATCTTAATCCAGCCTGTGGCTGACCATTCACCGCAACTCCACCGTGATCCAGCCTGTGGCTGATCATGCAGCTCAGCTCCACCTGAATCCAGCCTGCGGCTGATCATTCACCTCAAATCAACATTCATCCAGCCTGTGGCTGATCTTCTCCCTCAACTCCACCTTAATCCAGCCTGTGGCTGAACATCCACCTCAACTCCACCTTAATCGAGCCTCTGGCTGATCATCCACCTCAACCCCACTTGAATCCAACCTGTGGCTGATCTTCTCCCTCAACTCCTAATTAATCCAGCCTGTGGCTGATCATCCACCTCAACTCACCCTTTTTCCAACATGTGGCTGATCTTCACCCTCAACTCCACCTTAATCCAGCCTGTAGCTGATCATCCACCTCAACTCCACCTTAATCCAGCCTGTGGCTGATCATCCACCTGAACTCCATCTTAATCCAGCCTGTGGCTGATCATCCACCTCAACCCCACTTTAATCCAGCCTGTGGCTGATCTTCTCCCTCAACTCCACCTTAATCCAGCCTGTGGCTGATCTTCTCCCTCAACTTACCTTAATCCAGCCTGTGGCTGATCATCCACATCAACTCCAACTTAATCCAGCCTCTGGCTGATCATCCACCTCAACTCCAACTTAATCCAGCCTGTGGCTGTTCTTCTCCCTCAACTCCACATTAATCCAGCCTGTGGCTGAACATCCACCTCAACTCCACCGTAATCCAGCCTGTGGCTTATCATCCACCTCAACTCCACCTTAATCCAGCCTCTGGTGATCTTCTCCCTCAACTCCATCTTAATCAAGCCTGTGGCTTATCATCCACCTCAACTCCACCGTAATCCAGCCTGTGGCTGATCATCCACCTCAACTCCACCTTAATCCAGCCTGTGGCTGATGATCCAGCTCAGCTCCACCTTAATCCAGCCTGTGGCTGATCTTCTCCCTCAACTCCACCTGAATCCAGCCTGTGGCTGATCATTCACCTCAACTCCACCTTAATCCAGCCTGTGGCAGAACATCCACCTCAACTCCACCTTAATCCAGCCTCTGGCTGATCATCCACCTCAACCCCACTTTAATCCAGCCTGTGGCTGATCTTCTCCCTCAACTCCACCTTAATCCAACCTGTGGCTGATCTTCTCCCTCAACTCCACCTTAATCCAGACTGTGGCTGATCTTCTCCCTCAACTCCACCTTAATCCACCCTGTGGCTGAATATCCACCTCAACTCGACCTTAATCGAGCCTCTGGCTGATCATCCATCTCAACCCCACTTTAATCCAACCTGTGGCTGATCTTCTCCCTCAACTCCTAATTAATCCAGCCTGTGGCTGATCATTCACCTCAACTCACCCTTAATCCAACATGTGGCTGATCTTCACCCTCAACTCCACCTTAATCCAGCCTGTGGCTGATCATCCACCTCAACTCCACCTTAATCCAGCCTGTGGCTGATCATCCACCTCAACTCCACCTTAATCCAGCCTGTGGCTGTTCATCCACCTGAACTCCACCTTAATCCAGCCTGTGGCTGATCATCCACCTCAACTCCACATTAATCCAAACTGTGGATGATCATCCACCTCAAATCCAGGCTGTGGATGATTATCCACCTCAACTCCACCTTAATCCAGCCTGTGGCTGATCATCCACCTGAACTCCATCTTAATCCAGCCTGTGGGTCTTCATCCACCTCAACTCCACCGTAATCCAGCCTGTGTCTGATCATCCACCTCAACTCCACCTTAATCCAGCCTCTGGCTGATCTTCTCACTCAAATCCATCTTAATCCAGACTGTGGCTGATCATCCACCTGAACTCCAACTTAATCCAGCCTGTGGCTGATCATCTACTTCAACTACACCTTAATCCAGCCTGTAGCTGATCTTCTCCCTCAACTCCACCTTATTGCAGCCTGTGGCTGATCATCCACATCAACACAACCTTTATCCAGCCTGTGGCTTATCATCCACCTCAACTCCACCTTAATCTAGCCTGTGGCTTATCATCCACCTCAACTACACCTTAATCCAGCCTGTGGCTGATCATGTACCTCAACACCACCTTAATCCAGCCTGTGGCTTATCAGCCACCTCAACTCCACCTTAATCCAGCCTGTGGATGATCTTCACCCTCAACTCCACCTTAATCCAGCCTGTGACTGATCATCCACCTCAACTCCACCTTAATCCAGCCCGTGGCTGATCATCCACATCAACTCCACATTAATCCAGCCTGTGGCTGATCTTCCACCTCAACTCCACATTAATCCAGCCTGTGGCTGATCATCCACCTCAAATCCACCTTTATCCAGCCTGTGGCTGATCATCCACCTCAACTCCACCTTAATCCAGCCTGTGGCTGATCTTCGCCCTCAACTCCACCTTACTCCATCCTGTGGCTGATCATCCACCTCAACACCGTAATCCAGCCTGTGGCTGATCATCCACCTCAACTCCACCTTAATCCAGCCTCTGGCTGATCTTCTCCCTCAACTCCATCTTAATCCAGCCTGTGGCTGATCATCCACCTCAACTCCACCTTAATCTAGCCTGTGGCTGATCTTCTCCCTCAACTCCACATTTATCCAGCCTGTGGCTGATCATCCCCATCAACTCCACCTTAATCCATCCTGTGGCTGATCATCCAACTCAACTCCACCTTACTCCAGCCTGTGGCTGATCTTCTCCCTCAATACCACCTTACTCCTGCCTGTGGCTGATCATCTACCTCAACTCCACTGTAATCCAGCCTGTGGCTGATCATCCACCTCAACTCCACCTTAATCCAGCCTCTGGCTGATCTTCTCCCTCAACTCCACCTTAATCCAGCCTCTGGCTGATCTTATCCCTCAACTCCATCTTAATCCAGCCTGTGGCTGACCATTCACCGCAACTCCACCGTGATCCAGCCTGTGGCTGATCATGCAGCTCAGCTCCACCTGAATCCAGCCTGTGGCTGATCATTCACCTCAAATCAACATTCATCCAGCCTGTGGCTGATCTTCTCCCTCAACTCCACCTTAATCCAGCCTGTGGCTGAACATCCACGTCAACTCCACCTTAATCGAGCCTCTGGCTGATCATCCACCTCAACCCCACTTGAATCCAACCTGTGGCTGATCTTCTCCCTCAACTCCTAATTAATCCAGCCTGTGGCTGATCATCCACCTCAACTCACCCTTTTTCCAACATGTGGCTGATCTTCACCCTCAACTCCACCTTAATCCAGCCTGTAGCTGATCATCCACCTCAACTCCACCTTAATCCAGCCTGTGGCTGATCATCCACCTGAACTCCATCTTAATCCAGCCTGTGGCTGATCATCCACCTCAACCCCACTTTAATCCAGCCTGTGGCTGATATTCTCCCTCAACTCCACCTTAATCCAGCCTGTGGCTGATCTTCTCCCTCAACTTGCCTTAATCCAGCCTGTGCCTGATCATCCACATCAACTCCAACTTAATCCAGCCTCTGGCTGATCATCCACCTCAACTCCAACTTAATCCAGCCTGTGGCTGATCCTCTCCCTCAACTCCACCTTAATCCAACCTGTGGCTGATCATCCACCTCAATTCCACATTAATCCAGCCTGTGGCTGTTCTTCTCCCTCAACTCCACATTAATCCAGCCTGTGGCTGAACATCCACCTCAACTCCACCGTAATCCAGCCTGTGGCTTATCATCCACCTCAACTCCACCTTAATCCAGCCTCTGGTGATCTTCTCCGTCAACTCCATCTTAATCAAGCCTGTGGCTTATCATCCACCTCAACTCCACCGTAATCCAGCCTGTGGCTGATCATCCACCTCTACTCCACCTTAATCCAGCCTGTGGCTGATGATCCAGCTCAGCTCCACCTTAATCCAGCCTGTGGCTGATCTTCTCCCTCAACTCCACCTGAATCCAGCCTGTGGCTGATCATTCACCTCAACTCCACCTTAATCCAGCCTGTGGCAGAACATCCACCTCAACTCCACCTTAATCCAGCCTCTGGCTGATCATCCACCTCAACCCCACTTTAATCCAGCCTGTGGCTGATCTTCTCCCTCAACTCCACCTTAATCCAACCTGTGGCTGATCTTCTCCCTCAACTCCACCTTAATCCAGACTGTGGCTGATCATCCACCTCAACCCCACCTTAATCCAGCCTGTGGCTGATCATCCACCTCAACTCCACCTTAATCCAGCCTGTGGCTGTTCATCCACCTGAACTCCACCTTAATCCAGCCTGTGGCTGATCATCCACCTCAACTCCACATTAATCCAAACTGTGGATGATCATCCACCTCAAATCCAGGCTGTGGATGATTATCCACCTCAACTCCACCTTAATCCAGCCTGTGGCTGATCATCCACCTGAACTCCATCTTAATCCAGCCTGTGGGTCTTCATCCACCTCAACTGCACCGTAATCCAGCCTGTGTCTGATCATCCACCTCAACTCCACCTTAATCCAGCCTCTGGCTGATCTTCTCACTCAAATCCATCTTAATCCAGCCTGTGGCTGATCATCCACCTGAACTCCAACTTAATCCAGCCTGTGGCTGATCATCTACCTCAACTACACCTTAATCCAGCCTGTAGCTGATCTTCTCCCTCAACTCCACCTTATTGCAGCCTGTGGCTGATCATCCACATCAACACAACCTTTATCCAGCCTGTGGCTTATCATCCACCTCAACTCCACCTTAATCTAGCCTGTGGCTTATCATCCACCTCAACACCACCTTAATCCAGCCTGTGGCTTATCAGCCACCTCAACTCCACCTTAATCCAGCCTGTGGATGATCTTCACCCTCAACTCCACCTTAATCCAGCCTGTGACTGATCATCCACCTCAACTCCACCTTAATCCAGCCCGTGGCTGATCATCCACATCAACTCCCCATTAATCCAGCCTGTGGCTGATCTTCCACCTCAACTCCACCTTAATCCAGCCTGTGGCTGATCATCCACCTCAAATCCACCTTTATCCAGCCTGTGGCTGATCATCCACCTCAACTCCACCTTAATCCAGCCAGTGGCTGATCTTCACCCTCAACTCCACCTTACTCCATCCTGTGGCTGATCATCCACCTCAACACAGTAATCCAGCCTGTGGCTGATCATCCACCTCAACTCCACCTTAATCCAGCCTCTGGCTGATCTTCTCCCTCAACTCCATCTTAATCCAGCCTGTGGCTGATCATCCACCTCAACTCCACCTTAATCTAGCCTGTGGCTGATCTTCTCCCTCAACTCCACATTTATCCAGCCTGTGGCTGATCATCCCCATCAACTCCACCTTAATCCATCCTGTGGCTGATCATCCAACTCAACTCCACCTTACTCCAGCCTGTGGCTGATCTTCTCCCTCAATGCCACCTTACTCCTGCCTGTGGCTGATCATCCACCTCAACTCCACTGTAATCCAGCCTGTGGCTGATCATCCACCTCAACTCCACCTTAATCCAGCCTCTGGCTGATCTTCTCCCTCAACTCCATCTTAATCCAGCCTGTGGCTGACCATTCACCGCAACTCCACGGTAATCCAGCCTGTGGCTGATCATGCAGCTCAGCTCCACCTGAATCCAGCCTGTGGCTGATCTTCTCCCTCAACTCCACCTTAATCCAGCCTGTGGCTGAACATCCACCTCAACTCCACCTTAATCGAGCCTCTGGCTGATCATCCACCTCAACCCCACTTTAATCCAACCTGTGGCTGATCTTCTCCCTCAACTCCACCTTAATCCAGCCTGTGGCTGATCTTCTCCCTCAACTCGCCTTAATCCAGCCTGTGGCTGATCATCCACATCAACTCCAACTTAATCCAGCCTCTGGCTGATCATCCACCTCAACTCCAACTTAATCCAGCCTGTGGCTGATCTCCTCCCTCAACTCCACCTTAATCCAACCTGTGGCTGATCATCCACCTCAATTCCACCTTAATCCAGCCTGTGGCTGTTCTTCTCCCTCAACTCCACCTTAATCCAGACTGTGGCTGATCATCCACCTCAACCCCACCTTAATCCAGCCTGTGGCTGATCATCCACCTCAACTCCACCTTAATCCAGCCTGTGGCTGTTCATCCACCTGAACTCCACCTTAATCCAGCCTGTGGCTGATCATCAACCTCAACTCCACATTAATCCAAACTGTGGATGATCATCCACCTCAAATCCAGGCTGTGGATGATTATCCACCTCAACTCCACCTTAATCCAGCCTGTGGCTGATCATCCACCTGAACTCCATCTTAATCCATCCTGTGGGTCTTCATCCACCTCAACTCCACCGTAATCCAGCCTGTGTCTGATCATCCACCTCAACTCCACCTTAATCCAGCCTCTGGCTGATCTTCTCACTCAAATCCATCTTAATCCAGCCTGTGGCTGATCATCCACCTGAACTCCAACTTAATCCAGCCTGTGGCTGATCATCTACCTCAACTACACCTTAATCCAGCCTGTAGCTGAACTTCTCCCTCAACTCCACCTTATTGCAGCCTGTGGCTGATCATCCACATCAACACAACCTTTATCCAGCCTGTGGCTTATCATCCACCTCAACTCCACCTTAATCTAGCCTGTGGCTTATCATCCACCTCAACTACACCTTAATCCAGCCTGTGGCTGATCATGTACCTCAACACCACCTTAATCCAGCCTGTGGCTTATCAGCCACCTCAACTCCACGTTAATCCAGCCTGTGGATGATCTTCACCCTCAACTCCACCTTAATCCAGCCTGTGACTGATCATCCACCTCAACTCCACCTTAATCCAGCCCGTGGCTGATCATCCACATCAACTCCCCATTAATCCAGCCTGTGGCTGATCTTCCACCTCAACTCCACCTTAATCCAGCCTGTGGCTGATCATCCACCTCAAATCCACCTTTATCCAGCCTGTGGCTGATCATCCACCTCAACTCCATCTTAATCCAGCCTGTGGCTGATCTTCGCCCTCAACTCCACCTTACTCCATCCTGTGGCTGATCATCCACCTCAACACCGTAATCCAGCCTGTGGCTGATCATCCACCTCAACTCCACCTTAATCCAGCCTCTGGCTGATCTTCTCCCTCAACTCCATCTTAATCCAGCCTGTGGCTGATCATCCACCTCAACTCCACCTTAATCTAGCCTGTGGCTGATCTTCTCCCTCAACTCCACATTTATCCAGCCTGTGGCTGATCATCCCCATCAACTCCACCTTAATCCATCCTGTGGCTGATCATCCAACTCAACTCCACCTTACTCCAGCCTGTGGCTGATCTTCTCCCTGAATGCCACCTTACTCCTGCCTGTGGCTGATCATCCACCGCAACTCCACCGTAATCCAGCCTGTGGCTGATCATGCAGCTCAGCTCCACCTGAATCCAGCCTGTGGCTGATCTTCTCCCTCAACTCCACCTTAATCCAGCCTGTGGCTGAACATCCACCTCAACTCCACCTTAATCGAGCCTCTGGCTGATCATCCACCTCAACCCCACTTTAATCCAACCTGTGGCTGATCTTCTCCCTCAACTCCACCTTAATCCAGCCTGTGGCTGATCTTCTCCCTCAACTCGCCTTAATCCAGCCTGGGGCTGATCATCCACATCAACTCCAACTTAATCCAGCCTCTGGCTGATCATCCACCTCAACTCCAACTTAATCCAGCCTGTGGCTGAACTCCTCCCTCAACTCCACCTTAATCCAACCTGTGGCTGATCATCCACCTCAATTCCACCTTAATCCAGCCTGTGGCTGTTCTTCTCCCTCAACTCCACATTAATCCAGCCTGTGGCTGAACATCCACCTCAAATCCAAATTAGTCCAGCCTGTTGCTGATCACCCACCTCAACTCCACCTTAATCCAGACTGTGGCTGATCATCCAACTCAACTCCACCCTAATCCAGCCTGTGGCTGATCATCCACCTCAACTCCACCTTGATCTAGCCTGTGGCTAATCATCCACCTCAACTCCACCTAAATCCAGCCTGTGGCTGATCATCCACATCAACTCCACCTTAATCCAGCCTGTGGCTGATCATCTACCTCAACTCCACCTGAATCCAGCCTGTGGCTGATCATCCACCTCAACTCCACCTTAATCCAGCCTGTGGCTGATCTTCTCCCTCAAATCCACCTTAATCCAGCCTCTGGCTGATCTTCTCCCTCAACTCCATCTTAATCCAGCCTGTGGCTGACCATTCACCGCAACTCCACCGTGATCCAGCCTGTGGCTGATCATGCAGCTCAGCTCCACCTGAATCCAGCCTGTGGCTGATCATTCACCTCAAATCAACATTCATCCAGCCTGTGGCTGATCTTCTCCCTCAACTCCACCTTAATCCAGCCTGCGGCTGAACATCCACCTCAACTCCACCTTAATCCAGCCTGTAGCTGATCATCCACCTGAACTCCATCTTAATCCAGCCTGTGGCTGATCATCCACCTCAACCCCACTTTAATCCAGCCTGTGGCTGATCTTCTCCCTCAACTCCACCTTAATCCAGCCTGTGGCTGATCTTCTCCCTCAACTTGCCTTAATCCAGCCTGTGGCTGATCATCCACATCAACTCCAACTTAATCCAGCCTGTGGCTGATCATCCACCTCAACTCCAACTTAATCCAGCCTGTGGCTGATCTTCTCCCTCAACTCCACCTTAATCCAACCTGTGGCTGATCATCCACCTCAATTCCACATTAATCCAGCCTGTGGCTGGTCTTCTCCCTCAACTCCACATTAATCCAGCCTGTGGCTGAGCATCCACCTCAACTCCAAATTAGTCCAGCCTGTTGCTGATCATCCAACTCAACTCCACCTAAATCCAGACTGTGGCTGATCATCCAACTCAACTCCACCCTAATCCAGCCTGTGGCTGATCATCCACCTCAACTCCACCTTGATCTAGCCTGTGGCTAATCATCCACCTCAACTCCACCTAAATCCAGCCTGTGGCTGATCATCCACATCAACTCCACCTTAATCCAGCCTGTGGCTGATCATCTACCTCAACTCCACCTGAATCCAGCCTGTGGCTGATCATCCACCTCAACTCCACCTTAATCCAGCCTGTGGCTGATCTTCTCCCTCAACTCCACCTTAATCCAGCCTGTGGCTGATCATCCACCTCAACTCCACATTAATCCAGCCTGTGGATGAATTTCTCCCTCAACTCCACCTTAATCCAACCTGTGGCTGATCATCCACCTCAACTCCACCTTAATCCAGCCCGTGGCTGATCTTCCACCTCAACTCCACATTAATCCAGCCTGTGGCTGATCATCAACCTCAACACCACCTTAATCCAGCCTGTGGCTGATCTTCTCCCTCAACTCACCTTAATCCAGCCTGTGGCTGATCAGCCACCTCAACTCCACCTTAATCCAGCCTCTGGCTGATCATCCACCTCAACTACACCGTAATCCAGCCTCTGGCTGATCATCCACCTCAACTCCACATTAATCCAGCCTGTGGCTGATCATCCACCTCAACTCCACCTTAATCCAGCCTGTGGCATTTCATCCACCTCAACTCCATCTTAATCCAGCCTGTGGCTGATCCTCTCCCTCAACTCCACCTAAAACGAGCCTGTGACTTATCATCCACTTCAACTCCAACTTAATCCAGCCTGTGGCTGATCTTCGCACTCAACTCCACCTATATCCAGCCTGTGGCTGATCATCCACCTCAACTCCACCTTAATCCAGCCTGTGGCTGAACTTCTCCCACAACTCCACCTTACTCCAGCCTGTGGCTGATCATCCAACTCAACTCCATCTTAATCCAGCCTGTGGCTGATCATCCACCTCACCTCCACCGTAATCCAGCCTGTGGCTTATCATCCACCTCAACTCCACCTTAATCCAGCCTCTGGTGATCTTCTCCCTCAATTCCATCTTAATCAAGCCTGTGGCTTATCATCCACCTCAACTCCACCGTAATCCAGCCTGTGGCTGATCATCCACCTCAACTCCACCTTAATCCAGCCTGTGGCTGATGATCCAGCTCAGCTCCACCTTAATCCAGCCTGTGGCTGATCTTCTCCCTCAACTCCACCTGAATCCAGCCTGTGGCTGATCATTCAACTCAACTCCACCTTAATCCAGCCTGTGGCTGAATATCCACCTCAACTCCACCTTAATCCAGCCTCTGGCTGATCATCCACCTCAACCCCACTTTAATCCAGCCTGTGGCTGATCTTCTCCCTCAACTCCACCTTAATCCAGCCTGTGGCTGATCTTCTCCCTCAACTCCACCTTAATCCAGACTGTGGCTGAACTTCTCCCTCAACTCCACCTTAATCCAGCCTGTGGCTGATCATCCACCTCAACTCCACCTTAATCCAGCCTGTGGCAGTTCATCGACCTCAAATCCACCTTAATCCAACCTGTGGCTGATCGTCCACCTCAACTCCACCTTAATCAAGGCTCTGGCTGATCATCCACCTCAACTCCACCTTAATCCAGCCTGTGGCTGATCATCCACCTCAACTCCAACTTAATCCAGCCTGTGGCTGATCTTCTCCCTCAACTCCACCTTAATCCAGCCTGTGGCTGATCTTCTCCCTCAACTCCACCTTAAACAAGCCTGTGTCTGATCATCCACCTCAAATCCACCTTAATCCAGCCTGTGGCTGATCATCACCCTCAACTCCACCTTAATCCAGACTGTGGCTGATCATCCACCTCAACTCCACCTAAATCCAGCCTGTGGCTGATCTTCTCCCTCAATTCCAACTTAATCCAGCCTGTGGCTGATCATCCACCTCAACTCCACCTTAATCCAGCCCGTGGCTGATCTTCCACCTCAACTCCACCTTAATCCAGCCTGTGGCTGATCATCCACCTCAACACCACCTTAATCCAGCCTGTGGCTGATCTTCTCCCTCAACTCGCCTTAATCCAGCCCGTGGCTGATCATCCACATCAACTCCCCATTAATCCAGCCTGTGGCTGATCTTCCACCTCAACTCCACCTTAATCCAGCCTGTGGCTGATCATCCACCTCAAATCCACCTTTTTCCAGCCTGTGGCTGATCATCCACCTCAACTCCATCTTAATCCAGCCTGTGGCTGATCTTCGCCCTCAACTCCACCTTACTCCATCCTGTGGCTGATCATCCACCTCAACACCGTAGTCCAGCCTGTGGCTGATCATCCACCTCAACTCCACCTTAATCCAGCCTCTGGCTGATCTTCTCCCTCAACTCCATCTTAATCCAGCCTGTGGCTGATCATCCACCTCAACTCCACCTTAATCTAGCCTGTGGCTGATCTTCTCCCTCAACTCCACATTTATCCAGCCTGTGGCTGATCATCCCCATCAACTCCACCTTAATCCATCCTGTGGCTGATCATCCAACTCAACTCCACCTTACTCCAGCCTGTGGCTGATCTTCTCCCTGAATGCCACCTTACTCCTGCCTGTGGCAGATCATCCACCTCAACTCCACTGTAATCCAGCCTGTGGCTGATCATCCACCTCAACTCCACCTTAATCCAGCCTCTGAATGATCTTCTCCCTCAACTCCATCTTAATCCAGCCTGTGGCTGACCATTCACCGCAACTCCACCGTAATCCAGCCTGTGGCTGATCATGCAGCTCAGCTCCACCTGAATCCAGCCTGTGGCTGATCTTCTCCCTCAACTCCACCTTAATCCAGCCTGTGGCTGAACATCCACCTCAACTCCACCTTAATCGAGCCTCTGGCTGATCATCCACCTCAACCCCACTTTAATCCAGCCTGTGGCTGATCTTCTCCCTCAACTCCACCTTAATCCAGCCTGTGGCTGATCTTCTCCATCAACTCGCCTTAATCCAGCCTGGGGCTGATCATCCACATCAACTCCAACTTAATCCAGCCTCTGGCTGATCATCCACCTCAACTCCAACTTAATCCAGCCTGTGGCTGATCTCCTCCCTCAACTCCACCTTAATCCAACCTGTGGCTGATCATCCACCTCAATTCCACCTTAATCCAGCCTGTGGCTGTTCTTCTCCCTCAACTCCACATTAATCCAGCCTGTGGCTGAACATCCACCTCAAATCCAAATTAGTCCAGCCTGTTGCTGATCATCCACCTCAACTCCACCTTAATCCAGACTGTGGCTGATCATCCAACTCAACTCCACCCTAATCCAGCCTGTGGCTGATCATCCACCTCAACTCCACCTTGATCTAGCCTGTGGCTAATCATCCACCTCAACTCCACCTAAATCCAGCCTGTGGCTGATCATCCACATCAACTCCACCTTAATCCAGCCTGTGGCTGATCATCTACCTCAACTCCACCTGAATCCAGCCTGTGGCTGATCATCCACCTCAACTCCACCTTAATCCAGCCTGTGGCTGATCTTCTCCCTCAACTCCACCTTAATCCAGCCTCTGGCTGATCTTCTCCCTCAACTCCATCTTAATCCAGCCTGTGGCTGACCATTCACCGCAACTCCACCGTGATCCAGCCTGTGGCTGATCATGCAGCTCAGCTCCACCTGAATCCAGCCTGTGGCTGATCATTCACCTCAAATCAACATTCATCCAGCCTGTGGCTGATCTTCTCCCTCAACTCCACCTTAATCCAGCCTGCGGCTGAACATCCACCTCAACTCCACCTTAATCGAGCCTCTGGCTGATCATCCACCTCAACCCCACTTGAATCCAACCTGTGGCTGATCTTCTCCCTCAACTCCTAATTAATCCAGCCTGTGGCTGATCATCCACCTCAACTCACCCTTTTTCCAACATGTGGCTGATCTTGACCCTCAACTCCACCTTAAACCAGCCTGTAGCTGATCATCCACCTCAACTCCACCTTAATCCAGCCTGTGGCTGATCATCCACCTGAACTCGATCTTAATCCAGCCTGTGGCTGATCATCCACCTCAACCCCACTTTAATCCAGCCTGTGGCTGATCTTCTCCCTCAACTCCAACTTAATCCAGCCTGTGGCTGATCTTCTCCCTCAACTTGCCTTAATCCAGCCTGTGGCTGATCATCCACATCAACTCCAACTTAATCCAGCCTGTGGCTGATCATCCACCTCAACTCCACTGTAATCCAGCCTGTGGCTGATCATCCACCTCAACTCCACCTTAATCCAGCCTCTGGATGATCTTCTCCCTCAACTCCATCTTAATCCAGCCTGTGGCTGACCATTCACCGCAACTCCACCGTAATCCAGCCTTTGGCTGATCATGCAGCTCAGCTCCACCTGAATCCAGCCTGTGGCTGATCTTCTCCCTCAACTCCACCTTAATCCAGCCTGTGGCTGAACATCGACCTCAACTCCACCTTAATCGAGCCTCTGGCTGATCATCCACCTCAACCCCACTTTAATCCAACCTGTGGCTGATCTTCTCCCTCAACTCCACCTTAATCCAGCCTGTGGCTGATCTTCTCCCTCAACTCGCCTTAATCCAGCCTGGGGCTGATCATCCACATCAACTCCAACTTAATCCAGCCTCTGGCTGATCATCCACCTCAACTCCAACTTAATCCAGCCTGTGGCTGATCTCCTCCCTCAACTCCACCTTAATTCAACCTGTGGCTGATCATCCACCTCAATTCCACCTTAATCCAGCCTGTGGCTGTTCTTCTCCCTCAACTCCACATTAATCCAGCCTGTGGCTGAACATCCACCTCAAATCCAAATTAGTCCAGCCTGTTGCTGATCATCCACCTCAACTCCACCTTAATCCAGCCTGTGGCTGATCATCCAACTCAACTCCACCCTAATCCAGCCTGTGGCTAATCATCCACCTCAACTCCACCTAAATCCAGCCTGTGGCTGATCATCCACATCAACTCCACCTTAATCCAGCCTGTGGCTGATCATCTACCTCAACTCCACCTGAATCCAGCCTGTGGCTGATCATCCACCTCAACTCCACCTTAATCCAGCCTGTGGCTGATCTTCTCCCTCAACTCCACCTTAATCCAGCCTCTGGCTGATCTTCTCCCTCAACTCCATCTTAATCCAGCCTGTGGCTGACCATTCACCGCAACTCCACCGTGATCCAGCCTGTGGCTGATCATGCAGCTCAGCTCCACCTGAATCCAGCCTGTGGCTGATCATTCACCTCAAATCAACATTCATCCAGCCTGTGGCTGATCTTCTCCCTCAACTCCACCTTAATCCAGCCTGCGGCTGAACATCCACCTCAACTCCACCTTAATCGAGCCTCTGGCTGATCATCCACCTCAACCCCACTTGAATCCAACCTGTGGCTGATCTTCTCCCTCAACTCCTAATTAATCCAGCCTGTGGCTGATCATCCACCTCAACTCACCCTTTTTCCAACATGTGGCTGATCTTGACCCTCAACTCCACCTTAAACCAGCCTGTAGCTGATCATCCACCTCAACTCCACCTTAATCCAGCCTGTGGCTGATCATCCACCTGAACTCGATCTTAATCCAGCCTGTGGCTGATCATCCACCTCAACCCCACTTTAATCCAGCCTGTGGCTGATCTTCTCCCTCAACTCCACCTTAATCCAGCCTGTGGCTGATCTTCTCCCTCAACTTGCCTTAATCCAGCCTGTGGCTGATCATCCACATCAACTCCAACTTAATCCAGCCTGTGGCTGATCATCCACCTCAACTCCAACTTAATCCAGCCTGTGGCTGATCTTCTCCCTCAACTCCACCTTAATCCAACCTGTGGCTGATCATCCACCTCAATTCCACATTAATCCAGCCTGTGGCTGGTCTTCTCCCTCAACTCCACATTAATCCAGCCTGTGGCTGAGCATCCACCTCAACTCCAAATTAGTCCAGCCTGTTGCTGATCATCCAACTCAACTCCACCTAAATCCAGACTGTGGCTGATCATCCAACTCAACTCCACCCTAATCCAGCCTGTGGCTGATCATCCACCTCAACTCCACCTTGATCTAGCCTGTGGCTAATCATCCACCTCAACTCCACCTAAATCCAGCCTGTGGCTGATCATCCACATCAACTCCACCTTAATCCAGCCTGTGGCTGATCATCTACCTCAACTCCACCTGAATCCAGCCTGTGGCTGATCATCCACCTCAACTCCACCTTAATCCAGCCCGTGGCTGATCTTCCACCTCAACTCCACATTAATCCAGCCTGTGGCTGATCATCCACCTCAACACCACCTTAATCCAGCCTGTGGCTGATCTTCTCCCTCAACTCACCTTAATCCAGCCTGTGGCTGATCAGCCACCTCAACTCCACCTTAATCCAGCCTCTGGCTGATCATCCACCTCAACTACACCGTAATCCAGCCTCTGGCTGATCATCCACCTCAACTCCACATTAATCCAGCCTGTGGCTGATCATCCACCTCAACTCCACCTTAATCCAGCCTGAGGCATTTCATCCACCTCAACTCCATCTTAATCCAGCCTGTGGCTGATCCTCTCCCTCAACTCCACCTAAAACGAGCCTGTGACTTATCATCCACTTCAACTCCAACTTAATCCAGCCTGTGGCTGATCTTCGCACTCAACTCCACCTATATCCAGCCTGTGGCTGATCATCCACCTCAACTCCACCTTAATCCAGCCTGTGGCTGAACTTCTCCCACAACTCCACCTTACTCCAGCCTGTGGCTGATCATCCAACTCAACTCCATCTTAATCCAGCCTGTGGCTGATCATCCACCTCACCTCCACCGTAATCCAGCCTGTGGCTGATCATCCACCTCAACTCCACCTTAATCCAGCCTGTGGCTGATGATCCAGCTCAGCTCCACCTTAATCCAGCCTGTGGCTGATCTTCTCCCTCAACTCCACCTGAATCCAGCCTGTGGCTGATCATTCAACTCAACTCCACCTTAATCCAGCCTGTGGCTGACTATCCACCTCAACTCCACCTTAATCCAGCCTCTGGCTGATCATCCACCTCAACCCCACTTTAATCCAGCCTGTGGCTGATCTTCTCCCTCAACTCCACCTTAATCCAGCCTGTGGCTGATCTTCTCCCTCAACTCCACCTTAATCCAGACTGTGGCTGAACTTCTCCCTCAACTCCACCTTAATCCAGCCTGTGGCTGATCATCCACCTCAACTCCACCTTAATCCAGCCTGTGGCAGTTCATCGACCTCAAATCCACCTTAATCCAACCTGTGGCTGATCGTCCACCTCAACTCCACCTTAATCAAGGCTCTGGCTGATCATCCACCTCAACTCCACCTTAATCCAGCCTGTGGCTGATCATCCACCTCAACTCCAACTTAATCCAGCCTGTGGCTGATCTTCTCCCTCAACTCCACCTTAATCCAGCCTGTGGCTGATCTTCTCCCTCAACTCCACCTTAAACAAGCCTGTGTCTGATCATCCACCTCAAATCCACCTTAATCCAGCCTGTGGCTGATCATCACCCTCAACTCCACCTTAATCCAGACTGTGGCTGATCATCCACCTCAACTCCACCTAAATCCAGCCTGTGGCTGATCTTCTCCCTCAATTCCAACTTAATCCAGCCTGTGGCTGATCATCCACCTCAACTCCACCTTAATCCAGCCCGTGGCTGATCTTCCACCTCAACTCCACCTTAATCCAGCCTGTGGCTGATCATCCACCTCAACACCACATTAATCCAGCCTGTGGCTGATCTTCTCCCTCAACTCGCCTTAATCCAGCCTGTGGCTGATCATCCACCTCAACTCCACCTTAATCCAGCCTCTGGTTGATCATCCACCTCAACTCCACCGTAATCCAGCCTCTGGCTGATCATCCACCTCAACTCCACATTAATCCAGCCTGTGGCATTTCATCCACCTCAACTCCACCTTAATCCAGCCTGTGGCATTTCATCCACCTCAACTCCATCTTAATCCAGCCTGTGGCTGATCCTCTCCCTCAACTCCACCTAAAACGAGCCTGTGACTTATCATCCACTTCAACTCCAACTTATTCCAGCCTGTGGCTGATCTTTGCACTCAACTCCACTTATATCTAGCCTGTGGCTCATCATCCACCTCAACTCCACCTTAATCCAGCCTGTGGCTGATCTTCTCCCTCAACTCCACCTTAATCCAGCCTGTGGCTGATCATCCACCTCAACTCCACCTTAATCCAGCCTCTGGTGATCTTCTCCCTCAACTCCATCTTAATCAAGCCTGTGGCTTATCATCCACCTCAACTCCACCGTAATCCAGCTGTGGCTGATCATCCACCTCAACTCCACCTTAATCCAGCCTGTGGCTGATGATCCAGCTCAGCTCCACCTTAATCCAGCCTGTGGCTGATCTTGTCCCTCAACTCCACTTGAATCCAGCCTGTGGCTGATCTTCTCCCTCAACTCCACCTTAATCCAACCTGTGGCTGATCTTCTCCCTCAACTCCACCTTAATCCAGCCTGTGGCTGATCTTCTCCCTCAACTCCACCTTAATCCAGCCTGTGGCTGATCATCCACCTCAACGCCACCTTAATCCAGCCTCTGGCTGATCTTCTCCCTCAACTCCATCTTAATCCAGCCTGTGGCTGACCACTCACCGCAACTCAACCGTAATCCAGCCTGTGGCTGATCATGCAGCTCAGCTCCACCTGAATCCAGCCTGTGGCTGATCATTCACCTCAAATCAACATTCATCCAGCCTGTGGCTGATCTTCTCCCTCAACTCCACATTAATCCAGCCTGTGGCTGAACATCCACCTCAACTCCACCTTAATCGAGCCTCTGGCTGATCATCCACCTCAACCCCACTTGAATCCAACCTGTGGCTGATCTTCTCCCTCAACTCCTAATTAATCCAGCCTGTGGCTGATCATCCACCTCAACTCACCCTTTTTCCAACATGTGGCTGATCTTCACCCTCAACTCCACCTTAATCCAGCCTGTAGCTGATCATCCACCTCAACTCCACCTTAATCCAGCCTGTGGCTGATCATCCACCGGAACTCCATCTTAATCCAGCCTGTGGCTGATCATCCACCTCAACCCCACTTTAATCCAGCCTGTGGCTGATCTTCTCCCTCAACTCCACCTTAATCCAGCCTGTGGCTGATCCTCTCCCTCAACTCGCCTTAATCCAGCCTGTGGCTGATCATCCACATCAACTCCATCTTAATCCAGCCTCTGGCTGATCATCCACCTCAACTCCAACTTAATCCAGCCTGTGGCTGATCTTCTCCCTCAACTCCACCTTAATCCAACCTGTGGCTGATCATCCACCTCAATTCCACCTTAATCCAGCCTCTGGCTGTTCTTCTCCCTCAACTCCACATTAATCCAGCCTGTGTCTGATCATCCACCTCAACTCCACCTTAATCCAGCCTCTGGCTGATCTTCTCACTCAAATCCATCTTAATCCAGCCTGTGGCTGATCATCCACCTGAACTCCAACTTAATCCAGCCTGTGGCTGATCATCTACCTCAACTACACCTTAATCCAGCCTGTAGCTGATCTTCTCCCTCAACTCCACCTTATTGCAGCCTGTGGCTGATCATCCACATCAACACAACCTTTATCCAGCCTGTGGCTTATCATCCACCTCAACTCCACCTTAATCTCGCCTGTGGCTTATCATCCACCTCAACTACACCTTAATCCAGCCTGTGGCTGATCATGTACCTCAACACCACCTTAATCCAGCCTGTGGCTTACCAGCCACCTCAACTCCACCTTAATCCAGCCTGTGGATGATCTTCACCCTCAACTCCACCTTAATCCAGCCTGTGACAGATCATCCACCTCAACTCCACCTTAATCCAGCCCGTGGCTGATCATCCACATCAACTCCCCATTAATCCAGCCTGTGGCTGATCTTCCACCTCAACTCCACCTTAATCCAGCCTGTGGCTGATCATCCACCTCAAATCCACCTTTATCCAGCCTGTGGCTGATCATCCACCTCAACTCCACCTTAATCCAGCCTGAGGCTGATCTTCGCCCTCAACTCCACCTTACTCCATCCTGTGGCTGATCATCCACCTCAACACCATAATCCAGCCTGTGGCTGATCATCCACCTCAACTCCACCTTAATCCAGCCTCTGGCTGATCTTCTCCCTCAACTCCATCTTAATCCAGCCTGTGGCTGATCATCCACCTCAACTCCACCTTAATCCAGCCTGTGGCTGATCTTCTCCCTCAACTCCACATTTATCCAGCCTGTGGCTGATCATCCCCATCAACTCCACCTTAATCCATCCTGTGGCAAATCATCCAACTCAACTCCACCTTACTCCAGCCTGTGGCTGATCTTCTCCCTCAATGCCACCTTACTCCTGCCTGTGGCTGATCATCCACCTCAACTCCACTGTAATCCAGCCTGTGGCTGATCATCCACCTCAACTCCACCTTAATCCAGCCTCTGGCTGATCTTCTCCCTCAACTCCATCTTAATCCAGCCTGTGGCTGACCATTCACCGCAACTCCACCGTAATCCAGCCTGTGGCTGATCATGCAGCTCAGCTCCACCTGAATCCAGCCTGTGGCTGATCTTCTCCCTCAACTCCACCTTAATCCAGCCTGTGGCTGAATATCCACCTCAACTCCACCTTAATCGAGCCTGTGGCTTATCAGCCACCTCAACTCCACCTTAATCCAGCCTGTGGAGAATCTTCACCCTCAACTCCACCTTAATCCAGCCTGTGACAGATCATCCACCTCAACTCCACCTTAATCCAGCCCGTGGCTGATCATCCACATCAACTCCCCATTAATCCAGCCTGTGGCTGATCTTCCACCTCAACTCCACCTTAATCCAGCCTGTGGCTGATCATCCACCTCAAATCCACCTTTATCCAGCCTGTGGCTGATCATCCACCTCAAGTCCACCTTAATCCAGCCTGTGGCTGATCTTCGCCCTCAACTCCACCTTACTCCATCCTGTGGCTGATCATCCACCTCAACACCATAATCCAGCCTGTGGCTGATCATCCACCTCAACTCCACCTTAATCCAGCCTCTGGCTGATCTTCTCCCTCAACTCCATCTTAATCCAGCCTGTGGCTGATCATCCACCTCAACTCCACCTTAATCCAGCCTGTGGCTGATCTTCTCCCTCAACTCCACATTTATCCAGCCTGTGGCTGATCATCCCCATCAACTCCACCTTAATCCATCCTGTGGCTGATCATCCAACTCAACTCCACCTTACTCCAGCCTGTGGCTGATCTTCTCCCTCAATGCCACCTTACTCCTGCCTGTGGCTGATCATCCACCTCAACTCCACTGTAATCCAGCCTGTGGCTGATCATCCACCTCAACTCCACCTTAATCCAGCCTCTGGCTGATCTTCTCCCTCAACTCCATCTTAATCCAGCCTGTGGCTGATCATGCAGCTCAGCTCCACCTGAATCCAGCCTGTGGCTGATCTTCTCCCTCAACTCCACCTTAATCCAGCCTGTGGCTGAACATCCACCTCAACTCCACCTTAATCGAGCCTCTGGCTGATCATCCACCTCAACCCCACTTGAATCCAACCTGTGGCTGATCTTCTCCCTCAACTCCTAATTAATCCAGCCTGTGGCTGATCATCCACCTCAACTCACCCTTTTTCCAACATGTGGCTGATCTTCACCCTCAACTCCACCTTAATCCAGCCTGTAGCTGATCATCCACCTCAACTCCACCTTAATCCAGCCTGTGGCTGATCATCCACCTGAACTCCATCTTAATCCAGCCTGTGGCTGATCATCCACCTCAACCCCACTTTAATCCAGCCTGTGGCTGATCTTCTCCCTCAACTCCACCTTAATCCAGCCTGTGGCTGATCTTCTCCCTCAACTTGCCTTAATCCAGCCTGTGGCTGATCATCCACATCAACTCCAACTTAATCCAGCCTCTGGCTGATCATCCACCTCAACTCCAACTTAATCCAGCCTGTGGCTGATCTTCTCCCTCAACTCCACCTTAATCCAACCTGTGGCTGATCATCCACCTCAATTCCACATTAATCCAGCCGGTGGCTGGTCTTCTCCCTCAACTCCACATTAATCCAGCCTATGGCTGAACATCCACCTCAACTCCAAATTAGTCCAGCCTGTTGCTGATCATCCAACTCAACTCCACCTTAATCCAGACTGTGGCTGATCATCCAACTCAACTCCACCCTAATCCAGCCTGTGGCTGATCATCCACCTCAACTCCACCTTGATCTAGCCTGTGGCTAATCATCCACCTCAACTCCACCTAAATCCAGCCTGTGGCTGATCATCCACATCAACTCCACCTTAATCCAGCCTGTGGCTGATCAACTACCTCAACTCCACCTGAATCCAGCTTGTGGCTGATCATCCACCTCAACTCCACCTTAATCCAGCCCCTGTGGCTGATCTTCTCCCTCAACTCCACCTTAATCCAGCCTGTGGCTGATCATCCACCTCAACTCCACATTAATCCAGCCTGCGGATGAATTTCTCCCTCAACTCCACCTTAATCCAACCTGTGGCTGATCATCCACCTCAACTCCACCTTAATCCAGCCCGTGGCTGATCTTCCACCTCAACTCCACATTAATCCAGCCTGTGGATGATCATCCAACTCAACACCACCTTAATCCAGCCTGTGGCTGATCTTCTCCCTCAACTCGCCTTAATCCAGCCTGTGGCTGATCAGCAACCTCAACTCCACCTTAATCCAGCCTCTGGCTGATCATCCACCTCAACTACACCGTAATCCAGCCTCTGGTTGATCATCCACCTCAACTCCACTTTAATCCAGCCTGTGGCTGATCATCCACCTCAACTCCACCTTAATCCAGCCTGTGGCATTTCATCCACCTCAACTCCATCTTAATCCAGCATGTGGCTGACCCTCTCCCTCAACTCCACCTAAAACGAGCCTGTGACTTATCATCCACTTCAACTCCAACTTAATCCAGCCTGTGGCTGATCTTCGCACTCAACACCACCTATATCCAGCCTGTGGCTGATCATCCACCTCAACTCCACCTTAATCCAGCCTGTGGCTGATCTTTTCCCTCAACTCCACCTTACTCCAGCCTGTGGCTGATCATCCAACTCAACTCCATCTTAATCCAGCCTGTGGCTGATCATCCACCTCACCTCCACCGTAATCCAGCCTGTGGCTTATCATCCACCTCAACTCCACCTTAATCCAGCCTCTGGTGATCTTCTCCCTCAACTCCATCTTAATCAAGCCTGTGGCTTATCATCCACCTCAACTCCACCGTAATCCAGCCTGTGGCTGATCATCCACCTCAACTCCACCTTAATCCAGCCTGTGGCTGATGATCCAGCTCAGCTCCACCTTAATTCAGCCTGTGGCTGATCTTCTCCCTCAACTCCACCTGAATCCAGCCTGTGGCTGATCATTCAACTCAACTCCACCTTAATCCAGCCTGTGGCTGAATATCCACCTCAACTCCACCTTAATCCAGCCTCTGGCTGATCATCCACCTCAACCCCACTTTAATCCAGCCTGTGGCTGATCTTCTCCCTCAACTCCACCTTAATCCAGCCTTTGGCTGATCTTCTCCCTCAACTCCACCTTAATCCAGACTGTGGCTGATCATCCACCTCAACTCCACCTTAATCCAGCCTGTGGCAGTTCATCGACCTCAAATCCACCTTAATCCAACCTGTGGCTGATCGTCCACCTCAACTCCACCTTAATCAAGGCTCTGGCTGATCATCCACCTCAACTCCACCTTAATCCAGCCTGTGGCTGATCATCCACATCAACCCCAACTTAATCCAGCCTGTGGCTGATCTTCTCCCTCAACTCCACCTTAATCCAGCCTGTGGCTGATCTTCTCCCTCAACTCCACCTTAAACAAGCCTGTGTCTGATCATCCACCTCAACTCCAACTTAATCCAGCCTGTGGCTGATCTTCTCCCTCAACTCCAGTTTAATCCAGCCTGTGGCTGATCTTCTCCCTCAACTCCACCTTAAACAAGCCTGTGTCTGATCATCCACCTCAAATCCACCTTAATCCAGCCTGTGGCTGATCATCACCCTCAACTCCACCTTAATCCAGCCTGTGGCTGATCATCCACCTCAACTCCACCTTAATCCAGCCTGTGGCTGATCTTCTCCCTCAATTCCACCTTAATCCAGCCTGTGGCTGATCATCCACCTCAACTCCACCTTAATCCAGCCCGTGGCTGATCTTCCACCTCAACTCCACCTTAATCCAGCCTGTGGCTGATCATCCACCTCAACACCACCTTAATCCAGCCTGTGGCTGATCTTCTCCCTCAACTCGCCTTAATCCAGCCTGTGGCTGATCATCCACCTCAACTCCACCTTAATCCAGCCTCTGGCTGGTCATCCACCTCAACTCCACCGTAATCCAGCCTCTGGCTGATCATCCACCTCAACTCCACATTAATCCATCCTATGGCTGATCATCCACCTCAACTCCACCTTAATCCAGCCTGTGGCATTTCATCCACCTCAACTCCATCTTAATCCAGCCTGTGGCTGATCCTCTCACTCAACTCCACCTAAAACGAGCCTGTGACTTATCATCAACTTCAACTCCAACTTATTCCAGCCTGTGGCTGATCTTTGCACTCAACTCCACCTATATCTAGCCTGTGGCTCATCATCCACCTCAACTCCACCTTAATCCAGCCTGTGGCTGATCTTCTCCCTCAACTCCACCTTACTCCAGCCTGTGGCTGATCATCCAACTCAACTCCATCTTAATCCAGCCTGTGGCTGATCATCCACCTCAACTCCACCGTAATCCAGCCTGTGGCTTATCATCCACCTCAACTCCACCTTAATCCAGCCTCTGGTGATCTTCTCCCTCAACTCCATCTTAATCAAGCCTGTGGCTTATCATCCACCTCAACTCCACCGTAATCCAGCTGTGGCTGATCATCCACCTCAACTCCACCTTAATCCAGCCTGTGGCTGATGATCCAGCTCAGCTCCACCTTAATCCAGCCTGTGGCTGATCTTCTCCCTCAACTCCACCTGAATCCAGCCTGTGGCTGATCTTCTCCCTCAACTCCACCTTAATCCAACCTGTGGCTGATCTTCTCCCTCAACTCCACCTTAATCCAGACTGTGGCTGATCTTCTCCCTCAACTCCACCTTAATCCAGCCTGTGGCTGATCATCCACCTCAACTCCACCTTAATCCAGCCTCTGGCTGATCTTCTCCCTCAACTCCATCTTAATCCAGCCTGTGGCTGACCACTCACCGCAACTCCACCGTAATCCAGCCTGTGGCTGATCATGCAGCTCAGCTCCACCTGAATCCAGCCTGTGGCTGATCATTCACCTCAAATCAACATTCATCCAGCCTGTGGCTGATCTTCTCCCTCAACTCCACATTAATCCAGCCTGTGGCTGAACATCCACCTCAACTCCACCTTAATCGAGCCTCTGGCTGATCATCCACCTCAACCCCACTTTAATCCAACCTGTGGCTGATCTTCTCCCTCAACTCCTAATTAATCCAGCATGTGGCTGATCATCCACCTCAACTCACCCTTTTTCCAACATGTGGCTGATCTTCACCCTCAACTCCACCTTAATCCAGCCTGTAGCTGATCATCCACCTCAACTCCACCTTAATCCAGCCTGTGGCTGATCATCCACCGGAACTCCATCTTAATCCAGCCTGTGGCTGATCATCCACCTCAACCCCACTTTAATCCAGCCTGTGGCTGATCTTCTCCCTCAACTCCACCTTAATCCAGCCTGTGGCTGATCATCCACCTCAACTCCACCTTAATCCAGCCTGTGGCTGATCCTCTCCCTCAACACGCCTTAATCCAGCCTGTGGCTGATCATCCACCTCAACTCCAACGTAATCCAGCCTGTGGCTGATCTTCTCCCTCAACTCCACCTTAATCCAACCTGTGGCTGATCATCCACCTCAATTCCACCTTAATCCAGCCTGTGGCTGATCATCCACCTCAACTCCACCTTAATCCAGCCTGTTGCTGATCTTCTCCCTCAACTCCACATTAATCCAGCCTGTGGCTGAACATCCACCTCAACTCCAAATTAATCCAGCCTGTTGCTGATCATCCACCTCAACTCCACCTTAATCCAGACTGTGGCTTATCATCCAACTCAACTCCACCCTAATCCAGCCTGTGGCTGATCATCCACCTCAACTCCACCTTGATCTAGCCTGTGGCTAATCATCCACCTCAACGCCACCTAAATCCAGCCTGTGGCTAATCATCCACCTCAACTCCACCTTAATCCAGCCTGTGGCTGATCATCTACCTCAACTCCACCTGAATCCAGCCTGTGGCTGATCATCCACCTCAACTCCACCTTAATCGACCTGTGGCTGATCTTCTCCCTCAACTCCACCTTAATCCAGCCTCTGGCTGATCTTCTCCCTCAACTCCATCTTAATCCAGCCTGTGGCTGACCACTCATCGCAACTCCACCGTAATCCAGCCTGTGGCTGATCATGCAGCTCAGCTCCACCTGAATCCAGCCTGTGGCTGATCATTCACCTCAAATCAACATTCATCCAGCCTGTGGCTGATCTTCTCCCTCAACTCCACATTAATCCAGCCTGTGGCTGAACATCCACCTCAACTCCACCTTAATCGAGCCTCTGGCTGATCATCCACCTCAACCCCACTTTAATCCAACCTGTGGCTGATCTTCTCCCTCAACTCCTAATTAATCCAGCATGTGGCTGATCATCCACCTCAACTCACCCTTTTTCCAACATGTGGCTGATCTTCACCCTCAACTCCACCTTAATCCAGCCTGTAGCTGATCATCCACCTCAACTCCACCTTAATCCAGCCTGTGGCTGATCATCCACCGGAACTCCATCTTAATCCAGCCTGTGGCTGATCATCCACCTCAACCCCACTTTAATCCAGCCTGTGGCTGATCTTCTCCCTCAACTCCACCTTAATCCAGCCTGTGGCTGATCATCCACCTCAACTCCACCTTAATCCAGCCTGTGGCTGATCCTCTCCCTCAACTCCACCTTAATCCAGCCTGTGGCTGATCATCCACATCAACTCCAACTTAATCCAGCCTCTGGCTGATCATCCACCTCAACTCCAACTTAATCCAGCCTGTGGCTGATCTTCTCCCTCAACTCCACCTTAATCCAACCTGTGGCTGATCATCCACCTCAATTCCACCTTAATCCAGCCTGTGGCTGTTCTTCTCCCTCAACTCCACATTAATCCAGCCTGTGGCTGAACATCCACCTCAACTCCAAATTAGTCCAGCCTGTTGCTGATCATCCACCTCAACTCCACCCTAATCCAGCCTGTGGCTGATCATCCACCTCAACTCCACCTTGATCTAGCCTGTGGCTAATCATCCACCTCAACTCCACCTAAATCCAGCCTGTGGCTGATCATCCACATCAACTCCACCTTAATCCAGCCTGCGGCTGATCATCTACCTCAACTCCACCTTAATCCAGCCTGTGGCTGATCTTCTCCCTCAACTCCACCTTAATCCAGCCTCTGGCTGATCTTCTCCCTCAACTCCATCTTAATCCAGCCTGTGGCTGACCATTCACCGCAACTCCACCGTGATCCAGCCTGTGGCTGATCATGCAGCTCAGCTCCACCTGAATCCAGCCTGTGGCTGATCATTCACCTCAAATCAACATTCATCCAGCCTGTGGCTGATCTTCTCCCTCAACTCCACCTTAATCCAGTCTGTGGCTGAACATCCACCTCAACTCCACCTTAATCGAGCCTCTGGCTGATCATCCACCTCAACCCCACTTGAATCCAACCTGTGGCTGATCTTCTCCCTCAACTCCAAATTAATCCAGCCTGTGGCTGATCATCCACCTCAACTCACCCTTTTTCCAACATGTGGCTGATCTTCACCCTCAACTCCACCTTAATCCAGCCTGTAGCTGATCATCCACCTCAACTCCACCTTAATCCAGCCTGTGGCTGATCATCCACCTGAATTCCATCTTAATCCAGCCTGTGGCTGATCATCCACCTCAACCCCACTTTAATCCAGCCTGTGGCTGATCTTCTCCCTCAACTCGCCTTAATCCAGCCTGTGGCTGATCATCCACATCAACTCCAACTTAATCCAGCCTCTGGCTGATCATCCACCTCAACTTCAACGTAATCCAGCCTGTGGCTGATCTTCTCCCTCAACTCCACCTTAATCCAACCTGTGGCTGATCATCCATCTCAATTCCACCTTAATCCAGCCTGTGGCTTTTCTTCTCCCTCAACTCCACATTAATCCAGCCTGTGGCTGAACATCCACCTCAACTCCAAATTAGTCCAGCCTGTTGCTGATCATCCACCTCAACTCCACCTTAATCCAGACTGTGGCTTATCATCCAACTCAACTCCACCCTAATCCAGCCTGTGGCTGATCATCCACCTCAACTCCACCTTGATCTAGCCTGTGGCTAATCATCCACCTCAACTCCACCTAAATCCAGCCTGTGGCTGATCATCCACATCAACTCCACCTTAATCCAGCCTGTGGCTGATCATCTACCTCAACTCCACCTGAATCCAGCCTGTGGCTGATCATCCACCTCAACTCCACCTTAATCCAGCCTGTGGCTGATCTTCTCCCTCAACTCCACCTTAATCCAGCCTGTGGCTGATCATCCACCTCAACTCCACCTTAATCCAACCTGTGGCTGATCATCCACCTCAACTCCACCTTAATCCAGCCCGTGGCTGATCTTCCACCTCAACTCCACATTAATCCAGCCTGTGGCTGATCATCCACCTCAACACCACCTTAATCCAGCCTCTGGCTGATCTTCTCCCTCAACTCGCCTTAATCCAGCCTGTGGCTGATCTGCCAGCTCAACTCCACCTTAATCCAGCCTCTGGCTGATCATCCACCTCAACTCCACCGTAATCCAGCCTCTGGTTGATCATCCACCTCAACTCCACATTAATCCAGCCTGTGGCTGATCATCCACCTCAACTCCACCTTAATCCAGCCTGTGGCATTTCATCCACCTCAACTCCATTTTATTCCAGCCTGTGGCTGATCCTCTCCCTCAATTCCACCTAAAACGAGCCTGTGACTTATCATCCACTTCAGCTCCAACTTAGTCCAGCCTGTGGCTGATCTTCGCACTCAACTCCAAATATATCCAGCCTGTGGCTGATCATCCACCTCAACTGCACCTTAATCCAGCCTGTGGCTGATCTTCTCCCTCAACTCCACCTTACTCCATTCTGTGGCTGATCATCCAACTCAACTCCATCTTAATCCAGCCTGTGGCTGATCATCCACCTCACCTCCACCGTAATCAAGCCTGTGGCTTATCATCCACCTCAACTCCAACTTAATCCAGCCTGTGGCTGATCATCCACCTCAACTCCAACTTAATCCAGCCTGTGGCTGATGATCCAGCTCAGCTCCACCTTAATCCAGCCTGTGGCTGATCTTCTCCCTCAACTCCACCTGAATCCAGCCTGTGGCTGATCATTCAACTCAACTCCACCTTAATCCAGCCTGTGGCTCAACATCCACCTCAACTCCACCTTAATCCAGCCTCTGGCTGATCATCCACCTCAACCCCACTTTGATCCAGCCTGTGGCTGATCTTCTCCCTCAACTCCACCTTAATCCGGCCTGTGGCTGATCTTCTCCCTCAACTCCACCTTAATCCAGACTGTGGCTGAACTTCTCCCTCAACTCCACCTTAATCCAGCCTGTGGCTGATCATCCACCTCAACTACACCTTAATCCAGCCTGTGGCAGTTCATCGACCTCAACTCCACCTTAATCCAACCTGTGGCTGATCATCCACCTCAACTCCACCTTAATCCAGCCCGTGGCTGATCTTCCACCTCAACTCCACATTAATCCAGCCTGTGGCTGATCATCCACCTCAACACCACCTTAATCCAGCCTCTGGCTGATCTTCTCCCTCAACTCGCCTTAATCCAGCCTGTGGCTGATCAGCCACCTCAACTCCACCTTAATCCAGCCTCTGGCTGATCATCCACCTCAACTCCACCGTAATCCAGCCTCTGGCTGATCATCCACCTCAACTCCACATTAATCCAGCCTGTGGCTGATCATCTACCTCAACTCCACCTTAATCCAGCCTGTGGCATTTCATCCACCTCAACTCCATTTTATTCCAGCCTGTGGCTGATCCTATCCCTCAATTCCACCTAAAACGAGCCTGTGACTTATCATCCACTTCAACTCCAACTTAATCCAGCCTGTGGCTGATCTTCGCACTCAACTCCACCTATATCCAGCCTGTGGCTGATCATCCACCTCAACTCCACCTTAATCCAGCCTGTGGCTGATCTTCTCCCTCAACTCCACCTTAATCCAGCCTGTGGCTGATCATCCAACTCAACTCCATCTTAATCCAGCCTGTGGCTGATCTTCCCCCTCAACTCCACCTTAATCCAGCCTGTGGCTGATCATCCACCTCACCTCCACCGTAATCAAGCCTGTGGCTTATCATCCACCTCAACTCCACCTTAATCCAGCCTGTGGCTGATCATCCACCTCAACTCCACCTTAATCCAGCCTGTGGCTGATGATCCAGCTCAGCTCCACCTTAATCCAGCCTGTGGCTGATCTTCTCCCTCAACTCCACCTGAATCCAGCCTGTGGCTGATCATTCAACTCAACTCCACCTTAATCCAGCCTGTGGCTGAACATCCACCTCAACTCCACCTTAATCCAGCCTCTGGCTGATCATCCACCTCAACCCCACTTTGATCCAGCCTGTGGCTGATCTTCTCCCTCAACTCCACCTTAATCCAGCCTGTGGCTGAACATCCACCTCAACTCCACCTTAATCCAGCCTCTGGCTGATCATCCACCTCAACCCCACTTTGATCCAGCCTGTGGCTGATCTTCTCCCTCAACTCCACCTTAATCCAGACTGTGGCTGAACTTCTCCCTCAACTCCACCTTAATCCAGCCTGTGGCTGATCATCCACCTCAACTACACCTTAATCCAGCCTGTGGCAGTTCATCGACCTCAAATCCACCTTAGTCCAGCCTGTGGCTGATCGTCCACCTCAACTCCACCTTAATCAAGGCTCTGGCTGATCATCCACCTCAACTCCACTTTAATCCAGCCTGTGGCTGATCATCCACCTCAACTCCAACTTAATCCAGCCTGTGGCTGATCTTCTCCCTCAACTCCACCTTAAACCAGCCTGTGGCTGATCATCCACCTCAAATCCACCTTAATCCAGCCTGTGGCTGATCATCCACCTCAACTCCACCTTAATCCAGCCTGTGGCTGATCTTCTCCCTCAACTCCACCTTAATCCATCCTATGGCTGATCATCCACCTCAACTCCACCTTAATCCAGCCTGTGGCTGATCTTGTCGCTCAATTCCAACTTAATCCAGCCTGTGGCTGATCATCCACCTCAACTCCACCTTAATCCAGCCCGTGGCTGATCTTCCACCTCAACTCCACCTTAATCCAGCCTGTGGCTGATCATCCACCTCAACACCACCTTAATCCAGCCTGTGGCTGATCTTCTCATTCAACTCCACATTATCCAGCCTCTGGCTGATCATCCACCTCAACTCCACCTTAATCCAGCCTCTGGCTGATCATCCACCTCAACTCCACCGTAATCCAGCCTCTGGCTGATCATCCACCTCAACTCCACATTAATCCAGCCTGTGGCTGATCATCCACCTCAACTCCAACTTAATCCAGCCTGTGGCATTTCATCCACCTCAACTCCATCTTAATCCAGCCTGTGGCTGATCCTCTCCCTCAACTCCACCTAAAACGAGCCTGTGACTTATCATCCACTTCAACTCCAACTTCATCCAGCCTGTGGCTGATCTTTGCACTCAACTCCACCTATATCCAGCCTGTGGCTGATCATCCACCTCAACTCCACCTTAATCCAGCCTGTGGCTGATCTTCTCCCTCAACTCCACCTTACTCCAGCCTGTGGCTGATCAACCAACTCAACTCCATCTTAATCCAGCCTGTGGCTGATCATCCACCTCAACTCCACCGTAATCCAGCCTGTGGCTTATCATCCACCTCAACTCCACCGTAATCCAGCCTGTGGCTGATCATCCACCTCAACTCCACCTTAATCCAGCCTGTGGCTGATGATCCAGCTCAGCTCCACCTTAATCCAGCCTGCGGCTGATCTTCTCCCTCAACTCCAACTGAATCCAGCCTGTGGCTGATCATTCACCTCAACTCCACCTTAATCCAGCCTGTGGCAGAACATCCACCTCCACTCCACCTTAATCCAGCCTCTGGCTGATCATCCACCTCAACCCCACTTTAATCCAGCCTGTGGCTGATCTTCTCCCTCAACTCCACCTTAATCCAACCTGTGGCTGATCTTCTCCCTCAACTCCACCTTAATCCAGACTGTGGCTGATCTTCTCCCGCAACTCCACCTTAATCCAGCCTGTGGCTGATCATCCACCTTAACTCCACCTTAATCCGGCCTGTGGCAGTTCATCCACCTCAAATCCACCTTAATCCAGCCTGTGGCAGATCGTCCACCTCAACTCCACCTTAATCAAGGGTCTGGCTGATCATCCACCTCAACTCCACCTTAATCCAGCCTGTGGCTGATCTTCTCCCTCAACTCCACCTGAATCCAGCCTGTGGCTGATCATTCAACTCAACTCCACCTTAATCCAGCCTGTGGCTCAACATCCACCTCAACTCCACCTTAATCCAGCCTCTGGCTGATCATCCACCTCAACCCCACTTTGATCCAGCCTGTGGCTGATCTTCTCCCTCAACTCCACCTTAATCCGGCCTGTGGCTGATCTTCTCCCTCAACTCCACCTTAATCCAGACTGTGGCTGAACTTCTCCCTCAACTCCACCTTAATCCAGCCTGTGGCTGATCATCCACCTCAACTACACCTTAATCCATCCTGTGGCAGTTCATCGACCTCAACTCCACCTTAATCCAACCTGTGGCTGATCATCCACCTCAACTCCACCTTAATCCAGCCCGTGGCTGATCTTCCACCTCAACTCCACATTAATCCAGCCTGTGGCTGATCATCCACCTCAACACCACCTTAATCCAGCCTCTGGCTGATCTTCTCCCTCAACTCGCCTTAATCCAGCCTGTGGCTGATCAGCCACCTCAACTCCACCTTAATCCAGCCTCTGGCTGATCATCCACCTCAACTCCACCGTAATCCAGCCTCTGGCTGATCATCCACCTCAACTCCACATTAATCCAGCCTGTGGCTGATCATCCACCTCAACTCCACCTTAATCCAGCCTGTGGCATTTCATCCACCTCAACTCCATTTTATTCCAGCCTGTGGCTGATCCTATCCCTCAATTCCACCTAAAACGAGCCTGTGACTTATCATCCACTTCAACTCCAACTTAATCCAGCCTGTGGCTGATCTTCGCACTCAACTCCACCTATATCCAGCCTGTGGCTGATCATCCACCTCAACTCAACCTTAATCCAGCCTGTGGCTGATCTTCTCCCTCAACTCCACCTTAATCCAGCCTGTGGCTGATCATCCAACTCAACTCCATCTTAATCCAGCCTGTGGCTGATCTTCCCCCTCAACTCCACCTTAATCCAGCCTGTGGCTGATCATCCACCTCACCTCCACCGTAATCAAGCCTGTGGCTTATCATCCACCTCAACTCCACCTTAATCCAGCCTGTGGCTGATCATCCACCTCAACTCCACCTTAATCCAGCCTGTGGCTGATGATCCAGCTCAGCTCCACCTTAATCCAGCCTGTGGCTGATCTTCTCCCTCAACTCCACCTGAATCCAGCCTGTGGCTGATCATTCAACTCAACTCCACCTTAATCCAGCCTGTGGCTGAACATCCACCTCAACTCCACCTTAATCCAGCCTGTGGCTGAACATCCACCTCAACTCCACCTTAATCCAGCCTCTGGCTGATCATCCACCTCAACCCCACTTTGATCCAGCCTGTGGCTGATCTTCTCCCTCAACTCCACCTTAATCCAGCCTGTGGCTGATCTTCTCCCTCAACTCCACCTTAATCCAGACTGTGGCTGAACTTCTCCCTCAATTCCACCTTAATCCAGCCTGTGGCTGATCATCCACCTCAACTACACCTTAATCCAGCCTGTGGCAGTTCATCGACCTCAAATCCACCTTAGTCCAGCCTGTGGCTGATCGTCCACCTCAACTCCACCTTAATCAAGGCTCTGGCTGATCATCCACCTCAACTCCACTTTAATCCAGCCTGTGGCTGATCATCCACCTCAACTCCAACTTAATCCAGCCTGTGGCTGATCTTCTCCCTCAACTCCACCTTAAACCAGCCTGTGGCTGATCATCCACCTCAAATCCACCTTAATCCAGCCTGTGGCTGATCATCCACCTCAACTCCACCTTAATCCAGCCTGTGGCTGATCTTCTCCCTCAACTCCACCTTAATCCATCCTATGGCTGATCATCCACCTCAACTCCACGTTAATCCAGCCTGTGGCTGATCTTGTCGCTCAATTCCAACTTAATCCAGCCTGTGGCTGATCATCCACCTCAACTCCACCTTAATCCAGCCCGTGGCTGATCTTCCACCTCAACTCCACCTTAATCCAGCCTGTGGCTGATCATCCACCTCAACACCACCTTAATCCAGCCTGTGGCTGATCTTCTCATTCAACTCCACATTATCCAGCCTCTGGCTGATCATCCACCTCAACTCCACCTTAATCCAGCCTCTGGCTGATCATCCACCTCAACTCCACCGTAATCCAGCCTCTGGCTGATCATCCACCTCAACTCCACATTAATCCAGCCTGTGGCTGATCATCCACCTCAACTCCAACTTAATCCAGCCTGTGGCATTTCATCCACCTCAACTCCATCTTAATCCAGCCTGTGGCTGATCCTCTCCCTCAACTCCACCTAAAACGAGCCTGTGACTTATCATCCACTTCAAGTCCAACTTCATCCAGCCTGTGGCTGATCTTTGCACTCAACTCCACCTATATCCACCCTGTGGCTGATCATCCACCTCAACTCCACCTTAATCCAGCCTGTGGCTGATCTTCTCCCTCAACTCCACCTTACTCCAGCCTGTGGCTGATCAACCAACTCAACTCCATCTTAATCCAGCCTGTGGCTGATCATCCACCTCAACTCCACCGTAATCCAGCCTGTGGCTTATCATCCACCTCAACTCCACCGTAATCCAGCCTGTGGCTGATCATCCACCTCAACTCCACCTTAATCCAGCCTGTGGCTGATGATCCAGCTCAGCTCCACCTTAATCCAGCCTGCGGCTGATCTTCTCCCTCAACTCCAACTGAATCCAGCCTGTGGCTCATCATTCACCTCAACTCCACCTTAATCCAGCCTGTGGCAGAACATCCACCTCCACTCCACCTTAATCCAGCCTCTGGCTGATCATCCACCTCAACCCCACTTTAATCCAGCCTGTGGCTGATCTTCTCCCTCAACTCCACCTTAATCCAACCTGTGGCTGATCTTCTCCCTCAACTCCACCTTAATCCAGACTGTGGCTGATCTTCTCCCGCAACTCCACCTTAATCCAGCCTGTGGCTGATCATCCACCTCAACTCCACCTTAATCCGGCCTGTGGCAGTTCATCCACCTCAAATCCACCTTAATCCAGCCTGTGGCAGATCGTCCACCTCAACTCCACCTTAATCAAGGGTCTGGCTGATCATCCACCTCAACTCCACCTTAATCCAGCCTGTGGCTGATCATCCACCTCAACTCCAACTTAATCCAGCCTGTGGCTGATCATCCACCTCAACTCCACCGTAATCCAGCCTGTGGCTTATCATCCACCTCAACTCCACCTTAATCCAGCCTCTGGTGATCGTCTCCCTCAACTCCATCTTAATCAAGCCTGTGGCTTATCATCCACCTCAACTCCACCGTAATCCAGCCTGTGGCTGATCATCCACCTCAACTCCACCTTAATCCAGCCTGTGGCTGATGATCCAGCTCAGCTCCACCTTAATCCAGCCTGTGGCTGATCTTCTCCCTCAACTCCACCTGAATCCAGCCTGTGGCTGTTCATTCACCTCAACTCCACCTTAATCCAGCCTGTGGCAGAACATCCACCTACACTACACGTTAATCCAGCCTGTGGCTGATCTTCTCCCTCAACTCCACCTTAATCCAACCTGTGGCTGATCTTCTCCCTCAACTCCACCTTAATCCAGACTGTGGCTGATCTTCTCCCGCAACTCCACCTTAATACAGCCTGTGGCTGATCATCCACCTCAACTCCACCTTAATCCAGCCTGTGGCTGATCTTCTCCCTCAACTCCACCTTAATCCACCCTGTGGCTGATCTTCTCCCTCAACTCCACCTTAATCCACCCTGTGGCTGATCTTCTCCCTCAATCCACCTTAATCCAGCCTGTGGCTGATCATCCACCTCAACTCCACCTTAATCCAACCTGTGGCTGATCATGCACCTCACCTCCACCTTAATCCAGCCTGTGGCTGATCATCCACCTCAACTCCACCTTAATCCAGCCTGTGGCTGATCATCCACCTCAATTCCAACTTAATCCAGCCTGTGGCTGATCTTCTCCCTCAACTCCACCTTAATCCAGCCTGTGGCTGATCTTCTCCCTCAACTCCACCTTAATCCAGCCTGTGGCTGATCATCTGCCTCAACTCCACCTTAATCCAGCCTGTGGCTGATCTTCTCCCTCAACTCCACCTTAATCCAGCCTGTGGCTGATCATCCACCTCAACTCCACCTTAATCCAGCCTGTGGCTGATCTTCTCCCTCAACTCCACCTTAATCCATCCTGTGGCTGATCATCCACCTCAACTCCACCTAAATCCAGCCTGTGGCTGATCATCTGCCTCAACTCCATCTTAATCCAGCCTGTGGCTGATCATCCACCTCAACTCCACCTTAATCCAGCCTGTGGCTGATCCTCTCCCTCAACTCCACCTAAAACGAGCCTGTGACTTATCATCCACTTCAACTCCAACTTAATCCAGCCTGTGGCTGATCTTCGCACTCAACTCCACCTATATCCAGCCTGTGGCTGATCATCCACCTCAACTCCACCTTAATCCAGCCTGTGGCTGATCTTCTCCCTCAACTCCACCTTACTCCAGCCTGTGGCTGATCATCCAACTCAACTCCATCTTAATCCAGCCTGTGGCTGATCATCCACCTCACCTCCACCGTAATCAAGCCTGTGGCTTATCATCCACCTCAACTCCACCATAATCCAGCCTGTGGCTGATCAGCCACCTCAACTCCACCTTAATCCAGCCTGTGGCTGATGATCCAGCTCAGCTCCACCTTAATCCAGCCTGTGGCTGATCTTCTCCCTCAACTCCACCTGAATCCAGCCTGTGGCTGATCATTCAACTCAACTCCACCTTAATCCAGCCTGTGGCTGAACATCCACCTCAACTCCACCTTAATCCAGCCTCTGGCTGATCATCCACCTCAACACCACTTTAATCCAGCCTGTGGCTGATCTTCTCCCTCAACTCCACCTTAATCCAGCCTGTGGCTGATCTTCTCCCTCAACTCCACCTTAATCCAGACTGTGGCTGAACCTCCCCCTCAACTCCACCTTAATCCAGCCTGTGGCTGATCATCCACCTCAACTACACCTTAATCCAGCCTGTGGCAGTTCATCGACCTCAAATCCACCTTAATCCAGCCTGTGGCTGATCGTCCACCTCAACTCCACCTTAATCAAGGCTCTGGCTGATCATCCACCTCAACTCCACCTTAATCCAGCCTGTGGCTGATCATCCACCTCAACTCCAACTTAATCCAGCCTGTGGCTGATCTTCTCCCTCAACTCCACCTTAATCCAGCCTGTGGCTGATCTTCTCCCTCAACTCCACGTTAAACAAGCCTGTGTCTGATCATCCACCTCAAATCCACCTTAATCCAGCCTGTGGCTGATCATCACCCTCAACTCCACCTTAATCCAGCCTGTGGCTAATCATCCATCTCAACTCCACCTTAATCCAGCCTGTGGCTGATCTTCTCCCTCAATTCCAACTTAATCCAGCCTGTGGCTGATCATCCACCTCAACTCCACCTTAATCCAGCCCGTGGCTGATCTTCCACCTCAACTCCACCTTAATCCAGCCTGTGGCTGATCATCCACCTCAACACCACCTTAATCCAGCCTGTGGCTGATCTTCTCCCTCAACTCCACATTATCCAGCCTCTGGCTGATCATCCACCTCAACTCCACCTTAATCCAGCCTCTGGCTGATCATCCACCTCAACTCCACCGTAATCCAGCCTCTGGCTGATCATCCACCTCAACTCCACATTAATCCAGCCTGTGGCTGATCATCCACCTCAACTCCACCTTAATCCAGCCTGTGGCATTTCATCCACCTCAACTCCATCTTAATCCAGCCTGTGGCCGATCCTCTCCCTCAACTCCACCTAAAACGAGCCTGTGACTTATCATCCACTTCAACTCCAACTTAATCCAGCCTGTGGCTGATCTTTGCACTCAACTCCACCTATATCCAGCCTGTGGCTGATCATCCACCTCAACTCCACCTTAATCCAGCCTGTGGCTGATCTTCTCCCTCAACTCCACCTTACTCCAGCCTGTGGCAGTTCATCGACCTCAAATCCACATTAATCCAGCCTGTGGCTGATCGTCCACCTCAACTCCACCTTAATCAAGGCTCTGCCTGATCATCCACCTCAACTCCACTTTAATCCAGCCTGTGGCTGATCATCCACCTCAACTCCACCTTAATCCAGCCTGTGGCTGATGATCCAGCTCAGCTCCACCTTAATCCAGCCTGTGGCTGATCTTCTCCCTCAACTCCACCTGAATCCAGCCTGTGGCTGTTCATTCACCTCAACTCCACCTTAATCCAGCCTGTGGCAGAACATCCACCTACACTACACGTTAATCCAGCCTGTGGCTGATCTTCTCCCTCAACTCCACCTTAATCCAACCTGTGGCTGATCTTCTCCCTCAACTCCACCTTAATCCAGACTGTGGCTGATCTTCTCCCGCAACTCCACCTTAATACAGCCTGTGGCTGATCATCCACCTCAACTCCACCTTAATCCAGCCTGTGGCTGATCTTCTCCCTCAACTCCACCTTAATCCACCCTGTGGCTGATCTTCTCCCTCAACTCCACCTTAATCCACCCTGTGGCTGATCTTCTCCCTCAATCCACCTTAATCCAGCCTGTGGCTGATCATCCACCTCAACTCCACCTTAATCCAACCTGTGGCTGATCATGCACCTCACCTCCACCTTAATCCAGCCTGTGGCTGATCATCCACCTCAACTCCACCTTAATCCAGCCTGTGGCTGATCATCCACCTCAATTCCAACTTAATCCAGCCTGTGGCTGATCTTCTCCCTCAACTCCACCTTAATCCAGCCTGTGGCTGATCTTCTCCCTCAACTCCACCTTAATCCAGCCTGTGGCTGATCATCTGCTTCAACTCCACATTAATCCAGCCTGTGGCTGATCTTCTCCCTCAACTCCACCTTAATCCAGCCTGTGGCTGATCATCCACCTCAACTCCACCTTAATCCAGCCTGTGGCTGATCTTCTCCCTCAACTCCACCTTAATCCAGCCTGTGGCTGATCATCCACCTCAACTCCACCTAAATCCAGCCTGTGGCTGATCATCTGCCTCAACTCCATCTTAATCCAGCCTGTGGCTGATCATCCACCTCAACTGCACCTTAATCCAGCCTGTGGCTGATCCTCTCCCTCAACTCCACCTAAAACGAGCCTGTGACTTATCATCCACTTCAACTCCAACTTAATCCAGCCTGTGGCTGATCTTCGCACTCAACTCCACCTATATCCAGCCTGTGGCTGATCATCCACCTCAACTCCACCTTAATCCAGCCTTTGGCTGATCTTCTCCCTCAACTCCACCTTACTCCAGCCTGTGGCTGATCATCCAACTCAACTCCATCTTAATCCAGCCTGTGGCTGATCATCCACCTCACCTCCACCGTAATCAAGCCTGTGGCTTATCATCCACCTCAACTCCACCATAATCCAGCCTGTGGCTGATCAGCCACCTCAACTCCACCTTAATCCAGCCTGTGGCTGATGATCCAGCTCAGCTCCACCTTAATCCAGCCTGTGGCTGATCTTCTCCCTCAACTCCACCTGAATCCAGCCTGTGGCTGATCATTCAACTCAACTCCACCTTAATCCAGCCTGTGGCTGAACATCCACCTCAACTCCACCTTAATCCAGCCTCTGGCTGATCATCCACCTCAACACCACTTTAATCCAGCCTGTGGCTGATCTTCTCCCTCAACTCCACCTTAATCCAGCCTGTGGCTGATCTTCTCCCTCAACTCCACCTTAATCCAGACTGTGGCTGAACCTCCCCCTCAACTCCACCTTAATCCAGCCTGTGGCTGATCATCCACCTCAACTACACCTTAATCCAGCCTGTGGCAGTTCATCGACCTCAAATCCACCTTAATCCAGCCTGTGGCTGATCTTCTCCCTCAACTCCACGTTAAACAAGCCTGTGTCTGATCATCCACCTCAAATCCACCTTAATCCAGCCTGTGGCTGATCATCACCCTCAACTCCACCTTAATCCAGCCTGTGGCTAATCATCCATCTCAACTCCACCTTAATCCAGCCTGTGGCTGATCTTCTCCCTCAATTCCAACTTAATCCAGCCTGTGGCTGATCATCCACCTCAACTCCACCTTAATCCAGCCCGTGGCTGATCTTCCACCTCAACTCCACCTTAATCCAGCCTGTGGCTGATCATCCACCTCAACACCACCTTAATCCAGCCTGTGGCTGATCTTCTCCCTCAACTCCACATTATCCAGCCTCTGGCTGATCATCCACCTCAACTCCACCTTAATCCAGCCTCTGGCTGATCATCCACCTCAACTCCACCGTAATCCAGCCTCTGGCTGATCATCCACCTCAACTCCACATTAATCCAGCCTGTGGCTGATCATCCACCTCAACTCCACCTTAATCCAGCCTGTGGCATTTCATCCACCTCAACTCCATCTTAATCCAGCCTGTGGCTGATCCTCTCCCTCAACTCCACCTAAAACGAGCCTGTGACTTATCATCCACTTCAACTCCAACTTAATCCAACCTGTGGCTGATCTTTGCACTCAACTCCACCTATATCCAGCCTGTGGCTGATCATCCACCTCAACTCCACCTTAATCCAGCCTGTGGCTGATCTTCTCCCTCAACTCCACCTTACTCCAGCCTGTGGCAGTTCATCGACCTCAAATCCACATTAATCCAGCCTGTGGCTGATCGTCCACCTCAACTCCACCTTAATCAAGGCTCTGCCTGATCATCCACCTCAACTCCACTTTAATCCAGCCTGTGGCTGATCATCCACCTCAACTCCAACTTAATCCAGCCTGTGGCTGATCTTCTCCCTCAACTCCACCTTAATCCAGCCTGTGGCTGATCTTCTCCCTCAACTCCACATTAAACAAGCCTGTGTCTGATCATCCACCTCAAATCCACCTTAATCCAGCCTGTGGCTGATCATCACCCTCAACTCCACCTTAATCCAGCCTGTGGCTAATCATCCATCTCAACTCCACCTTAAGCCAGCCTGTGGCTGATCTTCTCCCTCAATTCCAACTTAATCCAGCCTGTGGCTGATCATCCACCTCAACTCCACCTTAATCCAGCCCGTGGCTGATCTTCCACCTCAACTCCACCTTAATCCAGCCTGTGGCTGATCATCCACCTCAACACCACCTTAATCCAGCCTGTGGCTGATCTTCTCCCTCAACTCCACATTATCCAGCCTCTGGCTGATCATCCACCTCAACTCCACCTTAATCCAGCCTCTGGCTGATCATCCACCTCAACTCCACCGTAATCCAGCCTCTGGCTGATCATCCACCTCAACTCCACATTAATCCAGCCTGTGGCTGATCATCCACCTCAACTCCACCTTAATCCAGCCTGTGGCATTTCATCCACCTCAACTCCATCTTAATCCAGCCTGTGGCTGATCCTCTCCCTCAACTCCACCTAAAACGAGCGTGTGACTTATCATCCACTTCAACTCCACCTTAATCCAGCCTGTGGCTGATCATCCACCTCAACTCCACCTTAATCAGGCCTGTGGCAGTTCATCCACCTCAAATCCACCTTAATCCAGCCTGTGGCAGATCGTCCACCTCAACTCCACCTTAATCAAGGCTCTGGCTGATCATCCACCTCAACTCCACCTTAATCCAGCCTGTGGCTGATCATCCACCTCAACTCCAACTTAATCCAGCCTGTGGCTGATCATCCACCTCAACTCCACCGTAATCCAGCCTGTGGCTTATCATCCACCTCAACTCCACCTTAATCCAGCCTCTGGTGATCGTCTCCCTCAACTCCATCTTAATCAAGCCTGTGGCTTATCATCCACCTCAACTCCACCGTAATCCAGCCTGTGGCTGATCATCCACCTCAACTCCACCTTAATCCAGCCTGTGGCTGATGATCCAGCTCAGCTCCACCTTAATCCAGCCTGTGGCTGATCTTCTCCCTCAACTCCACCTGAATCCAGCCTGTGGCTGTTCATTCACCTCAACTCCACCTTAATCCAGCCTGTGGCAGAACATCCACCTACACTACACGTTAATCCAGCCTGTGGCTGATCTTCTCCCTCAACTCCACCTTAATCCAACCTGTGGCTGATCTTCTCCCTCAACTCCACCTTAATCCAGACTGTGGCTGATCTTCTCCCGCAACTCCACCTTAATACAGCCTGTGGCTGATCATCCACCTCAACTCCACCTTAATCCAGCCTGTGGCTGATCTTCTCCCTCAACTCCACCTTAATCCACCCTGTGGCTGATCTTCTCCCTCAACTCCACCTTAATCCACCCTGTGGCTGATCTTCTCCCTCAATCCACCTTAATCCAGCCTGTGGCTGATCATCCACCTCAACTCCACCTTAATCCAACCTGTGGCTGATCATGCACCTCACCTCCACCTTAATCCAGCCTGTGGCTGATCATCCACCTCAACTCCACCTTAATCCAGCCTGTGGCTGATCATCCACCTCAATTCCAACTTAATCCAGCCTGTGGCTGATCTTCTCCCTCAACTCCACCTTAATCCAGCCTGTGGCTGATCTTCTCCCTCAACTCCACCTTAATCCAGCCTGTGGCTGATCATCTGCCTCAACTCCACCTTAATCCAGCCTGTGGCTGATCTTCTCCCTCAACTCCACCTTAATCCAGCCTGTGGCTGATCATCCACCTCAACTCCACCTTAATCCAGCCTGTGGCTGATCTTCTCCCTCAACTCCACCTTAATCCAGCCTGTGGCTGATCATCCACCTCAACTCCACCTAAATCCAGCCTGTGGCTGATCATCTGCCTCAACTCCATCTTAATCCAGCCTGTGGCTGATCATCCACCTCAACTCCACCTTAATCCAGCCTGTGGCTGATCCTCTCCCTCAACTCCACCTAAAACGAGCCTGTGACTTATCATCCACTTCAACTCCAACTTAATCCAGCCTGTGGCTGATCTTCGCACTCAACTCCACCTAAATCCAGCCTGTGGCTGATCATCCACCTCAACTCCACCTTAATCCAGCCTGTGGCTGATCTTCTCCCTCAACTCCACCTTACTCCAGCCTGTGGCTGATCATCCAACTCAACTCCATCTTAATCCAGCCTGTGGCTGATCATCCACCTCACCTCCACCGTAATCAAGCCTGTGGCTTATCATCCACCTCAACTCCACCATAATCCAGCCTGTGGCTGATCAGCCACCTCAACTCCACCTTAATCCAGCCTGTGGCTGATGATCCAGCTCAGCTCCACCTTAATCCAGCCTGTGGCTGATCTTCTCCCTCAACTCCACCTGAATCCAGCCTGTGGCTGATCATTCAACTCAACTCCACCTTAATCCAGCCTGTGGCTGAACATCCACCTCAACTCCACCTTAATCCAGCCTCTGGCTGATCATCCACCTCAACACCACTTTAATCCAGCCTGTGGCTGATCTTCTCCCTCAACTCCACCTTAATCCAGCCTGTGGCTGATCTTCTCCCTCAACTCCACCTTAATCCAGACTGTGGCTGAACCTCCCCCTCAACTCCACCTTAATCCAGCCTGTGGCTGATCATCCACCTCAACTACACCTTAATCCAGCCTGTGGCAGTTCATCGACCTCAAATCCACCTTAATCCAGCCTGTGGCTGATCATCCACCTCAACTCCAACTTAATCCAGCCTGTGGCTGATGATCCAGCTCAGCTCCACCTTAATCCAGCCTGTGGCTGATCTTCTCCCTCAACTCCACCTGAATCCAGCCTGTGGCTGATCATTCAACTCAACTCCACCTTAATCCAGCCTGTGGCTCAACATCCACCTCAACTCCACCTTAATCCAGCCTCTGGCTGATCATCCACCTCAACCCCACTTTGATCCAGCCTGTGGCTGATCTTCTCCCTCAACTCCACCTTAATCCGGCCTGTGGCTGATCTTCTCCCTCAACTCCACCTTAATCCAGACTGTGGCTGAACTTCTCCCTCAACTCCACCTTAATCCAGCCTGTGGCTGATCATCCACCTCAACTACACCTTAATCCAGCCTGTGGCAGTTCATCGACCTCAACTCCACCTTAATCCAACCTGTGGCTGATCATCCACCTCAACTCCACCTTAATCCAGCCCGTGGCTGATCTTCCACCTCAACTCCACATTAATCCAGCCTGTGGCTGATCATCCACCTCAACACCACCTTAATCCAGCCTCTGGCTGATCTTCTCCCTCAACTCGCCTTAATCCAGCCTGTGGCTGATCAGCCACCTCAACTCCACCTTAATCCAGCCTCTGGCTGATCATCCACCTCAACTCCACCGTAATCCAGCCTCTGGCTGATCATCCACCTCAACTCCACATTAATCCAGCCTGTGGCTGATCATCTACCTCAACTCCACCTTAATCCAGCCTGTGGCATTTCATCCACCTCAACTCCATTTTATTCCAGCCTGTGGCTGATCCTATCCCTCAATTCCACCTAAAACGAGCCTGTGACTTATCATCCACTTCAACTCCAACTTAATCCAGCCTGTGGCTGATCTTCGCACTCAACTCCACCTATATCCAGCCTGTGGCTGATCATCCACCTCAACTCCACCTTAATCCAGCCTGTGGCTGATCTTCTCCCTCAACTCCACCTTAATCCAGCCTGTGGCTGATCATCCAACTCAACTCCATCTTAATCCAGCCTGTGGCTGATCTTCCCCCTCAACTCCACCTTAATCCAGCCTGTGGCTGATCATCCACCTCACCTCCACCGTAATCAAGCCTGTGGCTTATCATCCACCTCAACTCCACCTTAATCCAGCCTGTGGCTGATCATCCACCTCAACTCCACCTTAATCCAGCCTGTGGCTGATGATCAAGCTCAGCTCCACCTTAATCCAGCCTGTGGCTGATCTTCTCCCTCAACTCCACCTGAATCCAGCCTGTGGCTGATCATTCAACTCAACTCCACCTTAATCCAGCCTGTGGCTGAACATCCACCTCAACTCCACCTTAATCCAGCCTCTGGCTGATCATCCACCTCAACCCCACTTTGATCCAGCCTGTGGCTGATCTTCTCCCTCAACTCCACCTTAATCCAGCCTGTGGCTGATCTTCTCCCTCAACTCCACCTTAATCCAGACTGTGGCTGAACTTCTCCCTCAACTCCACCTTAATCCAGCCTGTGGCTGATCATCCACCTCAACTACACCTTAATCCAGCCTGTGGCAGTTCATCGACCTCAAATCCACCTTAGTCCAGCCTGTGGCTGATCGTCCACCTCAACTCCACCTTAATCAAGGCTCTGGCTGATCATCCACCTCAACTCCACTTTAATCCAGCCTGTGGCTGATCATCCACCTCAACTCCAACTTAATCCAGCCTGTGGCTGATCTTCTCCCTCAACTCCACCTTAAACCAGCCTGTGGCTGATCATCCACCTCAAATCCACCTTAATCCAGCCTGTGGCTGATCATCCACCTCAACTCCACCTTAATCCAGCCTGTGGCTGATCTTCTCCCTCAACTCCACCTTAATCCATCCTATGGCTGATCATCCACCTCAACTCCACCTTAATCCAGCCTGTGGCTGATCTTGTCGCTCAATTCCAACTTAATCCAGCCTGTGGCTGATCATCCACCTCAACTCCACCTTAATCCAGCCCGTGGCTGATCTTCCACCTCAACTCCACCTTAATCCAGCCTGTGGCTGATCATCCACCTCAACACCACCTTAATCCAGCCTGTGGCTGATCTTCTCATTCAACTCCACATTATCCAGCCTCTGGCTGATCATCCACCTCAACTCCACCTTAATCCAGCCTCTGGCTGATCATCCACCTCAACTCCACCGTAATCCAGCCTCTGGCTGATCATCCACCTCAACTCCACATTAATCCAGCCTGTGGCTGATCATCCACCTCAACTCCAACTTAATCCAGCCTGTGGCATTTCATCCACCTCAACTCCATCTTAATCCAGCCTGTGGCTGATCCTCTCCCTCAACTCCACCTAAAACGAGCCTGTGACTTATCATCCACTTCAACTCCAACTTCATCCAGCCTGTGGCTGATCTTTGCACTCAACTCCACCTATATCCAGCCTGTGGCTGATCATCCACCTCAACTCCACCTTAATCCAGCCTGTGGCTGATCTTCTCCCTCAACTCCACCTTACTCCAGCCTGTGGCTGATCAACCAACTCAACTCCATCTTAATCCAGCCTGTGGCTGATCATCCACCTCAACTCCACCGTAATCCAGCCTGTGGCTTATCATCCACCTCAACTCCACCGTAATCCAGCCTGTGGCTGATCATCCACCTCAACTCCACCTTAATCCAGCCTGTGGCTGATGATCCAGCTCAGCTCCACCTTAATCCAGCCTGCGGCTGATCTTCTCCCTCAACTCCAACTGAATCCAGCCTGTGGCTGATCATTCACCTCAACTCCACCTTAATCCAGCCTGTGGCAGAACATCCACCTCCACTCCACCTTAATCCAGCCTCTGGCTGATCATCCACCTCAACCCCACTTTAATCCAGCCTGTGGCTGATCTTCTCCCTCAACTCCACCTTAATCCAACCTGTGGCTGATCTTCTCCCTCAACTCCACCTTAATCCAGACTGTGGCTGATCTTCTCCCGCAACTCCACCTTAATCCAGCCTGTGGCTGATCATCCACCTTAACTCCACCTTAATCCGGCCTGTGGCAGTTCATCCACCTCAAATCCACCTTAATCCAGCCTGTGGCAGATCGTCCACCTCAACTCCACCTTAATCAAGGGTCTGGCTGATCATCCACCTCAACTCCACCTTAATCCAGCCTGTGGCTGATCTTCTCCCTCAACTCCACCTGAATCCAGCCTGTGGCTGATCATTCAACTCAACTCCACCTTAATCCAGCCTGTGGCTCAACATCCACCTCAACTCCACCTTAATCCAGCCTCTGGCTGATCATCCACCTCAACCCCACTTTGATCCAGCCTGTGGCTGATCTTCTCCCTCAACTCCACCTTAATCCGGCCTGTGGCTGATCTTCTCCCTCAACTCCACCTTAATCCAGACTGTGGCTGAACTTCTCCCTCAACTCCACCTTAATCCAGCCTGTGGCTGATCATCCACCTCAACTACACCTTAATCCATCCTGTGGCAGTTCATCGACCTCAACTCCACCTTAATCCAACCTGTGGCTGATCATCCACCTCAACTCCACCTTAATCCAGCCCGTGGCTGATCTTCCACCTCAACTCCACATTAATCCAGCCTGTGGCTGATCATCCACCTCAACTCCACCTTAATCCAGCCTCTGGCTGATCATCCACCTCAACCCCACTTTGATCCAGCCTGTGGCTGATCTTCTCCCTCAACTCCACCTTAATCCGGCCTGTGGCTGATCTTCTCCCTCAACTCCACCTTAATCCAGACTGTGGCTGAACTTCTCCCTCAACTCCACCTTAATCCAGCCTGTGGCTGATCATCCACCTCAACTACACCTTAATCCAGCCTGTGGCAGTTCATCGACCTCAACTCCACCTTAATCCAACCTGTGGCTGATCATCCACCTCAACTCCACCTTAATCCAGCCCGTGGCTGATCTTCCACCTCAACTCCACATTAATCCAGCCTGTGGCTGATCATCCACCTCAACACCACCTTAATCCAGCCTCTGGCTGATCTTCTCCCTCAACTCGCCTTAATCCAGCCTGTGGCTGATCAGCCACCTCAACTCCACCTTAATCCAGCCTCTGGCTGATCATCCACCTCAACTCCACCGTAATCCAGCCTCTGGCTGATCATCCACCTCAACTCCACATTAATCCAGCCTGTGGCTGATCATCCACCTCAACTCCACCTTAATCCAGCCTGTGGCATTTCATCCACCTCAACTCCATTTTATTCCAGCCTGTGGCTGATCCTATCCCTCAATTCCACCTAAAACGAGCCTGTGACTTATCATCCACTTCAACTCCAACTTAATCCAGCCTGTGGCTGATCTTCGCACTCAACTCCACCTATATCCAGCCTGTGGCTGATCATCCACCTCAACTCAACCTTAATCCAGCCTGTGGCTGATCTTCTCCCTCAACTCCACCTTAATCCAGCCTGTGGCTGATCATCCAACTCAACTCCATCTTAATCCAGCCTGTGGCTGATCTTCCCCCTCAACTCCACCTTAATCCAGCCTGTGGCTGATCATCCACCTCACCTCCACCGTAATCAAGCCTGTGGCTTATCATCCACCTCAACTCCACCTTAATCCAGCCTGTGGCTGATCATCCACCTCAACTCCACCTTAATCCAGCCTGTGGCTGATGATCCAGCTCAGCTCCACCTTAATCCAGCCTGTGGCTGATCTTCTCCCTCAACTCCACCTGAATCCAGCCTGTGGCTGATCATTCAACTCAACTCCACCTTAATCCAGCCTGTGGCTGAACATCCACCTCAACTCCACCTTAATCCAGCCTGTGGCTGAACATCCACCTCAACTCCACCTTAATCCAGCCTCTGGCTGATCATCCACCTCAACCCCACTTTGATCCAGCCTGTGGCTGATCTTCTCCCTCAACTCCACCTTAATCCAGCCTGTGGCTGATCTTCTCCCTCAACTCCACCTTAATCCAGACTGTGGCTGAACTTCTCCCTCAACTCCACCTTAATCCAGCCTGTGGCTGATCATCCACCTCAACTACACCTTAATCCAGCCTGTGGCAGTTCATCGACCTCAAATCCACCTTAGTCCAGCCTGTGGCTGATCGTCCACCTCAACTCCACCTTAATCAAGGCTCTGGCTGATCATCCACCTCAACTCCACTTTAATCCAGCCTGTGGCTGATCATCCACCTCAACTCCAACTTAATCCAGCCTGTGGCTGATCTTCTCCCTCAACTCCACCTTAAACCAGCCTGTGGCTGATCATCCACCTCAAATCCACCTTAATCCAGCCTGTGGCTGATCATCCACCTCAACTCCACCTTAATCCAGCCTGTGGCTGATCTTCTCCCTCAACTCCACCTTAATCCATCCTATGGCTGATCATCCACCTCAACTCCACGTTAATCCAGCCTGTGGCTGATCTTGTCGCTCAATTCCAACTTAATCCAGCCTGTGGCTGATCATCCACCTCAACTCCACCTTAATCCAGCCCGTGGCTGATCTTCCACCTCAACTCCACCTTAATCCAGCCTGTGGCTGATCATCCACCTCAACACCACCTTAATCCAGCCTGTGGCTGATCTTCTCATTCAACTCCACATTATCCAGCCTCTGGCTGATCATCCACCTCAACTCCACCTTAATCCAGCCTCTGGCTGATCATCCACCTCAACTCCACCGTAATCCAGCCTCTGGCTGATCATCCACCTCAACTCCACATTAATCCAGCCTGTGGCTGATCATCCACCTCAACTCCAATTTAATCCAGCCTGTGGCATTTCATCCACCTCAACTCCATCTTAATCCAGCCTGTGGCTGATCCTCTCCCTCAACTCCACCTAAAACGAGCCTGTGACTTATCATCCACTTCAAGTCCAACTTCATCCAGCCTGTGGCTGATCTTTGCACTCAACTCCACCTATATCCACCCTGTGGCTGATCATCCACCTCAACTCCACCTTAATCCAGCCTGTGGCTGATCTTCTCCCTCAACTCCACCTTACTCCAGCCTGTGGCTGATCAACCAACTCAACTCCATCTTAATCCAGCCTGTGGCTGATCATCCACCTCAACTCCACCGTAATCCAGCCTGTGGCTTATCATCCACCTCAACTCCACCGTAATCCAGCCTGTGGCTGATCATCCACCTCAACTCCACCTTAATCCAGCCTGTGGCTGATGATCCAGCTCAGCTCCACCTTAATCCAGCCTGCGGCTGATCTTCTCCCTCAACTCCAACTGAATCCAGCCTGTGGCTCATCATTCACCTCAACTCCACCTTAATCCAGCCTGTGGCAGAACATCCACCTCCACTCCACCTTAATCCAGCCTCTGGCTGATCATCCACCTCAACCCCACTTTAATCCAGCCTGTGGCTGATCTTCTCCCTCAACTCCACCTTAATCCAACCTGTGGCTGATCTTCTCCCTCAACTCCACCTTAATCCAGACTGTGGCTGATCTTCTCCCGCAACTCCACCTTAATACAGCCTGTGGCTGATCATCCACCTCAACTCCACCTTAATCCGGCCTGTGGCAGTTCATCCACCTCAAATCCACCTTAATCCAGCCTGTGGCAGATCGTCCACCTCAACTCCACCTTAATCAAGGGTCTGGCTGATCATCCACCTCAACTCCACCTTAATCCAGCCTGTGGCTGATCATCCACCTCAACTCCAACTTAATCCAGCCTGTGGCTGATCATCCACCTCAACTCCACCGTAATCCAGCCTGTGGCTTATCATCCACCTCAACTCCACCTTAATCCAGCCTCTGGTGATCGTCTCCCTCAACTCCATCTTAATCAAGCCTGTGGCTTATCATCCACCTCAACTCCACCGTAATCCAGCCTGTGGCTGATCATCCACCTCAACTCCACCTTAATCCAGCCTGTGGCTGATGATCCAGCTCAGCTCCACCTTAATCCAGCCTGTGGCTGATCTTCTCCCTCAACTCCACCTGAATCCAGCCTGTGGCTGTTCATTCACCTCAACTCCACCTTAATCCAGCCTGTGGCAGAACATCCACCTACACTACACGTTAATCCAGCCTGTGGCTGATCTTCTCCCTCAACTCCACCTTAATCCAACCTGTGGCTGATCTTCTCCCTCAACTCCACCTTAATCCAGACTGTGGCTGATCTTCTCCCGCAACTCCACCTTAATACAGCCTGTGGCTGATCATCCACCTCAACTCCACCTTAATCCAGCCTGTGGCTGATCTTCTCCCTCAACTCCACCTTAATCCACCCTGTGGCTGATCTTCTCCCTCAACTCCACCTTAATCCACCCTGTGGCTGATCTTCTCCCTCAATCCACCTTAATCCAGCCTGTGGCTGATCATCCACCTCAACTCCACCTTAATCCAACCTGTGGCTGATCATGCACCTCACCTCCACCTTAATCCAGCCTGTGGCTGATCATCCACCTCAACTCCACCTTAATCCAGCCTGTGGCTGATCATCCACCTCAATTCCAACTTAATCCAGCCTGTGGCTGATCTTCTCCCTCAACTCCACCTTAATCCAGCCTGTGGCTGATCTTCTCCCTCAACTCCACCTTAATCCAGCCTGTGGCTGATCATCTGCCTCAACTCCACCTTAATCCAGCCTGTGGCTGATCTTCTCCCTCAACTCCACCTTAATCCAGCCTGTGGCTGATCATCCACCTCAACTCCACCTTAATCCAGCCTGTGGCTGATCTTCTCCCTCAACTCCACCTTAATCCAGCCTGTGGCTGATCATCCACCTCAACTCCACCTAAATCCAGCCTGTGGCTGATCATCTGCCTCAACTCCATCTTAATCCAGCCTGTGGCTGATCATCCACCTCAACTCCACCTTAATCCAGCCTGTGGCTGATCCTCTCCCTCAACTCCACCTAAAACGAGCCTGTGACTTATCATCCACTTCAACTCCAACTTAATCCAGCCTGTGGCTGATCTTCGCACTCAACTCCACCTATATCCAGCCTGTGGCTGATCATCCACCTCAACTCCACCTTAATCCAGCCTGTGGCTGATCTTCTCCCTCAACTCCACCTTACTCCAGCCTGTGGCTGATCATCCAACTCAACTCCATCTTAATCCAGCCTGTGGCTGATCATCCACCTCACCTCCACCGTAATCAAGCCTGTGGCTTATCATCCACCTCAACTCCACCATAATCCAGCCTGTGGCTGATCAGCCACCTCAACTCCACCTTAATCCAGCCTGTGGCTGATGATCCAGCTCAGCTCCACCTTAATCCAGCCTGTGGCTGATCTTCTCCCTCAACTCCACCTGAATCCAGCCTGTGGCTGATCATTCAACTCAACTCCACCTTAATCCAGCCTGTGGCTGAACATCCACCTCAACTCCACCTTAATCCAGCCTCTGGCTGATCATCCACCTCAACACCACTTTAATCCAGCCTGTGGCTGATCTTCTCCCTCAACTCCACCTTAATCCAGCCTGTGGCTGATCTTCTCCCTCAACTCCACCTTAATCCAGACTGTGGCTGAACCTCCCCCTCAACTCCACCTTAATCCAGCCTGTGGCTGATCATCCACCTCAACTACACCTTAATCCAGCCTGTGGCAGTTCATCGACCTCAAATCCACCTTAATCCAGCCTGTGGCTGATCGTCCACCTCAACTCCACCTTAATCAAGGCTCTGGCTGATCATCCACCTCAACTCCACCTTAATCCAGCCTGTGGCTGATCATCCACCTCAACTCCAACTTAATCCAGCCTGTGGCTGATCTTCTCCCTCAACTCCACCTTAATCCAGCCTGTGGCTGATCTTCTCCCTCAACTCCACGTTAAACAAGCCTGTGTCTGATCATCCACCTCAAATCCACCTTAATCCAGCCTGTGGCTGATCATCACCCTCAACTCCACCTTAATCCAGCCTGTGGCTAATCATCCATCTCAACTCCACCTTAATCCAGCCTGTGGCTGATCTTCTCCCTCAATTCCAACTTAATCCAGCCTGTGGCTGATCATCCACCTCAACTCCACCTTAATCCAGCCCTTGGCTGATCTTCCACCTCAACTCCACCTTAATCCAGCCTGTGGCTGATCATCCACCTCAACACCACCTTAATCCAGCCTGTGGCTGATCTTCTCCCTCACCTCCACATTATCCAGCCTCTGGCTGATCATCCACCTCAACTCCACCTTAATCCAGCCTCTGGCTGATCATCCACCTCAACTCCACCGTAATCCAGCCTCTGGCTGATCATCCACCTCAACTCCACATTAATCCAGCCTGTGGCTGATCATCCACCTCAACTCCACCTTAATCCAGCCTGTGGCATTTCATCCACCTCAACTCCATCTTAATCCAGCCTGTGGCCGATCCTCTCCCTCAACTCCACCTAAAACGAGCCTGTGACTTATCATCCACTTCAACTCCAACTTAATCCAGCCTGTGGCTGATCTTTGCACTCAACTCCACCTATATCCAGCCTGTGGCTGATCATCCACCTCAACTCCACCTTAATCCAGCCTGTGGCTGATCTTCTCCCTCAACTCCACCTTACTCCAGCCTGTGGCTGATCAACCAACTCAACTCCATCTTAATCCAGCCTGTGGCTGATCATCCACCTCAACTCCAACGTAATCCAGCCTGTGGCTTATCATCCAACTTAGCTCCACCTTAATCCAGCCTCTGGTGATCTTCTCCCTCAACCCCATCTTAATCAAGCCTGTGGCTTATCATCCACCTCAACTCCACCGTAATCCAGCCTGTGGCTGATCATCCACCTCAACTCCACCTTAATCCAGCCTGTGGCTGATGATCCAGCTCAGCTCCACCTTAATCCAGCCTGCGGCTGATCTTCTCCCTCAACTCCAACTGAATCCAGCCTGTGGCTGATCATTCACCTCAACTCCACCTTAATCCAGCCTGTGGCAGAACATCCACCTCCACTCCACCTTAATCCAGCCTCTGGCTGATCATCCACCTCAACCCCACTTTAATCCAGCCTGTGGCTGATCTTCTCCCTCAACTCCACCTTAATCCAACCTGTGGCTGATCTTCTCCCTCAACTCCACCTTAATCCAGACTGTGGCTGATCTTCTCCCGCAACTCCACCTTAATCCAGCCTGTGGCTGATCATCCACCTCAACTCCACCTTAATCCGGCCTGTGGCAGTTCATCCACCTCAAATCCACCTTAATCCAGCCTGTGGCAGATCGTCCACCTCAACTCCACCTTAATCAAGGCTCTGGCTGATCATCCACCTCAACTCCACCTTAATCCAGCCTGTGGCTGATCATCCACCTCAACTTCAACTTAATCCAGCCTGTGGCTGATCATCCACCTCAACTCCACCGTAATCCAGCCTGTGGCTTATCATCCACCTCAACTCCACCTTAATCCAGCCTCTGGTGATCTTCTCCCTCAACTCCATCTTAATCAAGCCTGTGGCTTATCATCCACCTCAACTCCACCGTAATCCAGCCTGTGGCTGATCATCCACCTCAACTCCACCTTAATCCAGCCTGTGGCTGATGATCCAGCTCAGCTCCACCTTAATCCAGCCTGTGGCTGATCTTCTCCCTCAACTCCACCTGAATCCAGCCTGTGGCTGTTCATTCACCTCAACTCCACCTTAATCCAGCCTGTGGCAGAACATCCACCTACACTCCACGTTAATCCAGCCTCTGGCTGATCATCCACCTCAACCCCACTTTAATCAAGCCTGTGGCTGATCTTCTCCCTCAACTCCACCTTAATCCAACCTGTGGCTGATCTTCTCCCTCAACTCCACCTTAATCCAGACTGTGGCTGATCTTCTCCCGCAACTCCACCTTAATACAGCCTGTGGCTGATCATCCACCTCAACTCCACCTTAATCCAGCCTGTGGCTGATCTTCTCCCTCAACTCCACCTTAATCCACCCTGTGGCTGATCTTCTCCCTCAACTCCACCTTAATCCACCCTGTGTCTGATCTTCTCCCTCAATCCACCTTAATCCAGCCTGTGGCTGATCATCCACCTCAACTCCACCTTAATCCAACCTGTGGCTGATCATGCACCTCACCTCCACCTTAATCCAGCCTGTGGCTGATCATCCACCTCAACTCCACCTTAATCCAGCCTGTGGCTGATCATCCACCTCAATTCCACCTTAATCCAGCCTGTGGCTGATCTTCTCCCTCAACTCCACCTTAATCCAGCCTGTGGCTGATCTTCTCCCTCAACTCCACCTTAATCCAGCCTGTGGCTGATCATCTGCCTCAACTCCACCTTAATCCAGCCTGTGGCTGATCTTCTCCCTCAACTCCACCTTAATCCAGCCTGTGGCTGATCATCCACCTCAACTCCACCTTAATCCAGCCTGTGGCTGATCTTCTCCCTCAACTCCACCTTAATCCAGCCTGTGGCTGATCATCCACCTCAACTCCACCTAAATCCAGCCTGTGGCTGATCATCTGCCTCAACTCCATCTTAATCCAGCCTGTGGCTGATCATCCACCTCAATTCCACCTTAATCCAGCCTGTGGCTGATCCTCTCCCTCAACTCCACCTAAAACGAGCCTGTGACTTATCATCGACTTCAACTCCAACTTAATCCAGCCTGTGGCTGATCTTCGCACTCAACTCCACCTATATCCAGCCTGTGGCTGATCATCCACCTCAACTCCACCTTAATCCAGCCTGTGGCTGATCTTCTCCCTCAACTCCACCTTACTCCAGCCTGTGGCTGATCATCCAACTCAACTCCATCTTAATCCAGCCTGTGGCTGATCATCCACCTCACCTCCACCGTTATCAAGCCTGTGGCTTATCATCCACCTCAACTCCACCATAATCCAGCCTGTGGCTGATCATCCACCTCAACTCCACCTTAATCCAGCCTGTGGCTGATGATCCAGCTCAGCTCCACCTTAATCCACCCTGTGGCTGATCTTCTCCCTCAACTCCACCTGAATCCAGCCTGTGGCTGATCATTCAACTCAACTCCACCTTAATCCAGCCTGTGGCTGAACATCCACCTCAACTCCACCTTAATCCAGCCTCTGGCTGATCATCCACCTCAACACCACTTTAATCCAGCCTGTGGCTGATCTTCTCCCTCAACTCCACCTTAATCCAGCCTGTGGCTGATCTTCTCCCTCAACTCCACCTTAATCCAGACTGTGGCTGAACCTCCCCCTCAACTCCACCTTAATCCAGCCTGTGGCTGATCATCCACCTCAACTACACCTTAATCCAGCCTGTGGCAGTTCATCGACCTCAAATCCACCTTAATCCAGCCTGTGGCTGATCGTCCACCTCAACTCCACCTTAATCAAGGCTCTGGCTGATCATCCACCTCAACTCCACCTTAATCCAGCCTGTGGCTGATCATCCACCTCAACTCCAATTTAATCCAGCCTGTGGCTGATCTTCTCCCTCAACTCCACCTTAATCCAGCCTGTGGCTGATCTTCTCCCTCAACTCCACGTTAAACAAGCCTGTGTCTGATCATCCACCTCAAATCCGCCTTAATCCAGCCTGTGGCTGATCATCACCCTCAACTCCACCTTAATCCAGCCTGTGGCTAATCATCCATCTCAACTCCACCTTAATCCAGCCTGTGGCTGATCTTCTCCCTCAATTCCAACTTAATCCAGCCTGTGGCTGATCATCCACCTCAACTCCACCTTAATCCAGCCCGTGGCTGATCTTCCACATCAACTCCACCTTAATCCAGCCTGTGGCTGATCATCCACCTCAACACCACCCTAATCCAGCCTGTGGCTGATCATCCACCTCAACTCCACCTTAATCCAACCTGTGGCTGATCATGCACCTCAACTCCACCTTAATCCAGCCTGTGCCTGATCATCCACCTCAATTCCACCTTAATCCAGCCTGTGGCTGATCTTCTCCCTCAACTCCACCTGAATCCAGCCTGTGGCTGATCTTCTCCCTCAACTCCACCTTAATCCAGCCTGTGGCTGATCATCTGCCTCAACTCCACCTTAATCCAGCCTGTGGCTGATCTTCTCCATCAACTCCACCTTAATCCAGCCTGTGGCTGATCATCCACCTCAACTCCACCTTAATCCAGCCTGTGGCTGATCTTCTCCCTCAACTCCACCTTAATCCAGCCTGTGGCTGATCATCCACCTCAACTCCACCTTAATCCAGCCTGTGGCTGATCATCTGCCTCAACTCCATCTTAATCCAGCCTGTGGCTGATCATCCACCTCAACTCCACCTTAATCCAGCCTGTGGCTGATCATCTCCCTCAACTCCACCTTAATCCAGTTTGTGGCTGATCATCGCCCTCAACTCCACCTTAGTCCAGCCTGTGGCTGATCATCCACCTCAACTCCACCTTAATCCAGCCTGTGGCTGATCTTCTCCCTCAACTCCAACTTAATCCAGCCTGTCACTGATCTTCTCCCTCAACTCCACCCTAATCGAGCCTGTGGCTGATTTTCTCCCTCAACTCCAACTTAATCCAGCCTGTGGCTGATCTTCTCCCTCAACTCCACCTTAATCCAGCCTGTGGCTGATCATCTGCCTCAACTCCACCTTAATCCAGCCTGTGGCTGATGATCCAGCTCAGCTCCACTTTAATCCAGCCTGTGGCTGATCTTCTCCCTCAACTCCACCTGAATCCAGCCTGTGGCTGTTCATTCACCTCAACTCCACCTTAATCCAGCCTGTGGCAGAACATCCACCTACACTCCACGTTAATCCAGCCTCTGGCTGATCATCCACCTCAACCCCACTTTAATCAAGCCTGTGGCTGATCTTCTCCCTCAACTCCACCTTAATCCAACCTGTGGCTGATCTTCTCCCTCAACTCCACCTTAATCCAGACTGTGGCTGATCTTCTCCCGCAACTCCACCTTAATACAGCCTGTGGCTGATCATCCACCTCAACTCCACCTTAATCCAGCCTGTGGCTGATCTTCTCCCTCAACTCCACCTTAATCCACCCTGTGGCTGATCTTCTCCCTCAACTCCACCTTAATCCACCCTGTGGCTGATCTTCTCCCTCAATCCACCTTAATCCAGCCTGTGGCTGATCATCCACCTCAACTCCACCTTAATCCAACCTGTGGCTGATCATGCACCTCACCTCCACCTTAATCCAGCCTGTGGCTGATCATCCACCTCAACTCCACCTTAATCCAGCCTGTGGCTGATCATCCACCTCAATTCCACCTTAATCCAGCCTGTGGCTGATCTTCTCCCTCAACTCCACCTTAATCCAGCCTGTGGCTGATCTTCTCCCTCAACTCCACCTTAATCCAGCCTGTGGCTGATCATCTGCCTCAACTCCACCTTAATCCAGCCTGTGGCTGATCTTCTCCCTCAACTCCACCTTAATCCAGCCTGTGGCTGATCATCCACCTCAACTCCACCTTAATCCAGCCTGTGGCTGATCTTCTCCCTCAACTCCACCTTAATCCAGCCTGTGGCTGATCATCCACCTCAACTCCACCTAAATCCAGCCTGTGGCTGATCATCTGCCTCAACTCCATCTTAATCCAGCCTGTGGCTGATCATCCACCTCAATTCCACCTTAATCCAGCCTGTGGCTGATCCTCTCCCTCAACTCCACCTAAAACGAGCCTGTGACTTATCATCGACTTCAACTCCAACTTAATCCAGCCTGTGGCTGATCTTCGCACTCAACTCCACCTATATCCAGCCTGTGGCTGATCATCCACCTCAACTCCACCTTAATCCAGCCTGTGGCTGATCTTCTCCCTCAACTCCACCTTACTCCAGCCTGTGGCTGATCATCCAACTCAACTCCATCTTAATCCAGCCTGTGGCTGATCATCCACCTCACCTCCACCGTTATCAAGCCTGTGGCTTATCATCCACCTCAACTCCACCATAATCCAGCCTGTGGCTGATCATCCACCTCAACTCCACCTTAATCCAGCCTGTGGCTGATGATCCAGCTCAGCTCCACCTTAATCCACCCTGTGGCTGATCTTCTCCCTCAACTCCACCTGAATCCAGCCTGTGGCTGATCATTCAACTCAACTCCACCTTAATCCAGCCTGTGGCTGAACATCCACCTCAACTCCACCTTAATCCAGCCTCTGGCTGATCATCCACCTCAACACCACTTTAATCCAGCCTGTGGCTGATCTTCTCCCTCAACTCCACCTTAATCCAGCCTGTGGCTGATCTTCTCCCTCAACTCCACCTTAATCCAGACTGTGGCTGAACCTCCCCCTCAACTCCACCTTAATCCAGCCTGTGGCTGATCATCCACCTCAACTACACCTTAATCCAGCCTGTGGCAGTTCATCGACCTCAAATCCACCTTAATCCAGCCTGTGGCTGATCGTCCACCTCAACTCCACCTTAATCAAGGCTCTGGCTGATCATCCACCTCAACTCCACCTTAATCCAGCCTGTGGCTGATCATCCACCTCAACTCCAATTTAATCCAGCCTGTGGCTGATCTTCTCCCTCAACTCCACCTTAATCCAGCCTGTGGCTGATCTTCTCCCTCAACTCCACGTTAAACAAGCCTGTGTCTGATCATCCACCTCAAATCCACCTTAATCCAGCCTGTGGCTGATCATCACCCTCAACTCCACCTTAATCCAGCCTGTGGCTAATCATCCATCTCAACTCCACCTTAATCCAGCCTGTGGCTGATCTTCTCCCTCAATTCCAACTTAATCCAGCCTGTGGCTGATCATCCACCTCAACTCCACCTTAATCCAGCCCGTGGCTGATCTTCCACATCAACTCCACCTTAATCCAGCCTGTGGCTGATCATCCACCTCAACACCACCCTAATCCAGCCTGTGGCTGATCATCCACCTCAACTCCACCTTAATCCAACCTGTGGCTGATCATGCACCTCAACTCCACCTTAATCCAGCCTGTGCCTGATCATCCACCTCAATTCCACCTTAATCCAGCCTGTGGCTGATCTTCTCCCTCAACTCCACCTGAATCCAGCCTGTGGCTGATCTTCTCCCTCAACTCCACCTTAATCCAGCCTGTGGCTGATCATCTGCCTCAACTCCACCTTAATCCAGCCTGTGGCTGATCTTCTCCCTCAACTCCACCTTAATCCAGCCTGTGGCTGATCATCCACCTCAACTCCACCTTAATCCAGCCTGTGGCTGATCTTCTCCCTCAACTCCACCTTAATCCAGCCTGTGGCTGATCATCCACCTCAACTCCACCTTAATCCAGCCTGTGGCTGATCATCTGCCTCAACTCCATCTTAATCCAGCCTGTGGCTGATCATCCACCTCAACTCCACCTTAATCCAGCCTGTGGCTGATCATCTCCCTCAACTCCACCTTAATCCAGTTTGTGGCTGATCATCGCCCTCAACTCCACCTTAGTCCAGCCTGTGGCTGATCATCCACCTCAACTCCACCTTAATCCAGCCTGTGGCTGATCTTCTCCCTCAACTCCAACTTAATCCAGCCTGTCACTGATCTTCTCCCTCAACTCCACCCTAATCGAGCCTGTGGCTGATCTTCTCCCTCAACTCCAACTTAATCCAGCCTGTGGCTGATCTTCTCCCTCAACTCCACCTTAATCCAGCCTGTGGCTGATCATCTGCCTCAACTCCACCTTAATCCAGCCTGTGGCTGATCTTCTCCCTCAACTCCACCTTAATCCAGCCTGTGGCTGATCATCCACCTCAACTCCACCTTAATCCAGCCTGTGGCTGATCTTCTCCCTCAACTCCACCTTAATCCTGCCTGTGGCTGATCATCCACCTCAACTCCACCTTAATCCAGCCTGTGGCTGATCATCTGCCTCAACTCCATCTTAATCCAGCCTGTGGCTGATCATCCACCTCAACTCCACCTTAATCCAGCCTGTGACTGATCCTCTCCCTCAACTCCACCTAAAACGAGCCTGTGACTTATCATCCACTTCAACTCCAACTTAATCCAGCCTGTGGCTGATCTTCGCACTCAACTCCACCTATATCCAGCCTGTGGCTGATCATCCACCTCAACTCCACCTTAATCCAGCCTGTGGCTGATCTTCTCCCTCAACTCCACCTTAATCCAGCCTGTGGCTGATCATCCAACTCAACTCCACCTTAATCCAGCCTGTGGCTGATCATCCACCTCAACTCCACCTTAATCCAGCCTGTGGCTGATGATCCAGCTCAGCTCCTCCTTAATCCAGCCTGTGGCTGATCTTCTCCCTCAACTCCACCTGAATCCAGCCTGTGGCTGATCATTCAACTCAACTCCACCTTAATCCAGCCTGTGGCTGAACATCCACCTCAACTCCACCTTAATCCAGCCTCTGGCTGATCATCCACCTCAACCCCACTTTAATCCAGCCTGTGGCTGATCTTCTCCCTCAACTCCACCTTAATCCAGCCTGTGGCTGATCTTCTCCCTCAACTCCACCTGAATCCAGCCTGTGGCTGATCATTCACCTCAACTCCACCTTAAACCAGCCTGTGGCTGAACATCCACCTCAACTCCACCTTAATCCAGCCTCTGGCTGATCATCCACCTCAACCCCACTTTAATCCAGCCTGTGGCTGATCTTCTCCCTCAACTCCACCTTAATCCAGCCTGTGGCTGATCTTCTCCCTCAACTCCACCTTAATCCAGCCTGTGGCTGATCATCTGCCTCAACTCCACCTTAATCCAGCCTGTGGCTGATCTTCTCCCTCAACTCCACCTTAATCCAGCCTGTGGCTGATCATCCACCTCAACTCCACCTTAATCCAGCCTGTGGCTGATCTTCTCCCTCAACTCCACCTTAATCCAGCCTGTGGCTGATCATCCACCTCAACTCCACCTAAATCCAGCCTGTGGCTGATCATCTGCCTCAACTCCATCTTAATCCAGCCTGTGGCTGATCATCCACCTCAATTCCACCTTAATCCAGCCTGTGGCTGATCCTCTCCCTCAACTCCACCTAAAACGAGCCTGTGACTTATCATCGACTTCAACTCCAACTTAATCCAGCCTGTGGCTGATCTTCGCACTCAACTCCACCTATATCCAGCCTGTGGCTGATCATCCACCTCAACTCCACCTTAATCCAGCCTGTGGCTGATCTTCTCCCTCAACTCCACCTTACTCCAGCCTGTGGCTGATCATCCAACTCAACTCCATCTTAATCCAGCCTGTGGCTGATCATCCACCTCACCTCCACCGTTATCAAGCCTGTGGCTTATCATCCACCTCAACTCCACCATAATCCAGCCTGTGGCTGATCATCCACCTCAACTCCACCTTAATCCAGCCTGTGGCTGATGATCCAGCTCAGCTCCACCTTAATCCACCCTGTGGCTGATCTTCTCCCTCAACTCCACCTGAATCCAGCCTGTGGCTGATCATTCAACTCAACTCCACCTTAATCCAGCCTGTGGCTGAACATCCACCTCAACTCCACCTTAATCCAGCCTCTGGGTGATCATCCACCTCAACACCACTTTAATCCAGCCTGTGGCTGATCTTCTCCCTCAACTCCACCTTAATCCAGCCTGTGGCTGATCTTCTCCCTCAACTCCACCTTAATCCAGACTGTGGCTGAACCTCCCCCTCAACTCCACCTTAATCCAGCCTGTGGCTGATCATCCACCTCAACTACACCTTAATCCAGCCTGTGGCAGTTCATCGACCTCAAATCCACCTTAATCCAGCCTGTGGCTGATCGTCCACCTCAACTCCACCTTAATCAAGGCTCTGGCTGATCATCCACCTCAACTCCACCTTAATCCAGCCTGTGGCTGATCATCCACCTCAACTCCAATTTAATCCAGCCTGTGGCTGATCTTCTCCCTCAACTCCACCTTAATCCAGCCTGTGGCTGATCTTCTCCCTCAACTCCACGTTAAACAAGCCTGTGTCTGATCATCCACCTCAAATCCACCTTAATCCAGCCTGTGGCTGATCATCACCCTCAACTCCACCTTAATCCAGCCTGTGGCTAATCATCCATCTCAACTCCACCTTAATCCAGCCTGTGGCTGATCTTCTCCCTCAATTCCAACTTAATCCAGCCTGTGGCTGATCATCCACCTCAACTCCACCTTAATCCAGCCCGTGGCTGATCTTCCACATCAACTCCACCTTAATCCAGCCTGTGGCTGATCATCCACCTCAACACCACCCTAATCCAGCCTGTGGCTGATCATCCACCTCAACTCCACCTTAATCCAACCTGTGGCTGATCATGCACCTCAACTCCACCTTAATCCAGCCTGTGCCTGATCATCCACCTCAATTCCACCTTAATCCAGCCTGTGGCTGATCTTCTCCCTCAACTCCACCTGAATCCAGCCTGTGGCTGATCTTCTCCCTCAACTCCACCTTAATCCAGCCTGTGGCTGATCATCTGCCTCAACTCCACCTTAATCCAGCCTGTGGCTGATCTTCTCCCTCAACTCCACCTTAATCCAGCCTGTGGCTGATCATCCACCTCAACTCCACCTTAATCCAGCCTGTGGCTGATCTTCTCCCTCAACTCCACCTTAATCCAGCCTGTGGCTGATCATCCACCTCAACTCCACCTTAATCCAGCCTGTGGCTGATCATCTGCCTCAACTCCATCTTAACCCAGCCTGTGGCTGATCATCCACCTCAACTCCACCTTAATCCAGCCTGTGGCTGATCATCTCCCTCAACTCCACCTTAATCCAGTTTGTGGCTGATCATCGCCCTCAACTCCACCTTAGTCCAGCCTGTGGCTGATCATCCACCTCAACTCCACCTTAATCCAGCCTGTGGCTGATCTTCTCCCTCAACTCCAACTTAATCCAGCCTGTCACTGATCTTCTCCCTCAACTCCACCCTAATCGAGCCTGTGGCTGATCTTCTCCCTCAACTCCAACTTAATCCAGCCTGTGGCTGATCTTCTCCCTCAACTCCACCTTAATCCAGCCTGTGGCTGATCATCTGCCTCAACTCCACCTTAATCCAGCCTGTGGCTGATCTTCTCCCTCAACTCCACCTTAATCCAGCCTGTGGCTGATCATCCACCTCAACTCCACCTTAATCCAGCCTGTGGCTGATCTTCTCCCTCAACTCCACCTTAATCCTGCCTGTGGCTGATCATCCACCTCAACTCCACCTTAATCCAGCCTGTGGCTGATCATCTGCCTCAACTCCATCTTAATCCAGCCTGTGGCTGATCATCCACCTCAACTCCACCTTAATCCAGCCTGTGACTGATCCTCTCCCTCAACTCCACCTAAAACGAGCCTGTGACTTATCATCCACTTCAACTCCAACTTAATCCAGCCTGTGGCTGATCTTCGCACTCAACTCCACCTATATCCAGCCTGTGGCTGATCATCCACCTCAACTCCACCTTAATCCAGCCTGTGGCTGATCTTCTCCCTCAACTCCACCTTAATCCAGCCTGTGGCTGATCATCCAACTCAACTCCACCTTAATCCAGCCTGTGGCTGATCATCCACCTCAACTCCACCTTAATCCAGCCTGTGGCTGATGATCCAGCTCAGCTCCTCCTTAATCCAGCCTGTGGCTGATCTTCTCCCTCAACTCCACCTGAATCCAGCCTGTGGCTGATCATTCAACTCAACTCCACCTTAATCCAGCCTGTGGCTGAACATCCACCTCAACTCCACCTTAATCCAGCCTCTGGCTGATCATCCACCTCAACCCCACTTTAATCCAGCCTGTGGCTGATCTTCTCCCTCAACTCCACCTTAATCCAGCCTGTGGCTGATCTTCTCCCTCAACTCCACCTGAATCCAGCCTGTGGCTGATCATTCACCTCAACTCCACCTTAAACCAGCCTGTGGCAGAACATCCACCTCCACTCCACCTTAATCCAGCCTCTGGCTGATCATCCACCTCAACCCCACTTTAATCCAGCCTGTGGCTGATCTTCTCCCTCAACTCCACCTTAATCCAACCTGTGGCTGATCTTCTCCCTCAACTCCAACTTAATCCAGACTGTGGCTGATCTTCTCCCGCAACTCCACCTTAATACAGCCTTTGGCTGATCATCCACCTCAACTCCTCCTTAATCCAGCCTGTGGCAGTTCATCCACCTCAAATCCACCTTAATCCAGCCTGTGGCTGATCGTCCACCTCAACTCCACCTTAATCAAGGCTCTGGCTGATCATCCACCTCAACTCCACCTTAATCCAGCCTGTGGCTGATCATCCACCTCAACTCGAACTTAATCCAGCCTGTGGCTGATCTTCTCCCTCAACTCCACCTTAATCCAGCCTGTGGCTGATCTTCTCCCTCAACTCCACCTTAAACAAGCCTGTGTCTGATCATCCACCTCAAATCCACCTTAATCCAGCCTGTGGCTGATCATCACCCTCAACTCCACCTTAATCCAGCCTGTGGCTGATCATCCACCTCAACTCCACCTTAATCCAGCCTGTGGCTGATCTTCTCACTCAATTCCACCTTAATCCAGCCTGTGGCTGATCTTCTCCCTCAACTCCACCTTAATCCAGCCTGTGGCTGATCATCCACCTCAACTCCACCTTAATCCAGCCTGTGGCTGATCATCCACCTCAACTCCACCTTAATCCAGCCTGTGGCTGATCTTCTCCCTCAACTCCACCTTAATCCACCCTGTGGCTGATCTTCTCCCTCAACTCCACCTTAATCCACCCTGTGGCTGATCTTCTCCCTCAATCCACCTTAATCCAGCCTGTGGCTGATCATCCACCTCAACTCCACCTTAATCCAACCTGTGGCTGATCATGCACCTCACCTCCACCTTAATCCAGCCTGTGCCTGATCATCCACCTCAATTCCACCTTAATCCAGCCTGTGGCTGATCTTCTCCCTCAACTCCACCTTAATCCAGCCTGTGGCTGATCTTCTCCCTCAACTCCACCTTAATCCAGCCTGTGGCTGATCATCCACCTCAACTCCACCTTAATCCAGCCTGTGGCTGATCTTCTCCCTCAACTCCACCTTAATCCAGCCTGTGGCTGATCTTCTCCCTCAACTCCACCTTAATCCAGCCTGTGGCTGATCATCTGCCTCAACTCCACCTTAATCCAGCCTGTGGCTGATCTTCTCCCTCAACTCCACCTTAATCCAGCCTGTGGCTGATCATCCACCTCAACTCCACCTTAATCCAGCCTGTGGCTGATCTTCTCCCTCAACTCCACCTTAATCCAGCCTGTGGCTGATCATCCACCTCAACTCCACCTTAATCCAGCCTGTGGCTGATCATCTGCCTCAACTCAATCTTGATCCAGCCTGTGGCTGATCATCCACCTCAACTCCACCTTAATCCAGCCTGTGGCTGATCATCTCCCTCAACTCCACCTTAATCCAGTTTGTGGCTGAACATCGCCCTCAACTCCACCTTAGTCCAGCCTGTGGCTGATCATCCACCTCAACTCCACCTTAATCCAGCCTGTGGCTGATCTTCTCCCTCAACTCCAACTTAATCCAGCCTGTCGCTGATCTTCTCCCTCAACTCCACCTTAATCGAGCCTGTGGCTGATCTTCTCCCTCAACTCCACCTTAAACAAGCCTGTGTCTGATCATCCACCTCAACCCCACCTTAATCCAGCCTGTGGCTTATCATCCACCTCAACTCCACCTTAATCCAGCCTGTGGCTGATCTTCTCCCTCAACTCCACCTTAATCCATCCTGTGGCTGATCTTCTACCTCAACTCCACCTCAATCCAGCCTCTGGCTGATCATCCACCTCAACTCCACCTTAATCCAGCCTGTGGCTAATCATCCACTTCGACTCCACGTTAATCCAGCCTGTGGCTGATCTTCTCCCTCAACTCCACCTTAATCCTGCCTGTGGCTGATCAGCCACCTCCACTCCACCTTAATCCAGCCTGTGTCTGATCTTCTCACTCAACTCCACCTTAATCCAGCCTGTGTCTGATCTTCTCCCTCAACCCCACCTTAATCCAGCCTGTGGCTGATCTTCTCCGTCAACTGCACCTTAATCCAGCCTGTGGCTAATCATGCACCTTAACTCCACCTTAATCCAGCCTGTGGCTAATCATCCACTTCAACTCCACCTTAATCCAGCCTCTGGCTGATCTTCTCCCTCAACTCCACCTTAATCCAGCCTGTGGCTGATCAGCCACCTCAACTCCACCTTAATCCAGCATGTGGCAGTTCATCCACCTCAAATCCACCTTAATCCAGCCTGTGGCTGATCATCCACCTCAACTCCACCTTAATCCAGCCTGTGGCTGATCTTCTCCCTCAACTCCACCTTAATCCAGCCTGTGGCTGATCATCCACCTCAACTCCACATTAATCCAGTCTGTGGCTGATCATCCACTTCAACTCCACATTAATCCAGTCTGTGGATGATCATCCACCTCAACTCCACTGTAATCCAGCCTGTGGCTGATCTTCTCCCTCAACTCCACCTTAAACGAGCCTGTGACTTATCATCCACCTCAACTCCACCTTAATCCAGCCTGTGGCTGATCTTCTCCCTCAACTCCACCTTAATCCAGCCGGTGGCTGATCATCTACCTCAACTCCACCTGAATCCAGCCTGTGGCTGATCATCCACCTCAACTCCACCTTAATCCAGCCTGTCGCTGATCTTCTCCCTCAACTCCACCTTAATCCAGCCTGTGGCTGATCATCCACCTCAACTCCACATTAATCCAGCCTGTGGATGAATTTCTCCCTCAACTCCACCTTAATCCAACCTGTGGCTGATCATCCACCTCAACTCCACCTTAATCCAGCCCGTGGCTGATCTTCCACCTCAACTCCACATTAATCCAGCCTGTGGCTGATCATCCACCTCAACACCACCTTAATCCAGCCTCTGGCTGATCTTCTCCCTCAACTCGCCTTAATCCAGCCTGTGGCTGATCAGCCACCTCAACTCCACCTTAATCCAGCCTCTGGCTGATCATCCACCTCAACTCCACCGTAATCCAGCCTCTGGCTGATCATCCACCTCAACTCCACATTAATCCAGCCTGTGGCTGATCATCCACCTCAACTCCACCTTAATCCAGCCTGTGGCATTTCATCCACCTCAACTCCATCTTAATCCAGCCTGTGGCTGATCCTCTCCCTCAACTCCACCTAAAACGAGCCTGTGACTTATCATCCACTTCAACTCCAACTTCATCCAGCCTGTGGCTGATCTTCGCACTCAACTCCACCTATATCCAGCCTGTGGCTGATCATCCACCTCAACTCCACCTTAATCCAGCCTGTGGCTGATCTTCTCCCTCAACTCCACCTTACTCCAGCCTGTGGCTGATCATCCAACTCAACTCCACCTTAATCCAGCCTGTGGCTGATCATCCACCTCAACTCCACCTTAATCCAGCCTGTGGCTGATGATCCAGCTCAGCTCCTCCTTAATCCAGCCTGTGGCTGATCTTCTCCCTCAACTCCACCTGAATCCAGCCTGTGGCTGATCATTCAACTCAACTCCACCTTAATCCAGCCTGTGGCTGAACATCCACCTCAACTCCACCTTAATCCAGCCTCTGGCTGATCATCCACCTCAACCCCACTTTAATCCAGCCTGTGGCTGATCTTCTCCCTCAACTCCACCTTAATCCAGCCTGTGGCTGATCTTCTCCCTCAACTCCACCTGAATCCAGCCTGTGGCTGATCATTCACCTCAACTCCACCTTAAACCAGCCTGTGGCAGAACATCCACCTCCACTCCACCTTAATCCAGCCTCTGGCTGATCATCCACCTCAACCCCACTTTAATCCAGCCTGTGGCTGATCTTCTCCCTCAACTCCACCTTAATCCAACCTGTGGCTGATCTTCTCCCTCAACTCCAACTTAATCCAGACTGTGGCTGATCTTCTCCCGCAACTCCACCTTAATACAGCCTTTGGCTGATCATCCACCTCAACTCCTCCTTAATCCAGCCTGTGGCAGTTCATCCACCTCAAATCCACCTTAATCCAGCCTGTGGCTGATCGTCCACCTCAACTCCACCTTAATCAAGGCTCTGGCTGATCATCCACCTCAACTCCAACTTAATCCAGCCTGTGGCTGATCATCCACCTCAACTCCACCTTAATCCAGCCTGTGGCTGATCTTCTCCCTCAACTCCGCCTTAATCCAGCCTGTGGCTGATCATCCACCTCAACTCCACCTTAATCCAGCCTGTGGCTGATCTTCTCCCTCAACTCCACCTTAATCCAGCCTGTGGCTGATCTTCTCCCTCAACTCCACCTTAATCCAGCCTGTGGCTGATCATCTGCCTCAACTCCACCTTAATCCAGCCTGTGGCTGATCTTCTCCCTCAACTCCACCTTAATCCAGCCTGTGGCTGATCATCCACCTCAACTCCACCTTAATCCAGCCTGTGGCTGATCTTCTCCCTCAACTCCACCTTAATCCAGCCTGTGGCTGATCATCCACCTCAACTCCACCTTAATCCAGCCTGTGGCTGATCATCTGCCTCAACTCAATCTTGATCCAGCCTGTGGCTGATCATCCACCTCAACTCCACCTTAATCCAGCCTGTGGCTGATCATCTCCCTCAACTCCACCTTAATCCAGTTTGTGGCTGAACATCGCCCTCAACTCCACCTTAGTCCAGCCTGTGGCTGATCATCCACCTCAACTCCACCTTAATCCAGCCTGTGGCTGATCTTCTCCCTCAACTCCAACTTAATCCAGCCTGTCGCTGATCTTCTCCCTCAACTCCACCTTAATCGAGCCTGTGGCTGATCTTCTCCCTCAACTCCACCTTAAACAAGCCTGTGTCTGATCATCCACCTCAACCCCACCTTAATCCAGCCTGTGGCTTATCATCCACCTCAACTCCACCTTAATCCAGCCTGTGGCTGATCTTCTCCCTCAACTCCACCTTAATCCATCCTGTGGCTGATCTTCTACCTCAACTCCACCTCAATCCAGCCTCTGGCTGATCATCCACCTCAACTCCACCTTAATCCAGCCTGTGGCTAATCATCCACTTCGACTCCACGTTAATCCAGCCTGTGGCTGATCTTCTCCCTCAACTCCACCTTAATCCTGCCTGTGGCTGATCAGCCACCTCCACTCCACCTTAATCCAGCCTGTGTCTGATCTTCTCACTCAACTCCACCTTAATCCAGCCTGTGTCTGATCTTCTCCCTCAACCCCACCTTAATCCAGCCTGTGGCTGATCTTCTCCGTCAACTGCACCTTAATCCAGCCTGTGGCTAATCATGCACCTTAACTCCACCTTAATCCAGCCTGTGGCTAATCATCCACTTCAACTCCACCTTAATCCAGCCTCTGGCTGATCTTCTCCCTCAACTCCACCTTAATCCAGCCTGTGGCTGATCAGCCACCTCAACTCCACCTTAATCCAGCATGTGGCAGTTCATCCACCTCAAATCCACCTTAATCCAGCCTGTGGCTGATCATCCACCTCAACTCCACCTTAATCCAGCCTGTGGCTGATCTTCTCCCTCAACTCCACCTTAATCCAGCCTGTGGCTGATCATCCACCTCAACTCCACATTAATCCAGTCTGTGGCTGATCATCCACTTCAACTCCACATTAATCCAGTCTGTGGATGATCATCCACCTCAACTCCACTGTAATCCAGCCTGTGGCTGATCTTCTCCCTCAACTCCACCTTAAACGAGCCTGTGACTTATCATCCACCTCAACTCCACCTTAATCCAGCCTGTGGCTGATCTTCTCCCTCAACTCCACCTTAATCCAGCCGGTGGCTGATCATCTACCTCAACTCCACCTGAATCCAGCCTGTGGCTGATCATCCACCTCAACTCCACCTTAATCCAGTCTGTCGCTGATCTTCTCCCTCAACTCCACCTTAATCCAGCCTGTGGCTGATCATCCACCTCAACTCCACATTAATCCAGCCTGTGGATGAATTTCTCCCTCAACTCCACCTTAATCCAACCTGTGGCTGATCATCCACCTCAACTCCACCTTAATCCAGCCCGTGGCTGATCTTCCACCTCAACTCCACATTAATCCAGCCTGTGGCTGATCATCCACCTCAACACCACCTTAATCCAGCCTCTGGCTGATCTTCTCCCTCAACTCGCCTTAATCCAGCCTGTGGCTGATCAGCCACCTCAACTCCACCTTAATCCAGCCTCTGGCTGATCATCCACCTCAACTCCACCGTAATCCAGCCTCTGGCTGATCATCCACCTCAACTCCACATTAATCCAGCCTGTGGCTGATCATCCACCTCAACTCCACCTTAATCCAGCCTGTGGCATTTCATCCACCTCAACTCCATCTTAATCCAGCCTGTGGCTGATCCTCTCCCTCAACTCCACCTAAAACGAGCCTGTGACTTATCATCCACTTCAACTCCAACTTCATCCAGCCTGTGGCTGATCTTTGCACTCAACTCCACCTATATCCAGCCTGTGGCTGATCATCCACCTCAACTCCACCTTAATCCAGCCTGTGGCTGATCTTCTCCCTCAACTCCACCTTACTCCAGCCTGTGGCTGATCAACCAACTCAACTCCATCTTAATCCAGCCTGTGGCTGATCATCCACCTCAACTCCACCGTAATCCAGCCTGTGGCTTATCATCCAACTTAGCTCCACCTTAATCCAGCCTCTGGTGATCTTCTCCCTCAACCCCATCTTAATCAAGCCTGTGGCTTATCATCCACCTCAACTCCACCGTAATCCAGCCTGTGGCTGATCATCCACCTCAACTCCACCTTAATCCAGCCTGTGGCTGATGATCCAGCTCAGCTCCACCTTAATCCAGCCTGCGGCTGATCTTCTCCCTCAACTCCAACTGAATCCAGCCTGTGGCTGATCATTCACCTCAACTCCACCTTAATCCAGCCTGTGGCAGAACATCCACCTCCACTCCACCTTAATCCAGCCTCTGGCTGATCATCCACCTCAACCCCACTTTAATCCAGCCTGTGGCTGATCTTCTCCCTCAACTCCACCTTAATCCAACCTGTGGCTGATCTTCTCCCTCAACTCCACCTTAATCCAGACTGTGGCTGATCTTCTCCCGCAACTCCACCTTAATCCAGCCTGTGGCTGATCATCCACCTCAACTCCACCTTAATCCGGCCTGTGGCAGTTCATCCACCTCAAATCCACCTTAATCCAGCCTGTGGCAGATCGTCCACCTCAACTCCACCTTAATCAAGGCTCTGGCTGATCATCCACCTCAACTCCACCTTAATCCAGCCTGTGGCTGATCATCCACCTCAACTCCAACTTAATCCAGCCTGTGGCTGATCATCCACCTCAACTCCACCGTAATCCAGCCTGTGGCTTATCATCCACCTCAACTCCACCTTAATCCAGCCTCTGGTGATCTTCTCCCTCAACTCCATCTTAATCAAGCCTTTGGCTTATCATCCACCTCAACTCCACCGTAATCCAGCCTGTGGCTGATCATCCACCTCAACTCCACCTTAATCCAGCCTGTGGCTGATGATCCAGCTCAGCTCCACCTTAATCCAGCCTGTGGCTGATCTTCTCCCTCAACTCCACCTGAATCCAGCCTGTGGCTGTTCATTCACCTCAACTCCACCTTAATCCAGCCTGTGGCAGAACATCCACCTACACTCCACGTTAATCCAGCCTCTGGCTGATCATCCACCTCAACCCCACTTTAATCAAGCCTGTGGCTGATCTTCTCCCTCAACTCCACCTTAATCCAACCTGTGGCTGATCTTCTCCCTCAACTCCACCTTAATCCAGACTGTGGCTGATCTTCTCCCGCAACTCCACCTTAATACAGCCTGTGGCTGATCATCCACCTCAACTCCACCTTAATCCAGCCTGTGGCTGATCTTCTCCCTCAACTCCACCTTAATCCACCCTGTGGCTGATCTTCTCCCTCAACTCCACCTTAATCCACCCTGTGGCTGATCTTCTCCCTCAATCCACCTTAATCCAGCCTGTGGCTGATCATCCACCTCAACTCCACCTTAATCCAACCTGTGGCTGATCATGCACCTCACCTCCACCTTAATCCAGCCTGTGGCTGATCATCCACCTCAACTCCACCTTAATCCAGCCTGTGGCTGATCATCCACCTCAATTCCACCTTAATCCAGCCTGTGGCTGATCTTCTCCCTCAACTCCACCTTAATCCAGCCTGTGGCTGATCTTCTCCCTCAACTCCACCTTAATCCAGCCTGTGGCTGATCATCTGCCTCAACTCCACCTTAATCCAGCCTGTGGCTGATCTTCTCCCTCAACTCCACCTTAATCCAGCCTGTGGCTGATCATCCACCTCAACTCCACCTTAATCCAGCCTGTGGCTGATCTTCTCCCTCAACTCCACCTTAATCCAGCCTGTGGCTGATCATCCACCTCAACTCCACCTAAATCCAGCCTGTGGCTGATCATCTGCCTCAACTCCATCTTAATCCAGCCTGTGGCTGATCATCCACCTCAATTCCACCTTAATCCAGCCTGTGGCTGATCCTCTCCCTCAACTCCACCTAAAACGAGCCTGTGACTTATCATCGACTTCAACTCCAACTTAATCCAGCCTGTGGCTGATCTTCGCACTCAACTCCACCTATATCCAGCCTGTGGCTGATCATCCACCTCAACTCCACCTTAATCCAGCCTGTGGCTGATCTTCTCCCTCAACTCCACCTTACTCCAGCCTGTGGCTGATCATCCAACTCAACTCCATCTTAATCCAGCCTGTGGCTGATCATCCACCTCACCTCCACCGTTATCAAGCCTGTGGCTTATCATCCACCTCAACTCCACCATAATCCAGCCTGTGGCTGATCATCCACCTCAACTCCACCTTAATCCAGCCTGTGGCTGATGATCCAGCTCAGCTCCACCTTAATCCACCCTGTGGCTGATCTTCTCCCTCAACTCCACCTGAATCCAGCCTGTGGCTGATCATTCAACTCAACTCCACCTTAATCCAGCCTGTGGCTGATCTTCTCCCTCAACTCCACCTTAATCCAGCCTGTGGCTGATCTTCTCCCTCAACTCCACGTTAAACAAGCCTGTGTCTGATCATCCACCTCAAATCCACCTTAATCCAGCCTGTGGCTGATCATCACCCTCAACTCCACCTTAATCCAGCCTGTGGCTAATCATCCATCTCAACTCCACCTTAATCCAGCCTGTGGCTGATCTTCTCCCTCAATTCCAACTTAATCCAGCCTGTGGCTGATCATCCACCTCAACTCCACCTTAATCCAGCCCGTGGCTGATCTTCCACATCAACTCCACCTTAATCCAGCCTGTGGCTGATCATCCACCTCAACACCACCTTAATCCAGCCTGTGGCTGATCATCCACCTCAACTCCACCTTAATCCAACCTGTGGCTGATCATGCACCTCAACTCCACCTTACTCCAGCCTGTGCCTGATCATCCACCTCAATTCCACCTTAATCCAGCCTGTGGCTGATCTTCTCCCTCAACTCCACCTTAATCCAGCCTGTGGCTGATCTTCTCCCTCAACTCCACCTTAATCCAGCCTGTGGCTGATCATCTGCCTCAACTCCACCTAAATCCAGCCTGTGGCTGATCTTCTCCCTCAACTCCACCTTAATCCAGCCTGTGGCTGATCATCCACCTCAACTCCACCTTAATCCAGCCTGTGGCTGATCTTCTCCCTCAACTCCACCTTAATCCAGCCTGTGGCTGATCATCCACCTCAACTCCACCTTAATCCAGCCTGTGGCTGATCATCTGCCTCAACTCCATCTTAATCCAGCCTGTGGCTGATCATCCACCTCAACTCCACCTTAATCCAGCCTGTGGCTGATCATCTCCCTCAACTCCACCTTAATCCAGTTTGTGGCTGATCATCGCCCTCAACTCCACCTTAGTCCAGCCTGTGGCTGATCATCCACCTCAACTCCACCTTAATCCAGCCTGTGGCTGATCTTCTCCCTCAACTCCAACTTAATCCAGCCTGTCACTGATCTTCTCCCTCAACTCCACCTTAATCGAGCCTGTGGCTGATCTTCTCCCTCAACTCCAACTTAATCCAGCCTGTGGCTGATCTTCTCCCTCAACTCCACCTTAATCCAGCCTGTGGCTGATCATCTGCCTCAACTCCAACTTAATCCAGCCTGTGGCTGATCTTCTCCCTCAACTCCACCTTAATCCAGCCTGTGGCTGATCATCCACCTCAACTCCACCTTAATCCAGCCTGTGGCTGATCTTCTCCCTCAACTCCACCTTAATCCTGCCTGTGGCTGATCATCCACCTCAACTCCACCTTAATCCAGCCTGTGGCTGATCATCTGCCTCAACTCCATCTTAATCCAGCCTGTGGCTGATCATCCACCTCAACTCCACCTTAATCCAGCCTGTGACTGATCCTCTCCCTCAACTCCACCTAAAACGAGCCTGTGACTTATCATCCACTTCAACTCCAACTTAATCCAGCCTGTGGCTGATCTTCGCACTCAACTCCACCTATATCCAGCCTGTGGCTGATCATCCACCTCAACTCCACCTTAATCCAGCCTGTGGCTGATCTTCTCCCTCAACTCCACCTTACTCCAGCCTGTGGCTGATCATCCAACTCAACTCCACCTTAATCCAGCCTGTGGCTGATCATCCACCTCAACTCCACCTTAATCCAGCCTGTGGCTGATGATCCAGCTCAGCTCCTCCTTAATCCAGCCTGTGGCTGAACATCCACCTCAACTCCACCTTAATCCAGCCTCTGGCTGATCATCCACCTCAACCCCACTTTAATCCAGCCTGTGGCTGATCTTCTCCCTCAACTCCACCTTAATCCAGCCTGTGGCTGATCTTCTCCCTCAACTCCACCTGAATCCAGCCTGTGGCTGATCATTCACCTCAACTCCACCTTAAACCAGCCTGTGGCAGAACATCCACCTCCACTCCACCTTAATCCAGCCTCTGGCTGATCATCCACCTCAACCCCACTTTAATCCAGCCTGTGGCTGATCTTCTCCCTCAACTCCACCTTAATCCAACCTGTGGCTGATCTTCTCCCTCAACTCCAACTTAATCCAGACTGTGGCTGATCTTCTCCCGCAACTCCACCTTAATACAGCCTTTGGCTGATCATCCACCTCAACTCCTCCTTTATCCAGCCTGTGGCAGTTCATCCACCTCAAATCCACCTTAATCCAGCCTGTGGCTGATCGTCCACCTCAACTCCACCTTAATCAAGGCTCTGGCTGATCATCCACCTCAACTCCACCTTAATCCAGCCTGTGGCTGATCATCCACCTCAACTCGAACTTAATCCAGCCTGTGGCTGATCTCCTCCCTCAACTCCACATTAATCCAGCCTGTGGCTGATCTTCTCCCTCAACTCCACCTTAAACAAGCCTGTGTCTGATCATCCACCTCAAATCCACCTTAATCCAGCCTGTGGCTGATCATCACCCTCAACTCCACCTTAATCCAGCCTGTGGCTGATCATCCACCTCAACTCCACCTTAATCCAGCCTGTGGCTGATCTTCTCACTCAATTCCACCTTAATCCAGCCTGTGGCTGATCTTCTCCCTCAACTCCACCTTAATCCAGCCTGTGGCTGATCATCCACCTCAACTCCACCTTAATCCAGCCTGTGGCTGATCATCCACCTCAACTCCACCTTAATCCAGCCTGTGGCTGATCTTCTCCCTCAACTCCACCTTAATCCACCCTGTGGCTGATCTTCTCCCTCAACTCCACCTTAATCCACCCTGTGGCTGATCTTCTCCCTCAATCCACCTTAATCCAGCCTGTGGCTGATCATCCACCTCAACTCCACCTTAATCCAACCTGTGGCTGATCATGCACCTCACCTCCACCTTAATCCAGCCTGTGCCTGATCATCCACCTCAATTCCACCTTAATCCAGCCTGTGGCTGATCTTCTCCCTCAACTCCACCTTAATCCAGCCTGTGGCTGATCTTCTCCCTCAACTCCACCTTAATCCAGCCTGTGGCTGATCATCCACCTCAACTCCACCTTAATCCAGCCTGTGGCTGATCTTCTCCCTCAACTCCACCTTAATCCAGCCTGTGGCTGATCTTCTCCCTCAACTCCAACTTAATCCAGCCTGTGGCTGATCATCTGCCTCAACTCCACCTTAATCCAGCCTGTGGCTGATCTTCTCCCTCAACTCCACCTTAATCCAGCCTGTGGCTGATCATCCACCTCAACTCCACCTTAATCCAGCCTGTGGCTGATCTTCTCCCTCAACTCCACCTTAATCCAGCCTGTGGCTGATCATCCACCTCAACTCCACCTTAATCCAGCCTGTGGCTGATCATCTGCCTCAACTCAATCTTGATCCAGCCTGTGGCTGATCATCCACCTCAACTCCACCTTAATCCAGCCTGTGGCTGATCATCTCCCTCAACTCCACCTTAATCCAGTTTGTGGCTGAACATCGCCCTCAACTCCACCTTAGTCCAGCCTGTGGCTGATCATCCACCTCAACTCCACCTTAATCCAGCCTGTGGCTGATCTTCTCCCTCAACTCCAACTTAATCCAGCCTGTCGCTGATCTTCTCCCTCAACTCCACCTTAATCGAGCCTGTGGCTGATCTTCTCCCTCAACTCCACCTTAAACAAGCCTGTGTCTGATCATCCACCTCAACCCCACCATAATCCAGCCTGTGGCTTATCATCCACCTCAACTCCACCTTAATCCAGCCTGTGGCTGATCTTCTCCCTCAACTCCACCTTAATCCAGCCTATGGCTGATCTTCTCCCTCAACTCCACCTTAATCCATCCTGTGGCTGATCTTCTACCTCAACTCCACCTCAATCCAGCCTCTGGCTGATCATCCACCTCAACTCCACCTTAATCCAGCCTGTGGCTAATCATCCACTTCGACTCCACGTTAATCCAGCCTGTGGCTGATCTTCTCCCTCAACTCCACCTTAATCCTGCCTGTGGCTGATCAGCCACCTCCACTCCACCTTAATCCAGCCTGTGTCTGATCTTCTCACTCAACTCCACCTTAATCCAGCCTGTGGCTGATCATCCACCTCAACACCACCTTAATCCAGCCTCTGGCTGATCTTCTCCCTCAACTCGCCTTAATCCAGCCTGTGGCTGATCAGCCACCTCAACTCCACCTTAATCCAGCCTCTGGCTGATCATCCACCTCAACTACACCGTAATCCAGCCTCTGGCTGATCATCCACCTCAACTCCACATTAATCCAGCCTGTGGCTGATCATCCACCTCAACTCCACCTTAATCCAGCCTGTGGCATTTCATCCACCTCAACTCCATCTTATTCCAGCCTGTGGCTGATCCTCTCCCTCAACTCCACCTAAAACGAGCCTGTGACTTATCATCCACTACAACTCCAACTTAATCCAGCCTGTGGCTGATCTTCGCACTCAACTCCACCTATATCCAGCCTGTGGCTGATCATCCACCTCAACTCCACCTTAATCCAGCCTGTGGCTGATCTTCTCCCTCAACTCCACCTTACTCCAGCCTGTGGCTGATCATCAAACTCAACTCCATCTTAATCCAGCCTGTGGCTGATCATCCACCTCACCTCCACCGTAATCCAGCCTGTGGCTTATCATCCACCTCAACTCCACCTTAATCCAGCCTCTTGTGATCTTCTCCCTCAACTCCATCTTAATCAAGCCTGTGGCTTATCATCCACCTCAACTCCACCGTAATCCAGCCTGTGGCTGATCATCCAACTCAACTCCACCTTAATCCAGCCTGTGGCTGATGATCCAGCTCAGCTCCACCTTAATCCAGCCTGTGGCTGATCTTCTCCCTCAAATCCACCTGAATCCAGCCTGTGGCTGATCATTCACCTCAACTCCACCTTAATTCAGCCTGTGGCAGAACATCCACCTCCACTCCACCTTAATCCAGCCTCTGGCTGATCATCCACCTCAACCCCACTTTAATCCAGCCTGTGGCTGATCTTCTCCCTCAATTCCTCCTTAATCCAACCTGTGGCTGATCTTCTCCCTCAACTCCACCTTAATCCAGACTGTGGCTGATCTTCTCCCGCAACTCCACCTTAATCCAGCCTGTGGCTGATCATCCACCTCAACTCCACCTTAATCCAGCCTGTGGCAGTTCATCCACCTCAAATCCACCTTAATCCAGCCTGTGGCTGATCGTCCACCTCAACTCCACCTTAATCAAGGCTCTGGCTGATCATCCACCTCAACTCCACCTTAATCCAGCCTGTGGCTGATCATCCACCTCAACTCCAACTTAATCCAGCCTGTGGCTGATCATCCACATCAACTCCACCGTAATCCAGCCTGTGGCTGATCATCCACCTCAACTCCACCTTAATCCAGCCTCCGGTGATCTTCTCCCTCAACTCCATCTTAATCAAGCCTGTGGCTTATCATCCACCTCAACTCCACCGTAATCCAGCCTGTGGCTGATCATCCACCTCAACTCCACCTTAATCAAGGCTCTGGCTGATCATCCACCTCAACTACACCTTAATCCAGCCTGTGGCTGATCATCCACCTCAACTCCAACTTAATCCAGACTTTGGCTGATCTTCTCCCTCAACTCCACCTTAATCCAGCCTGTGGCTGAACTTCTCCCTCAACTCCACCTTAAACAAGCCTGTGTCTGATCATCCACTTCAAATCCACCTTAATCCAGCCTGCGGCTGATCATCACCCTCAACTCCACCTTAATCCAGCCTGTGGCTGATCATCCACCTCAACTCCAACTTAATCCAGCCTGTGGCTGATCTTCTCCATCAATTCCACCTTAATCCAGCCTGTGGCTGATCATCCACCTCAACTCCACCTTAATCCAGCCTGTGGCTGATCTTCTCGCTCAACTCCACCTTAATCCACCCTGTGGCTGATCTTCTCCCTCAACTCCACCTTAATCCACCCTGTGGCTGATCTTCTCCCTCAATCCACCTTAATCCAGCCTGTGGCTGATCATCCACCTCAACTCCACCTTAATCCAGCCTGTGGCTGATCATCCACCTCAACTCCACCTTAATCCAGCCTGTGGCTGATCTTCTCCCTCAACTCCACCTTAATCCACCCTGTGGCTGATCTTCTCCCTCAACTCCACCTTAATCCACCCTGTGGCTGATCTTCTCCCTCAATCCACCTTAATCCAGCCTGTGGCTGATCATCCACCTCAACTCCACCTTAATCCAACCTGTGGCTGATCATGCACCTCACCTCCACCTTAATCCAGCCTGTGCCTGATCATCCACCTCAATTCCACCTTAATCCAGCCTGTGGCTGATCTTCTCCCTCAACTCCACCTTAATCCAGCCTGTGGCTGATCTTCTCCCTCAACTCCACCTTAATCCAGCCTGTGGCTGATCATCCACCTCAACTCCACCTTAATCCAGCCTGTGGCTGATCTTCTCCCTCAACTCCACCTTAATCCAGCCTGTGGCTGATCTTCTCCCTCAACTCCAACTTAATCCAGCCTGTGGCTGATCATCTGCCTCAACTCCACCTTAATCCAGCCTGTGGCTGATCTTCTCCCTCAACTCCACCTTAATCCAGCCTGTGGCTGATCATCCACCTCAACTCCACCTTAATCCAGCCTGTGGCTGATCTTCTCCCTCAACTCCACCTTAATCCAGCCTGTGGCTGATCATCCACCTCAACTCCACCTTAATCCAGCCTGTGGCTGATCATCTGCCTCAACTCAATCTTGATCCAGCCTGTGGCTGATCATCCACCTCAACTCCACCTTAATCCAGCCTGTGGCTGATCATCTCCCTCAACTCCACCTTAATCCAGTTTGTGGCTGAACATCGCCCTCAACTCCACCTTAGTCCAGCCTGTGGCTGATCATCCACCTCAACTCCACCTTAATCCAGCCTGTGGCTGATCTTCTCCCTCAACTCCAACTTAATCCAGCCTGTCGCTGATCTTCTCCCTCAACTCCACCTTAATCGAGCCTGTGGCTGATCTTCTCCCTCAACTCCACCTTAAACAAGCCTGTGTCTGATCATCCACCTCAACCCCACCTTAATCCAGCCTGTGGCTTATCATCCACCTCAACTCCACCTTAATCCAGCCTGTGGCTGATCTTCTCCCTCAACTCCACCTTAATCCAGCCTGTGGCTGATCTTCTCCCTCAACTCCACCTTAATCCATCCTGTGGCTGATCTTCTACCTCAACTCCACCTCAATCCAGCCTCTGGCTGATCATCCACCTCAACTCCACCTTAATCCAGCCTGTGGCTAATCATCCACTTCGACTCCACGTTAATCCAGCCTGTGGCTGATCTTCTCCCTCAACTCCACCTTAATCCTGCCTGTGGCTGATCAGCCACCTCCACTCCACCTTAATCCAGCCTGTGTCTGATCTTCTCACTCAACTCCACCTTTATCCAGCCTGTGTCTGATCTTCTCCCTCAACCCCACCTTAATCCAGCCTGTGGCTGATCTTCTCCGTCAACTGCACCTGAATCCAGCCTGTGGCTAATCATGCACTTCAACTCCACCTTAATCCAGCCTGTGGCTGATCATCCACTTCAACTCCACCTTAATCCAGCCTGTGGCTGATCATCCACTTCAACTCCACATTAATCCAGTCTGTGGATGATCATCCACCTCAACTTCACTGTAATCCAGCCTGTGGCTGATCTTCTCCCTCAACTCCACCTTAAACGAGCCTGTGACTTATCATCCACCTCAACTCCACCTTAATCCAGCCTGTGGCTGATCTTCTCCCTCAACTCCACCTTAATCCAGCCGGTGGCTGATCATCTACCTCAACTCCACCTGAATCCAGCCTGTGGCTGATCATCCACCTCAACTCCACCTTAATCCAGCCTGTCGCTGATCTTCTCCCTCAACTCCACCTTATTCCAGCCTGTGGCTGATCATCCACCTCAACTCCACATTAATCCAGCCTGTGGATGAATTTCTCCCTCAACTCCACCTTAATCCAACCTGTGGCTGATCATCCACCTCAACTCCACCTTAATCCAGCCCGTGGCTGATCTTCCACCTCAACTCCACATTAATCCAGCCTGTGGCTGATCATCCACCTCAACACCACCTTAATCCAGCCTCTGGCTGATCTTCTCCCTCAACTCGCCTTAATCCAGCCTGTGGCTGATCAGCCACCTCAACTCCACCTTAATCCAGCCTCTGGCTGATCATCCACCTCAACTACACCGTAATCCAGCCTCTGGCTGATCATCCACCTCAACTCCACATTAATCCAGCCTGTGGCTGATCATCCACCTCAACTCCACCTTAATCCAGCCTGTGGCATTTCATCCACCTCAACTCCATCTTATTCCAGCCTGTGGCTGATCCTCTCCCTCAACTCCACCTAAAACGAGCCTGTGACTTATCATCCACTACAACTCCAACTTAATCCAGCCTGTGGCTGATCTTCGCACTCAACTCCACCTATATCCAGCCTGTGGCTGATCATCCACCTCAACTCCACCTTAATCCAGCCTGTGGCTGATCTTCTCCCTCAACTCCACCTTACTCCAGCCTGTGGCTGATCATCAAACTCAACTCCATCTTAATCCAGCCTGTGGCTGATCATCCACCTCACCTCCACCGTAATAGAGCCTGTGGCTTATCATCCACCTCAACTCCACCTTAATCCAGCCTCTTGTGATCTTCTCCCTCAACTCCATCTTAATCAAGCCTGTGGCTTATCATCCACCTCAACTCCACCGTAATCCAGCCTGTGGCTGATCATCCAACTCAACTCCACCTTAATCCAGCCTGTGGCTGATGATCCAGCTCAGCTCCACCTTAATCCAGCCTGTGGCTGATCTTCTCCCTCAAATCCACCTGAATCCAGCCTGTGGCTGATCATTCACCTCAACTCCACCTTAATTCAGCCTGTGGCAGAACATCCACCTCCACTCCACCTTAATCCAGCCTCTGGCTGATCATCCACCTCAACCCCACTTTAATCCAGCCTGTGGCTGATCTTCTCCCTCAATTCCACCTTAATCCAACCTGTGGCTGATCTTCTCCCTCAACTCCACCTTAATCCAGACTGTGGCTGATCTTCTCCCGCAACTCCACCTTAATCCAGCCTGTGGCTGATCATCCACCTCAACTCCACCTTAATCCAGCCTGTGGCAGTTCATCCACCTCAAATCCACCTTAATCCAGCCTGTGGCTGATCGTCCACCTCAACTCCACCTTAATCAAGGCTCTGGCTGATCATCCACCTCAACTCCACCTTAATCCAGCCTGTGGCTGATCATCCACCTCAACTCCAACTTAATCCAGCCTGTGGCTGATCATCCACATCAACTCCACCGTAATCCAGCCTGTGGCTGATCATCCACCTCAACTCCACCTTAATCCAGCCTCTGGTGATCTTCTCCCTCAACTCCATCTTAATCAAGCCTGTGGCTTATCATCCACCTCAACTCCACCGTAATCCAGCCTGTGGCTGATCATCCACCTCAACTCCACCTTAATCAAGGCTCTGGCTGATCATCCACCTCAACTCCACCTTAATCCAGCCTGTGGCTGATCATCCACCTCAACTCCAACTTAATCCAGACTTTGGCTGATCTTCTCCCTCAACTCCACCTTAATCCAGCCTGTGGCTGAACTTCTCCCTCAACTCCACCTTAAACAAGCCTGTGTCTGATCATCCACTTCAAATCCACCTTAATCCAGCCTGCGGCTGATCATCACCCTCAACTCCACCTTAATCCAGCCTGTGGCTGATCATCCACCTCAACTCCACCTTAATCCAGCCTGTGGCTGATCTTCTCGCTCAACTCCACCTTAATCCACCCTGTGGCTGATCTTCTCCCTCAACTCCACCTTAATCCACCCTGTGGCTGATCTTCTCCCTCAATCCACCTTAATCCAGCCTGTGGCTGATCATCCACCTCAACTCCACCTTAATCCAACCTGTGGCTGATCATGCACCTCACCTCCACCTTAATCCAGCCTGTGGCTGATCATCCACCTCAATTCCACCTTAATCCAGCCTGTGGCTGATCTTCTCCCTCAACTCAACCTTAATCCAGCCTGTGGCTGATCTTCTCCCTCAACTCCACCTTAATCCAGCCTGTGGCTGATCATCTGCCTCAACTCCAACTTGATCCAGCCTGTGGCTGATCTTCTCCCTCAACTAAACCTTAATCCAGCCTGTGGCTGATCATCCAACTCAACTCCACCTTAATCCAGCCTGTGGCTGATCTTCTCCCTCAACTCCACCTTAATCCAGCCTGTGGCTGACCCTCTCCCTCAACTCCACCTTAAACGAGCCTGTGACTTATCATCCACCTCAACTCCACCTTAATCCAGCCTGTGGCTGATCTTCTCCCTCAACTCCACCTTAATCCAGCCTGTGGCTGATCATCCACCTCAACTCCACCTTAATCCAGCCTGTGGCTGATCTTCTCCCTCAACTCCACCTTAATCCAGCCTGTGGGTGAACATCCACCTCAACTTCAACTTAGTCCACCCTGTGGATGATCATCCACCTCAGCTCCACCTTAATCCAGCCTGTGGCTGATCATCCACCTCAGCTCCACCTTAATCCAGCCTGTCGCTGATCATCCACCTCAACCCCACCTTAATCCAGGCTGTGGCTGATCATCCAACTCAACTCCACCTTAATCCAGCCTGTGGCTGATCATCTGCCTCAACTCCATCTTAATCCAGCCTGTGGCTGATCATCCACCTCAACTCCACCTTAATCCAGCCTGTGGCTGATCATCTCCCTCAACTCCACCTTAATCCAGCCTGTGGCTGATCACCCTCCTCAACTCCACCTTAATCCAGTTTGTGGCTGATCATCGCCCTCAACTCCACATTAGTCCAGCCTGTGGCTGATCATCCACCTCAACTCCACCTTAATCCAGCCTGTGGCTGATCTTCTCCCTCAACTCCAACTTAATCCAGCCTGTCGCTGATCTTCTCCCTCAACTCCACCTTAATCGAGCCTGTGGCTGATCTTCTCCCTCAACTCCACCTTAAACAAGCCTGTGTCTGATCATGCACCTCAACCCCACCTTAATCCAGCCTGTGGCTGATCATCCACCTCAACTCCACCTTAATCCAGCCTGTGGCTGATCTTCTCCCTCAACTCCACCTTAATCCATCCTGTGGCTGATCTTCTACCTCAACTCCACCTCAATCCAGCCTCTGGCTGATCATCCACCTCAACTCCACCTTAATCCAGCCTGTGGCTAATCATCCACTTCGACTCCACGTTAATCCAGCCTGTGGCTGATCTTCTCCCTCAACTCCACCTTAATCCTGCCTGTGGCTGATCATCCACCTCCACTCCACCTTAATCCAGCCTGTGTCTGATCTTCTCCCTCAAATCCACCTTAATCCAGCCTGTGTCTGATCTTCTCCCTCAACCCCACCTTAATCCAGCCTGTGGCTGATCTTCTCCGTCAACTGCACCTTAATCCAGCCTGTGGCTAATCATGCACCTTAACTCCACCTTAATCCAGCCTGTGGCTAATCATCCACTTCAACTCCACCTTAATCCAGCCTCTGGCTGATCATCTCCATCAACTCCACCTTAATCCAGCATGTGGCAGTTCATCCACCTCAAATCCACCTTAATCCAGCCTGTGGCTGATCATCCACCTCAACTCCACCTTAATCCAGTCTGTGGCTGATCATCCACCTCAACTCCAACTTAATCCAGCCTGTGGCTGTTCATCCACCTCAACTCCACCTTAATCCAGCCTGTGGCTGACCCTCTCCCTCAACTCCACATTAAACGAGCCTGTGACTTATCATCCACCTCAACTCCACCTTAATCCAGCCTGTGGCTGATCTTCTCCCTCAACTCGACCTTAATCCAGCCTGTGGCTGATCATCCACCTCAACTCCACCTTAATCCAGCCTGTGGCTGATCTTCTCCCTCAACTCCACCTTAATCCAGCCTGTGGCTGATCATCCACCTCAACTCCACCTTAATCCAGCCTGTGGCTGATCATCCACCTCAACTCCACCTTAATCCAGCCTGTGGCTGATCTTCTACCTCAACTCCACCTCAATCCAGCCTCTGGCTGATCATCCACCTCAACTCCACCTTAATCCAGCCTGTGGCTAATCATCCACTTCGACTCCACGTTAATCCAGCCTGTGGCTGATCTTCTCCCTCAACTCCACCTTAATCCTGCCTGTGGCTGATCATCCACCTCCACTCCACCTTAATCCAGCCTGTGTCTGATCTTCTCCCTCAAATCCACCTTAATCCAGCCTGTGTCTGATCTTCTCCCTCAACCCCACCTTAATCCAGCCTGTGGCTGATCTTCTCCGTCAACTGCACCTTAATCCAGCCTGTGGCTAATCATGCACCTTAACTCCACCTTAATCCAGCCTGTGGCTAATCATCCACTTCAACTCCACCTTAATCCAGCCTCTGGCTGATCATCTCCATCAACTCCACCTTAATCCAGCATGTGGCAGTTCATCCACCTCAAATCCACCTTAATCCAGCCTGTGGCTGATCATCCACCTCAACTCCACCTTAATCCAGCCTGTGGCTGATCATCCACCTCAACTCCAACTTAATCCAGCCTGTGGCTGTTCATCCACCTCAACTCCACCTTAATCCAGCCTGTGGCTGACCCTCTCCCTCAACTCCACATTAAACGAGCCTGTGACTTATCATCCACCTCAACTCCACCTTAATCCAGCCAGTGGCTGATCTTCTCCCTCAACTCGACCTTAATCCAGCCTGTGGCTGATCATCCACCTCAACTCCACCTTAATCCAGCCTGTGGGTGAACATCCACCTCAACTCCAACTTAGTCCACCCTGTGGATGATCATCCACCTCAGCTCCACCTTAATCCAGCCTGTCGCTGATCATCCACCTCAGCTCCACCTTAATCCAGCCTGTCGCTGATCATCCACCTCAACCCCACCTTAATCCAGGCTGTGGCTGATCATCCAACTCAACTCCACCTTAATCCAGCCTGTGGCTGATCCTCCACCTCAACTCCACCTTAATCTAGCCTCTGGCTAATCATCCACCTCAACTCCACATTAATCCAGCCTGTGGCTGATCATCCACCTCAACTACACCTTAATCCAGCCTGTGGCTGATCATCTACCTCAACTCCAACTTAATCAAGCCTGTGGCTGATCTTCTCCCTCAACTCCACCTTAATCAAGCCTGTGGCTGATCTTCTCCCTCAACTCCACCTTAATCCAGCCTGTGACTGATCATCCACCTCAACTCCACCTTAATCCAGCCCGTGGCTGATCATCCACCTCAACTCCACATTAATCCATCCTGTGGCTGATCTTCTCCCTCAACTCCACCTTAATCCAGACTGTGGCTTATCATCCACCTCAACTCCACCTTAATCCAGCCTGTGGCTGATCTTCTCCCTCAACTCCACGTTAATACAGCCTGTGTCTGATCATCCACCTCAACTCCACCTTAATCCAGCCTGTGGCTGATCTTCTCCCTCAACTCCACCTTAATCCAGCCTGTGGCTGATCATCCACCTCAACTCCACCTTAATCCAGCCTGTGGCTGATCTTCTCCCTCAACTCCACCTTAATCCAGCCTGTGGCTGATCATCCACCTCAACTCCACCTTAATCCAGCCTGTTGTTGATAATCCACCTCAACTCCACCTTAATCCAGCCTGTGTCCGATCATCCACATCAACTCCACCTTAATCCAGCCTATGACTGATCATCCTCCTAAACTCCACCTTAATCCAGCCTTTGGCTGATCATCCACCTCAACTCCTCCTTTATCCAGACTGTGGCTGATATTCCACGTCTTCTTCACCTTAATCCGGCCTCTGGCTGAAATTCTCCCTCAACTCCACCTTAATCCAGCCTGTGGCTTATCATCCACCTCAACTCCACCTTAATCTAGCCTGTGGCTTATCATCCACCTCAACTACACCTTAATCCAGCCTGTGGCTGATCATCTACCTCAACTACACCTTAATCCAGCCTGTGGCAGATCTTCTCCCTCAACTCCACCTTACTGCAGCCTGTGGCTGATCATCCACATCAACTCCACCTTTATCCAGCCTGTGGCTTATCATCCACCTCAACTCCACCTTAATCTAGCCTGTGGCTTATCATCTCCCTCAACTACACCTTAATTCAGCCAGTGGCTGATCATCCACCTCAACACCACCTTAATCCAGCCTGTGGCTTATCATCCACCTCAACTCCACCTTAATGCAGCCTGTGGATGATCTTCACCCTCAACTCCACCTTAATCCAGCCTGTGACTGATCATCCACCTCAACTCCACCTTAATCCAGCCCGTGGCTGATCATCCACATCAACTCCCCATTAATCCAGCCTGTGGCTGATCTTCCACCTCAACTCCACCTTAATCCAGCCTGTGGCTGATCATCCACCTCAACTCCACCTTTATCCAGCCTGTGGCTGATCTTCGCCCTCAACTCCACCTTAATCCAGACTGTGGCTGATCATCCACCTCAACTCCACCTTAATCCAGCCTGTGGTTGATCTTCTCCCTCAACTCCACATTTATCCAGCCTGTGGCTGATCATTCCCCTCAACTCCACCTTAATCCATCCTGTGGCTGATCATCCAACTCAACTCCACCTTGCTCCAGCCTGTGGCTGATCATCCACCTCAACTCCACCTTAATCCAGCCTGTGGCTGATCTTCTCCCTCAACTCCACATTTATCCAGCCTGTGGCTGATCATTCCCCTCAACTCCACCTTAATCCATCCTGTGGCTGATCATCCAACTCAACTCCACCTTGCTCCAGCCTGTGGCTGATCATCCACCTCAACTCCACTGTAATCCAGCCTGTGGTTGATCATCCACCTCAACACCACCTTAATCCAGCCTCTGGCTATTCTTCTCCCTCAACTCCATCTTAATCCAGCCTGTGGCTGATCATTCACCTCAACTCCACCGTAATCCAGCCTGTGGCTGATCATGCAGCTCAGCTCCACCTGAATCAAGCCTGTGGCTGATCTTCTCCCTCAACTCCACCTTAATCAAGCCTGTGTCTGAACATCCACCTCAACTCCACCTTAATCGAGCCTCTGGCTGATCATCCACCTCAACCCCACTTGAATCCAACCTGTGGCTGATCTTCTGCCTCAACTCCTAATTCATCCAGCCTGTGGCTGATCATCCACCTCAACTCACACTTAATCCAACATGTGGCTGATCTTCACCCTCAAATCCACCTTAATCCAGCCTGTGGCTGATCATCCACCTCAACTCCACCTTAATCCAGCCTGTGGCTGTTCATCCACCTGAACTCCACCTTAATCCAGCCTGTGGCTGATCATCCACTTCAAATCCACATTAATACAAACTGTGGATGATCATCCACCTCAAATCCAGGCTGTGGATGATCATCCACCTCAACTCCACCTTAATCCAGCCTGTGGCTGATCATCCACCTGAACTCCATCTTAAGCCAGCCTGTGGGTCTTCATCCAACTCAACTCCACCGTAATCCAGCCTGTGGCTGATCATCCACCTCAACTCCACCTTAATCCAGCCTCTGGCTGATCTTCTCACTCAAATCCATCTTAATCCGGCCTGTGGCTGATCATCCACCTCAACTCCACCGTAATCCAGACTGTGCCTGATCATCCACCTCAACTCCACCTTAATCCAGCCTGTGGCTGATCATCCAGCTCAACTCCAACTTAATCCAGCCTGTGGCTGATCTTCTCCCTCAACTCCACCTTAATCCAGCCTGTGGCTGAACATCGACCTCAACTCCACCTTAATCCACCTCTGGCTGATCATCCACCTCAACTCCACCTTAATCCAGCCTGTGGCTGATCATCCACCTCAACCCCAATTTAATCCAGCCTGTGGCGGATCGTCTCCCTCAACTCGCCTTAATCCAGCCTGTGGCTGATCATCCACCTCAACTCCACCTTAATCCAGCCCGTGGCTGATCATCCACCTCAACTCCACCTTAATCCAGCCTGTGGCTGATCATCCTCCTCAACTCCACCTTAATCCAGCCTGTGGCTGATCATCCACCTCAACTCCCCATTAATCCAGCCTGTGGCTGATCTTCTCCCTCAACTCCACCTTAATCCAGACTGTGGCTGATCATCCACCTCAACTCCACCTTAATCCAGCCTGTGGCAGTTCATCCACCTCAACTCCACCTTAATCCAGCCTGTGGCTGATCATCCACGTCAACTCCAACTTAATCCAGCCTGTTGCTGATCGTCTCACTCAACTCCACCTTAATCCAGCCTGTGGCTGATCATGAACCTCAAATCCACCTTAATCCAGCCTGTTGCTGATCTTCTCCCTCAACTCCACCTTACTCCAGCCTGTGGCTGATCATCCAACTCAACTCCATCTTAATCCAGCCTGTGGCTAATCATCCACCTCAACTCCACCGTAATCCATCCTGTGGCTGATCATCCACCTCAACTCCACCTTAATCCAGCCTCTGGCTGATCATCAACCTCAACTCCACGTTAATCCAGCCTGTGGCTGATCTTCTCCCTCAACTCCATCTTAATCCAGCCTGTGACTGATCATCAACCTCAACTCCACCTTAATCCAGCCTGTGTCTGATCTTCGCCCTCAACTCCACATTAATCCAGCCTGTGTCTTATCTTCTCCCTCAACTCCACCTTAATCCAGCCTGTGGCTGATCTTCTCCCTCAACTCCACATTTACCAGCCTGTGTTTGATCTACTCCCTCAACTCCACCTTAATCCAGCCTGTGGCTGATCATCCACCTCAACTCCACCTTAATCCAGCCTGTGGCTGATCATCCACCTCAACTCCACCTTAATCCAGCCTGTGGCTGATCATCCACCTCAACTCCACCTTAATCCAGCCTCTGGCTGATCATCCAGCTCAACTCCACCTTAATCCAGCCTGTGGCTAATCATGCACCTTAACTCCACCTTAATCCAGCCTGTGGCTGATCATCCACCTCAACTACAGCTTAATCCAGCCTGTGGCAGTTCATCCACCTCAACTCCACCTTAATCCAGCCTGTGGCTGATCATCCACCTCAACTCCACCTTAATCCAGCCTGTGGCTGATCATCCACCTCAACTCCACCTTAATCCAGCCTGTGGCTGATCATCCACCTCAACTCCACCTTAATCCAGCCTGTGGCTGATCATCCACCACAACTCCACCTTAATCCAGCCTGTGGCTAATCATGCACCTTAACTCCCCCTTAATCCAGCCTGTGGCTGATCATCCACCTCAACTCCACCTTAGTCCAGCCTGTGGCAGTTCATCCACCTCAAATCCACCTTAATCCAGCCTGTGGCTGATCATCCACCTCATCTCCACCTTTATCCAGCCTGTGGCTGTTCATCCACCTCAACTCAACCTTAATCCAGCCTGTGGCTGATCATCCACCTCAACTCCACCTTAATCCAGCCTGTGGCTGATCATCCATCTCAACTCCACCTTAATCCAGCCTGTGGCTGATCTTCTCCCTCAACTCCACCTTAATCCAGCCTGTGGCTGATCTTCTCCCACAACTCCACCTTAAACGAGACTGTGACTTATCATCCACCTCAACTCCACATTAATCCAGGCTGTGGATGACCATCCACCTCAACTCCACCGTAATCCAGCCTGTGGCTGATCCTCACCCTCAACTCCACCTTAAACGAGCCTGTGACTTATCATCCACCTCAACTCCAACTTAATCAGCCTGTGGCTGATCTTCTCCCTCAACTCCACCTTAATCCAGCCTGTGGCTGATCATCCACCTCAACTCCACCTTAATCCAGCCTGTGGCTGATCTTCTCCCTCAACTCCACGTTAATACAGCCTGTGTCTGATCATCCACCTCAACTCCACCTTAATCCAGCCTGTGGCTGATCTTCTCCCTCAACTCCACCTTAATCCAGCCTGTGGCTGATCATCCACCTCAACTCCACCTTAATCCAGCCTGTGGCTGATCTTCTCCCTCAACTCCACCTTAATCCAGCCTGTGGCTGATCATCCACCTCAACTCCACCTTAATCCAGCCTGTTGTTGATAATCCACCTCAACTCCACCTTAATCCAGCCTGTGTCCGATCATCCACATCAACTCCACCTTAATCCAGCCTATGACTGATCATCCTCCTAAACTCCACCTTAATCCAGCCTTTGGCTGATCATCCACCTCAACTCCTCCTTTATCCAGACTGTGGCTGATATTCCACGTCTTCTTCACCTTAATCCGGCCTCTGGCTGAAATTCTCCCTCAACTCCACCTTAATCCAGCCTGTGGCTTATCATCCACCTCAACTCCACCTTAATCTAGCCTGTGGCTTATCATCCACCTCAACTACACCTTAATCCAGCCTGTGGCTGATCATCTACCTCAACTACACCTTAATCCAGCCTGTGGCAGATCTTCTCCCTCAACTCCACCTTATTGCAGCCTGTGGCTGATCATCCACATCAACTCCACCTTTATCCAGCCTGTGGCTTATCATCCACCTCAACTCCACCTTAATCTAGCCTGTGGCTTATCATCTCCCTCAACTACACCTTAATTCAGCCAGTGGCTGATCATCCACCTCAACACCACCTTAATCCAGCCTGTGGCTTATCATCCACCTCAACTCCACCTTAATGCAGCCTGTGGATGATCTTCACCCTCAACTCCACCTTAATCCAGCCTGTGACTGATCATCCACCTCAACTCCACCTTAATCCAGCCCGTGGCTGATCATCCACATCAACTCCCCATTAATCCAGCCTGTGGCTGATCTTCCACCTCAACTCCACCTTAATCCAGCCTGTGGCTGATCATCCACCTCAACTCCACCTTTATCCAGCCTGTGGCTGATCTTCGCCCTCAACTCCACCTTAATCCAGACTGTGGCTGATCATCCACCTCAACTCCACCTTAATCCAGCCTGTGGTTGATCTTCTCCCTCAACTCCACATTTATCCAGCCTGTGGCTGATCATTCCCCTCAACTCCACCTTAATCCATCCTGTGGCTGATCATCCAACTCAACTCCACCTTGCTCCAGCCTGTGGCTGATCATCCACCTCAACTCCACCTTAATCCAGCCTGTGGCTGATCTTCTCCCTCAACTCCACATTTATCCAGCCTGTGGCTGATCATTCCCCTCAACTCCACCTTAATCCATCCTGTGGCTGATCATCCAACTCAACTCCACCTTGCTCCAGCCTGTGGCTGATCATCCACCTCAACTCCACTGTAATCCAGCCTGTGGTTGATCATCCACCTCAACACCACCTTAATCCAGCCTCTGGCTATTCTTCTCCCTCAACTCCATCTTAATCCAGCCTGTGGCTGATCATTCACCTCAACTCCACCGTAATCCAGCCTGTGGCTGATCATGCAGCTCAGCTCCACCTGAATCAAGCCTGTGGCTGATCTTCTCCCTCAACTCCACCTTAATCAAGCCTGTGTCTGAACATCCACCTCAACTCCACCTTAATCGAGCCTCTGGCTGATCATCCACCTCAACCCCACTTGAATCCAACCTGTGGCTGATCTTCTGCCTCAACTCCTAATTCATCCAGCCTGTGGCTGATCATCCACCTCAACTCACACTTAATCCAACATGTGGCTGATCTTCACCCTCAAATCCACCTTAATCCAGCCTGTGGCTGATCATCCACCTCAACTCCACCTTAATCCAGCCTGTGGCTGTTCATCCACCTGAACTCCACCTTAATCCAGCCTGTGGCTGATCATCCACTTCAAATCCACATTAATACAAACTGTGGATGATCATCCACCTCAAATCCAGGCTGTGGATGATCATCCACCTCAACTCCACCTTAATCCAGCCTGTGGCTGATCATCCACCTGAACTCCATCTTAAGCCAGCCTGTGGGTCTTCATACAACTCAACTCCACCGTAATCCAGCCTGTGGCTGATCATCCACCTCAACTCCACCTTAATCCAGCCTCTGGCTGATCTTCTCACTCAAATCCATCTTAATCCGGCCTGTGGCTGATCATCCACCTCAACTCCACCGTAATCCAGACTGTGCCTGATCATCCACCTCAACTCCACCTTAATCCAGCCTGTGGCTGATCATCCAGCTCAACTCCAACTTAATCCAGCCTGTGGCTGATCTTCTCCCTCAACTCCACCTTAATCCAGCCTGTGGCTGAACATCGACCTCAACTCCACCTTAATCCACCTCTGGCTGATCATCCACCTCAACTCCACCTTAATCCAGCCTGTGGCTGATCATCCACCTCAACCCCAATTTAATCCAGCCTGTGGCGGATCGTCTCCCTCAACTCGCCTTAATCCAGCCTGTGGCTGATCATCCACCTCAACTCCACCTTAATCCAGCCCGTGGCTGATCATCCACCTCAACTCCACCTTAATCCAGCCTGTGGCTGATCATCCTCCTCAACTCCACCTTAATCCAGCCTGTGGCTGATCATCCACCTCAACTCCCCATTAATCCAGCCTGTGGCTGATCTTCTCCCTCAACTCCACCTTAATCCAGACTGTGGCTGATCATCCACCTCAACTCCACCTTAATCCAGCCTGTGGCAGTTCATCCACCTCAACTCCACCTTAATCCAGCCTGTGGCTGATCATCCACGTCAACTCCAACTTAATCCAGCCTGTTGCTGATCGTCTCACTCAACTCCACCTTAATCCAGCCTGTGGCTGATCATGAACCTCAAATCCACCTTAATCCAGCCTGTTGCTGATCTTCTCCCTCAACTCCACCTTACTCCAGCCTGTGGCTGATCATCCAACTCAACTCCATCTTAATCCAGCCTGTGGCTAATCATCCACCTCAACTCCACCGTAATCCATCCTGTGGCTGATCATCCACCTCAACTCCACCTTAATCCAGCCTCTGGCTGATCATCAACCTCAACTCCACGTTAATCCAGCCTGTGGCTGATCTTCTCCCTCAACTCCATCTTAATCCAGCCTGTGACTGATCATCAACCTCAACTCCACCTTAATCCAGCCTGTGTCTGATCTTCGCCCTCAACTCCACATTAATCCAGCCTGTGTCTTATCTTCTCCCTCAACTCCACCTTAATCCAGTCTGTGGCTGATCTTCTCCCTCAACTCCACATTTACCAGCCTGTGTTTGATCTACTCCCTCAACTCCACCTTAATCCAGCCTGTGGCTGATCATCCACCTCAACTCCACCTTAATCCAGCCTGTGGCTGATCATCCACCTCAACTCCACCTTAATCCAGCCTGTGGCTGATCATCCACCTCAACTCCACCTTAATCCAGCCTCTGGCTGATCATCCAGCTCAACTCCACCTTAATCCAGCCTGTGGCTAATCATGCACCTTAACTCCACCTTAATCCAGCCTGTGGCTGATCATCCACCTCAACTACACCTTAATCCAGCCTGTGGCAGTTCATCCACCTCAACTCCACCTTAATCCAGCCTGTGGCTGATCATCCACCTCAACTCCACCTTAATCCAGCCTGTGGCTGATCATCCACCTCAACTCCACCTTAATCCAGCCTGTGGCTGATCATCCACCTCAACTCCACCTTAATCCAGCCTGTGGCTGATCATCCACCACAACTCCACCTTAATCCAGCCTGTGGCTAATCATGCACCTTAACTCCCCCTTAATCCAGCCTGTGGCTGATCATCCACCTCAACTCCACCTTAGTCCAGCCTGTGGCAGTTCATCCACCTCAAATCCACCTTAATCCAGCCTGTGGCTGATCATCCACCTCATCTCCACCTTTATCCAGCCTGTGGCTGTTCATCCACCTCAACTCAACCTTAATCCAGCCTGTGGCTGATCATCCACCTCAACTCCACCTTAATCCAGCCTGTGGCTGATCATCCATCTCAACTCCACCTTAATCCAGCCTGTGGCTGATCTTCTCCCTCAACTCCACCTTAATCCAGCCTGTGGCTGATCTTCTCCCACAACTCCACCTTAAACGAGACTGTGACTTATCATCCACCTCAACTCCACATTAATCCAGGCTGTGGATGACCATCCACCTCAACTCCACCGTAATCCAGCCTGTGGCTGATCCTCACCCTCAACTCCACCTTAAACGAGCCTGTGACTTATCATCCACCTCAACTCCAACTTAATCAGCCTGTGGCTGATCCTCTCACTCAACTCCACCTTAATCCAGCCTGTGGCTGATCATCCACCTCAACTCCACCTTAATCCAGCCTGTGGCTGATCTTCTCCCTCAACTCAACCTTAATCCAGCCTGTGGCTGATCTTGTCCCTCAACTCCACCATAATCGAGCCTGTGGCTGATCATCCACCTCAACTCCACCTTAATCCAGCCTGTGGCTGATCATCCACCTGAACCCCCACTTAATCCAGCCTGTGGATGATCATCCACCTCAACTCCACCTTAATCCAGCCTGTGGCTGATCATCCACCTGAACCCCACCTTAATCCAGCCTATGGCTGATCATCCACCTCAACTCCACCTTTATCCAGCCTGTGGCTGATCATCCACCTCAACGCCACCTTAATCCAGCCTGTTGCTGATCTTCCACCTCAACTCCCCCTTAATCCAGCCTGTGGCTGATCTTCTCCCTCAACTCCACGTTAATCCAGCCTGTGGCTGATCATCCACCTCAACTCCACCTTAATCCAGCCTGTGGCTGATCATCCACCTCAACTCCACCTTAATCCAGCCTGTGGCTGATCATCCACCTCAACTCCACCTTAATCCAGCCTTTTGCTGATAATCCACATCAACTCCACCTTAATCCAGCCTGTGTCTGATCATCCACATCAACTCCACCTTAATCCAGCCGATGACTGATCATCCACCTCAACTCCACCTTAATCCAGCCTATGGCTGATCATCCACCTCAACTCCTCCGTTATCCAGACTGTGGCTGATATTCCACCTCCACTTCACCTTAATCAGGCCTCTGGCTGAAATTCTCCCTCAACTCCACTTTAATCCAGCCTTTGGCTGATCATCCACATCAACTCCACCTTAATCCAGCCTGTGGCTGATCATCCACCTCAACTCCACCTTAATCCTGCCTGTGGCTGATCATCCACATCAACTCCACCTTTATCCAGCCTGTGGCTTATCATCCACCTCAACACCACCTTAATCCAGCCTGTGGATGATCTTCACCCTCAACTCCACCTTAATCCAGCCTGTGACTGATCATCCACCTCAACTCCACCTTAATCCAGCCCGTGGCTGATCATCCACCTCAACTCCCCATTAATCCAGCCTGTGGCTGATCTTCTCCCTCAACTCCACCTTAATCCAGACTGTGACTGATCATCCACCTCAACTCCACCTTAATCGAGCCTGTGGCTGATCTTCTCCCTCAACTCCACCTTAATCCTGCCTGTGGCTGATCATCCACCTCAACTCCACCTTAATCCAGCCCGTGGCTGATCATCCACCTCAACTCCCCATTAATCCAGCCTGTGGCTGATCTTCTCCCTCAACTCCACCTTAATCCAGACTGTGACTGATCATCCATCTCAACTCCACCTTAATCGAGCCTGTGGCTGATCTTCTCCCTCAACTCCACCTTAATCCTGCCAGTGGCTGATCATCCACCTCAACTCCACCTTAATCCAGCCCGTGGCTGATCATCCACCTCAACTCCCCATTAATCCAGCCTGCGGCTGATCTTATCCCTCAACTCCACCTTAATCCAGCCTGTGACTGACCATCCACCTCAACTCCCCATTAATCCAGCCTGTGGCTGATCATCCACCTCAACTCCACCTTAATCCAGCCTGTGGCTGATCATCCACCTCAACTCCACCTTAATACAGACTGTGGCTGATCATGCACCTCAACTCCACCTTAATCCAGCCTGTTGCTGATAATCCACATCAACTCCACCTTAATCCAGCCTATGACTGATCATCCACGTCAACTCCACCTTAATCCTGCCTATGGCTGATCATCCACCTCAACTCCTCCTTTATTCAGCCTGTGGCTGATATTCCACCTCCACTTCACCTTAATCCAGCCTCTGGCTGAAATTCTCCCTCAACTCCACCTTAATCCAGCCTCTGGCTGATCATCCACCTCAACTCCAACTTAATCCAGCCTGTGGCTGATCATCCACCTCAACTCCATCTTAATCCAGCCTGTGGCTGATCTTCCACCTCAACTCCACCTTAATCCAGCCAGTGGCTGATCATCCACCTCAACTCCACCTTAATGCAGCCTGTGGCTGATCATCCACCTCAACTCCACCTTAATCCAGCCTGTGGCTGATCATCCACCTCAACTCCACCTTAATCCAGCCTGTGGCTGATCTTCTCCCTCAACTCCACCTTAATCCAGCCTGTGGCTGATCATCCACCTCAACTCCACCTTAATCCAGCCTGTGGCTGATCATCCTCCTCAACTCCACCTTAATCCAGCCTGTGGCTGATCATCCACCTCAACTCCACCTTAATCCAGCCTGTGGCAGTTCATCCACCTCAAATCCACCTTAATCCAGCCTGTGGCTGATCATCCACCTCAACTCCACCTTAATCCAGCCTGTGGCTGTTCATCCACCTCAACTCCACTTTAATCCAGACTGTGGATGACCATCCACCTCAACTCCACCGTAATCCTGCCTGTGGCTGATCCTCTCCCTCAACTCCACCTTAATCCAGCCTGTGGCTGATCATCCACCTCAACTCCACCTTAATCCAGCCTGCGGCTGATCCTCTCACTCAACTCCACCTTAATCCAGCCTGTGGCTGATCATCCACCTCAACTCCACCTTAATCCAGCCTGTGGCTGATCTTCTCCCTCAACACCACCTTAATCCAGCCTGTGGCTGAACATCCACCTCAACTCCAACTTAGTACAGCCTGTGGATGATCATCCACGTCAGCTCCAACTTAATCCAGCCTGTGGCTGATCATCGACCTCAAGCCCACCTTAATCCAGCCTGTGGCTTATCATCCACCTCAACTCCACCTTAATCCAGCCTGTGGCTGATCATCCACCTCAACTCCACCTTAATCCAGCCTATGGCTGATCATCCACCTCAACTCCACCTTAATCCAGCCTGTGGCTGATCATCCACCTCAACTCCACCTTAATCCAGCCTCTGGCTGAACATCCACCTCAACTCCACCTTAATCCAGCCTGTGGCTGATCTTCTCCCTCAAGTCCACCTTAATCCAGCCTGTGGCTGATCATCCACCTCAACTCCACCTTCATCCAGCCTGTGGATGATCATCCACCTCAACTCCACCTTTATCCAGCCTGTGGCTGATCTTCTCCCTCAACTCCACCTTAATCCAGCCTGTGGCTGATCATCCACCTCAACTCCACATTAATCCAGCCTGTGGCTGATCTTCCACCTCAAGTCAACCTTAATCCAGCCTGTGGCTGATCTTCTCCCTCAACTCCACCTTAATCCTGCCTGTGGCTGATCTTCTCCCTCAAATCCACCTTAATCCAGCCTGTGTCTGATCATCCACCTCAACTCCACCTTAATCCAGCCTGTTGCTGATCATCCACCTCAACTCCACCTTAACCCAGCCTGTGGCTGATCACCCACCTCAACTCCACCTTTATCCAGCCTGTTGCTGATAATCCACATCAACTCCACGTTAATCCAGCCTCTGTCTGATCATCCACATCAACTCCACCTTAATCCAGCCTATGACTGATTATCCACATCAACTCCACCTTAATCCAGCCTATGGCTGATCATCCACCTCAACTCCTCCTTTATCCAGACTGTGGCTGATATTCCACCTCCACTTCACCTTAATCCGGCCTCTGGCTGAAATTCTCCCTCAACTCCACCTTAATCCAGCCTGTGGCTGATCATCCACCTCAACTCCACCTTAATCCTGCCTGTGGCTGATCATCCACATCAACTCCACCTTTATCCAGCCTGTGGCTTATCATCCACCTCAACTCCACCTTAATCTAGCCTGTGGCTGATCATCCACATCAACTCCACCTTAATCCAGCCTGTGGCTGATCTTCTCCCTCAACTCCACCTTAATCCAGCCTGTGGCTGATCATCCACCTCAACTCCACCTTAATCCTGCCTATGGCTGATCATCCACCTCAACTCCTCCTTTATTCAGCCTGTGGCTGATATTCCACCTCCACTTCACCTTAATCCAGCCCCTGGCTGAAATTCTCCCTCAACTCCACCTTAATCCAGCCTCTGGCTGATCATCCACCTCAACTCCAACTTAATCCAGCCTGTGGCTGATCATCCACCTCAACTCCATCTTAATCCAGCCTGTGGCTGATCTTCCACCTCAACTCCACCTTAATCCAGCCTGTGGCTGATCATCCACCTCAACTCCAACTTAATCCATTCAGTGGCTGATCATCCAGCTCAACTCCACCTTAATCCAGCCTGTGGCTGATCATCTCCATCAACTCCACCTTTATCCAGCCTGTGGCTGATCATCCAGCTCAACTCCACCTTAATCCAGCCTGTGGCTGATCTTCTCCCTCAACTCCACCTTAATCCAGCCTGTGGCTGATCCTCTCCCGCAACTCCACCTTAATCCAGCCTTCAGCTGATCATCCACCTCAACTCCACCTTAATCCAGCCTGTGGCTGATCATCCACTTCAACTCCACCTTAATCCAGACTGTGGCTGATCATCCACCTCAACTCCACCTTAATCCAGCCTGTGGCTGATCTTCTCCCTCAACTCCACCTTAATCCAGCCTGTGGCTGATCATCCACCTCAACTCCACCTAAATCCAACCTGTGGCAAATCTTCACCCTCAAGTCCACCTTAATCCAGCCTCTGGCTGATCATCCACCTCAACTCCACCTTAATCCAGCCTGTGGCTGATCATCCACCTCAACTCCACATTCATCCAGGCTGTGGATGATCATCCACCTCAACTCCACCGTAATCCAGCCTGTGGCTGATCCTCTCCCTCAACTCCACCTTAAACGAGCCTGTGACTTATCATCCACCTCAACTCCAATTTAATCCAGCCTGTGGCTGATCTTCTCCCTCAACTCCACCTTAATCCAGCCTGTGGCTGATCTTCCACCTCAACACCACCTTAATCCAGCCTGTGGCTGATCTTCTCCCTCAACTCCACCTTAATCCAGCCTGTGGCTGATCATCCACCTCAACTCCACCTTAATCCAGCCTGTGGCTGATCTTCTCCCTCAACTCCACCTTAATCCAGCCTGTGGCTGATCATCCACCTCAACTCCACCTTAATCTAGCCTGTGGCTGATCATCCACCTCAACTCCACATTAATCCAGCCTGTGGCTGATCATCCACCTCAACTCCACCTTAATCCAGCCTGTGTCTGATCATCCACATCAGCTCCACCTTAATCCAGCCTATGACTGATCATCCACATCAACTCCACCTTAATCCAGCCAATGGCTGATCATCCACCTCAACTCCTCCTTTATCCAGCCTGTGCCTGATATTCCACCTCCACATCACCTTAATCCAGCCTCTGGCTGAAATTCTCCCTCAACTCCACCTTAGTCCAGCCTGTGGCTGAACATCCACCTCAACTCCACCTTAATCCAGCCTCTGGCTGATCATCCACCTCAACTCCACCTTAATCCATCCTGTGGCTGATCATCCCCCTCAACTCCGCGTTATTCCAGCCTGTGGCTGATCATCCACCTCAACTCCACCTTAATCCAGCCTGTGGCTGATCATCCACCTCAACTACACCTTAATCCAGCCTGTGGCTGATCATCTACCTCAACTCCACCTTAATCCAGCCTGTGGCTGATCATCCACCTCAACTCCACCTTAATCCAGCCTGTGGCTGATCTTCTCCCTCAACTCCACCTTAATCCAGCCTGAGGCTGATCTTCCCCCTCAACTCCACCTTAATCCAGCCTGTGGCTGATCATCCACCTCAACTCCACCTTAATCCAGCCCGTGGCTGATCTTCTCCCTCAACTCCACCTTAATCCAGCCTGTGGCTGATCATCCACCTCAACTCCACCTTAATCCAGCCTGTGGCTGATCTTCTCCCTCAACTCCACCTTAATCCAGCCTGTGGCTGATCATCCACCTCAACTCCACCTTAATCCAGCCTGTGGCTGATCATCCACCTCAACTCCACCTTAATCCAGCCTGTGGCTGATCATCCACCTCAACTCCACCTTAATCCAGCCTGTGACTGATCATCCACCTCAACTCCACCTTAATCCAGCCTGTGGCTGATCTTCTCCCTCAACTCCACATTAATCCAGCCTGTGGCTGATCTTCACCTCAACTCCACCTTAATGCAGCCTGTGGCTGATCTTCTCCCTCAACTCCACCTTAATCCAGCCTGTGACTGATCATCCACCTCAACTCCACCTTAATCCAGCCCGTGGCTGATCTTCTCCCTCAACTCCACCTTAATCCAGCCTGTGGCTGATCATCCACCTCAACTCCACCTTAATCCAGCCTGTGGCTGATCTTCTCCCTCAACTCCACCTTAATCCAGCCTGTGGCTGATCATCCACCTCAACTCCACCTTAATCCAGCCTGTGACTGATCATCCACCTCAACTCCACCTTAATCCAGCCTGTGGCTGATCTTCTCCCTCAACTCCACATTAATCCAGCCTGTGGCTGATCTTCACCTCAACTCCACCTTAATGCAGCCTGTGGCTGATCTTCTCCCTCAACTCCACCTTAATCCAGCCTGTGACTGATCATCCACCTCAACTCCACCTTAATCCAGCCCGTGGCTGATCTTCTCCCTCAACTCCACCTTAATCCAGCCTGTGGCTGATCTTCACCTCAACTCCACCTTAATCCAGCCTGTGGCTAATCTTCTCCCTCAACTCCACCTTAATCCAGCCTGTGACTGATCATCCACCTCAACTCCACCTTAATCCAGCCCGTGGCTGATCTTCTCCCTCAATTCCACCTTAATCCAGCCTGTGGCTGATCATCCACCTCAACTCCACCTTAATCCAGCCTGTTCCTGATCATCCACCTCAACTCCACCTTAATCCAGCCTGTGGCTGATCTTCTCCCTCAACTCCACATTAATCCAGCCTGTGGCTGATCTTCTCCCTCAACTCCACCTTAATCCAGCCTGTGACTGATCATCCACCTCAACTCCACCTTAATCCAGCCTGTGGCTGATCTTCACCTCAACTCCACCTTAATCCAGCCTGTGGCTGATCTTCTCCCTCAACTCCACCTTAATCCAGCCTGTGGCTGATCATCCACCTCAACTCCACCTTAATCCAGCCTGTGGCTGATCTTCCCCCTCAACTCTACTTTCCTGCACTCTCCCCATGTCCCTCGATCCACTCAGCATCCAACAATCTCTCAATCTCCTGGTCTTGAACCTACTCGACGACGGAGCACCCACTGCTCTCTGGGGTGGAGAATTCCAAAGATTCGTAACATTCCCGAGTGAAGACATTTCTCCTTCATCTCAGCCCAGAATGACTGACCCCTCCTCCTGAGACTCTGACCCCCGTGTTCCAGACTCTCCAGCCCGGGGGTGTTTGAGTGGGGTGCTGGGGTGGGAGCAGACATACATTGAAGCTTTGAGAATAACATTGGTGCTTTTGTGATTCCCCCGACCCGCTTTGTTCATGTCTGGCCTCCCGCTGCATTTCTAGGATTCGAGGTGGCAGTGGGAGTGTTGGAAGGACTGTCAGCTCGGCTGCTGACTCACCAATTTTCCTGTCCGCTGCCAAACTGGAGCACTCGCTGTCCGAACCCGGTCTCCTTCCCGATAAGTATCTCTGGGCGTTCTGTGTCGATGTTGAAGCCGTCGGATACGAGTGTGGCTGAGGAGGGGGAGGGGAAGGGTGGGGAAGGGAAAGAGGAACATACCAGTTACCACATGTTGCGGGTTAAAACACTTACACACCCCCCCCCCTCACACCCAAACACGCCATGTGAGTGGGACCAGAGATCCTCTTCAAACCCCTCGATGGTCCTACCCCTCAGAGCAACAGTCTGCAAAGGAATCCCTTTATCCAACGTTGTCCCTCCCACAATATCACGGAATGAAATATCAAGGCAGCCCCTCTCCAAATGCAGCAAGACTCGGACAATATCCAGGCTCGGGGCTGACAAGTGGTAAGTAACATTCACACCACACAGGTAGCAGATAATGACCATCTCCAACAAGAGAGAATCCAACCATCGCCCCCCTTGACATTCAATGGCATTACCCTCACTGAATCCCCCCACTATCAACATCCTGGGGGTTACCATTGACCAGAAACTGAACTGGGACCAGCCATATAAATACTGTGGCTACTAGAGCAGGTCAGAGGCTGGGAATCCTGCGGAGAGTAACTCACCTCCTGACTCCCCCCAAAGCCTGTCCACCATCGACAAGGCACCAGTCAGGAGTGTGATGGGACACTCCCCACTTGCCTGGATAAAGTGCGGCTCCCACAACACTCAAGAAGCTCGACACCGTCCAGGACAAAGCAGCCCCCGCTCGATCGGCACCCCATCCACAAACATTCACTCCCTCCACCACCGACGCACAGTAGCAGCAGTGTGTGTACCATCTGCAAGATGCACTGCAGCAACTCGCCAAGGCTCCTTCGACAGCGCCGCCCAAACCCACCACCTCTACCACAGGCGGCCCTCCTTGTGGCATTCTCCACACACAAGAGGCTCTTGCGCTGGGTCAAGCAGTTGTCCACCTTCGCCCTTTGACACCGAGGAAGGAAGGGGGTTCGTTTTAGACCCCGCGACGCCTCCCCTTGCAGAGCAGTGGGCGTTGGGGAGTTCCGCCGGGACATCCACAGTCAGCCAACCATTAGCCACTGCCAGACTTGTTCGGGGAGGGTGGGGTGGGGGGTAGATAAGGCCACACCTCTAGTCGGGCACGAAAGGCGGGCACCAATTCCAGCGGCTGACCAATGGGCTTTGACCCTCCACCCGCCAATGCAGCCAGACTTGCCAACTCAAGCCAATTACCCCCTCAAGGGTAGAGATGCCAACGTCCCAACCCTCCAAGTGCTTGTCTCGTTGCTAAACTTCCTGGGTACCCTCGACCTCCACCTAGCGCTCATCCAGAGAACCCATAGGAAAAGTGACAGTGCAAAAGGAGGCCATTCAGCCCATCTTGTCCCTGCCAGCCCGAGGACACCCAGGCGCCCTTTCTAATCCCACCTTCCTGCACCCGGCCCATAGCCCTGCAGCTTACAGCACTTAAGGCGCAGATCCAGGTACTTTTTAAAAGAGTTTAGAGTTTCTGCCTCTACCACCAACTTGGGCAGTGAATTCCAGACCCCCACTGCCCTCTGTGTAAAAAAGTTCTCCCTCATGTCCCCCCTACACCTCCTGCCACTCATCTTGAATCTACGTCCCCTGGTTCTAGAATTCTTCACCAAGGGAAACAATTTTATCCTGTCCGCTCGATCTATTCCCCTCATCATTTTGTCCACCTCAATCGAGACACCTCTCAGCCTTCTTTGTTCTAAGGAATATAACCCCAACCTCTCCAATCTCTCCTCGTAGCTACACTTCTCTCACCCTGGAAACATTCTTGTAAACCTCCTCTGCACCCTCTCTCTAGAGCTAATCCACCCTTCCTGTAATGTGGTGACCAGAGCTGCACACCATTCTCCAGTTGTGGCCTCACCAGTGTTTTATACAATTCCAACATTATATCCTTACTTTTATAGTCTATCCCTCTGTCAATGGCTTTCCTCTGGCATAAGGAGGCATATGGGATACTTGCCTTTATTAGCTGAGGTGTAGAATATAAGAGCAGGGAGGTTATGCTGGACCTGTATAAAACGCTGGTTAGGCCACAGCTAGAGTATTGCATGCAGTTCTGGAATCCGCATTATAGGAAGGATGTGATTGCACTGGAGAGAGAGCAGAGGAGATTTACCAGGATGTTGCCTGGGCTGGAGAGTTTTAGTTATGAGGAGAGATTGGATAGACTGGGGTTATTTTCCCTGGAGCAGAGGAGATTTACCAGGATGTTGCCTGGGCTGGAGAGTTTTAGTTATGAGGAGAGATTGGATAGACTGGGGTTATTTTCCCTGGAGCAGAGGAGATTTACCAGGATGTTGCCTGGGCTGGAGAGTTTTAGTTATGGGGAGAGATTGGATAGACTGGGGTTATTTTCCCTGGAGCAGAGGAGATTTACCAGGATGTTGCCTGGGCTGGAGAGTTTTAGTTATGAGGAGAGATTGGATAGACTGGGGTTATTTTCCCTGGAGCAGAGGAGATTTACCAGGATGTTGCCTGGGCTGGAGAGTTTTAGTTATGAGGAGAGATTGGATAGACTGGGGTTAATTTCCCTGGAGAAGAGGAGATTTACCAGGATGTTGCCTGGGCTGGAGAGTTTTAGTTATGAGGAGAGATTGGATAGACTGGGGTTATTTTCCCTGGAGCAGAGGAGATTTACCAGGATGTTGCCTGGGCTGGAGAGTTTTAGTTATGAGGAGAGATTGGATAGACTGGGGTTATTTTCCCTGGAGCAGAGGAGATTTACCAGGATGTTGCCTGGGCTGGAGAGTTTTAGTTATGAGGAGAGATTGGATAGACTGGGGTTATTTTCCCTGGAGCAGAGGAGATTTACCAGGATGTTGCCTGGGCTGGAGAGTTTTAGTTATGAGGAGAGATTGGATAGACCGGGGTTATTTTCCCTGGAGCAGAGGAGATTTACCAGGATGTTGCCTGGGCTGGAGAGTTTTAGTTATGAGGAGAGATTGGATAGACCGGGGTTATTTTCCCTGGAGCAGAGGAGATTTACCAGGATGTTGCCTGGGCTGGAGAGTTTTAGTTATGAGGAGAGATTGGATAGACTGGGGTTATTTTCCCTGGAGCAGAGGAGATTTACCAGGATGTTGCCTGGGCTGGAGAGTTTTATTTATGAGGAGAGATGGGATAGACTGGGGTTATTTTCCCTGGAGCAGAGGAGATTTACCAGGATGTTGCCTGGGCAGGAGAGTTTTAGTGATGAGGAGAGATTGGATAGACTGGGGTTATTTTCCCTGGAGCAGAGGAGATTTACCAGGATGTTGCCTGGGCTGGAGAGTTTTAGTTATGGGGAGAGATTGGATAGACTGGGGTTATTTTCCCTGGAGCAGAGGAGATTGAGGGGGGACATGATTGAGGTGTGTAAAATTATGAGGGGCGTAGATAGTGTAGACAGGAAGGAACATTTCACCTTGGTGGAGAGATCAATAACCAGGGGGCATAGATTGAAGGTAAGGGGCAGGAGGTTTAGAGGGGGATGAGAGGGAGAATTTGTTCACCCAGAGGGTGGTGGGAATCTGGAATTCACTGCCTGAAAGGGTGGTAGAGGCAGGAACCCTCATAACATTGAAGGAGCGTTTGGATGTGCCCTTGACATACAAGGCTGTGGGCCTAGTGCTGGAAAATGGGGTTAGAATAGTCAGGGACTTGTTTGACCAGCGCAGAACCGATGGGCTGAAGGGTCTTTTCTCTGTGCTGTAGGCCTCTATGAGATTGAATTGGCAGGCGAATAAGAGAGCGGACAGACCCGCGTTCCAGTTTCACCCTCGTGTAAGGAATGACCTAAACTGGGCGAAATGAAGCCCTATTTCAGTAGAAGGGTACGAGCTCACCTGCCAAGATGGGCACCTCGCTGCTGGGTGGGTGGGGGTTGGGGGGTGTGGGAGGGAGAATCGTTGTGCCCCCCCCTCCCCCCCAGAGGAAGAAAGCCACTATTGGCCAAAGGGCACAGCGCTCACCCCAGGGAGACAATCGTGCCTGATAATGGAGCTGCATTCTAAAGGTTTGTGGGGCTCGAGGGCCTAACACATTTACAAACACCCTCCCCGCGTCCGATGGTTTGGCCGCCCTGTCAAGACTGGAAAGGGAAAACCAGATTGGGGGAGGGGGGTGCGACTGGGTTATCAGGGTTTCCTACTCAGTGATAGGGACCGCACAACCCACCGCTATCGCCCCCTGCAGGGTTACTAAGGAAGAGACGTCTCCGGGCACGGTTAAAGCCTCATAAGGGCCGAGTTTAGAGGGGGTGCAAGGACAGAGTGAGAGAGAGGGAGAGAGACAGACAAATAGAGGGAGAGACAGAGAGAGAGAGAGGGAGAGAGTGACAGTGAGAGGGAGAGAGACAGAGAGCGACATAGAGACAGAGAGAGAGAGAGAGAGATAGACAAAGAGAGGGAGAGACAGAGAGAGAGAGAGAGAGACAGAGAGAGGGAGAGACAGAGAGAGGGAGAGAGATGGAGAGAGAGAGAGCGACAGAGAGAGGGAGAGAGAGACAGAGAGAGAGCAAAAGAGAGAGAGCAAGAGAGAGAGACAGAGACAGAGACAGAGAGAGACAAAGAATGAGAGGGAGACAGACAGAGAGAGAGTGTGGAAAGAAAAGTGAGAGAGGGAAAGAGAGGGTGACAATGAGAGGAGAGATAAAGGAAGGCATGTTTTGGAAACTCACAGTTGCTCTCGGCCCTCAATACACATAATAAAGAATTAAAAGAATCTCTTTGATAGCTGAGTGAGTTTGCAGGTTATTCACTGACAATCATTGCAATCTCTTCACTGGTTGACAGTAAGCAGTTCACCCTTGTTAGAAGGTCAAGCAGTTTGTTTCAGGCAGAAAGAGGATCAGTTTAAACAAATACCAACAGGGAAGTGAGGAGCTGAATTTAATCGAACTGAGATTCTCGAGAAGAGAGGCTCAGGGATGGAGAGTTCACAGACTGAAACAGAGAGAGTTCACCAGAGGAGAGAGTTTTACTCTGTGCCTCACCCCGTGCTGTACCTGTCCTGGGAGTGTTTGATGGGGACAGTGTAGAGGGAGCTTTACTCTGTATCTAACCCCGTGCTGTACCTGTCCTGGGAGTGTTTGATGGGGACAGTGTAGAGGGAGATTTACTCTGTATCTAACCCCGTGCTGTACCTGTCCTGGGAGTGTTTGATGGGGACAGTGTAGAGGGAGCTTTACTCTGTATCTAACCCCGTGCTGTACCTGTCCTGGGAGTGTTTGATGGGGACAGTGTAGAGGGAGCTTTACTCTGTATCTAACCCCGTGCTGTACCTGTCCTGGGAGTGTTTGATGGGGACAGTGTAGAGGGAGCTTTACTCTGTATCTAACCCCGTGCTGTACCTGTCCTGGGAGTGTTTGATGGGGACAGTGTAGAGGGAGCTTTACTCTGTATCTAACCCCGTGCTGTACCTGTCCTGGGAGTGTTTGATGGGGACGGTGTAGAGGGAGCTTTACTCTCTATCTAACCCCGTGCTATACCTGTCCTGGGAGTGTTTGATGGGGACGGTGTTGAGGGAGATTTACTCTGTATCTAACCCCGTGCTGTACCTGTCCTGGGAGTGTTTGATGGGGACAGTGTAGAGGGATCTTTACTCTGTATCTAACCCCGTGCTGTACCTGTCCTGGGAGTGTTTGATGGGGACGGTGTTGAGGGAGATTTACTCTGTATCTAACCCCGTGCTGTACCTGTCCTGGGAGTGTTTGATGGGGACGGTGTAGAGGGAGCTTTACTCTGTATCTAACCCCATGCTGTACCTGTCCTGGGAGTGATTGATGGGGACAGTGTAGAGGGAGCTTTACTCTGTATCTAACCCCGTGCTGTACCTATCCTGGGAGTGTTTCATGGGGACGGTGTAGAGGGAGCTTTACTCTGTAAGTAACCCTGTGCTGTACCTGTCCTGGGAGTGTTTGATTGGGACAGTGTAGAGGGAGCTTTACTCTGTATCTAACCCCGTGCTGTACCTGTCCTGGGAGTGTTTGATGGGGACGGTGTAGAGGGAGCTTTACTCTGTATCTAACCCCGTGCTGTATCTGTCCTGGGAGTGTTTGATGGGGACGGTGTAGAGGGAGCTTTACTCTGTATCTAACCCCGTGCTGTACCTGTCCTGGGAGTGTTTGATGGGGACGGTGTAGAGGGAGCTTTACTCTGTATCTAACCCCGTGCTGTACCTGTCCTGGGAGTGTTTGATGGGGACAGTGTAGAGGGAGATTTACTCTGTATCTAACCCCGTGCTGTACCTGTCCTGGGAGTGTTTGATGGGGACAGTGTAGAGGGAGATTTACTCTGTATCTAACCCCATGCTGTACCTGTCCTGGGAGTGTTTGATGGGGACAGTGTAGAGGGAGCTTTACTCTGTATCTAACCCCGTGCTGTACCTGTCCTGGGAGTGTTTCATGGGGACGGTGTAGAGGGAGCTTTACTCTGTAAGTAACCCTGTGCTCTACCTGTCCTGGGAGTGGTTGATGGGGACAGTGTAGAGGGAGCTTTACCCTGTATCTAACCCCGTGCTGTACCTGTCCTGGGAGTGTTTCATGGGGACGGTGTAGAGGGAGATTTACTCTGTAAGTAACCCTGTGCTCTACCTGTCCTGGGAGTGGTTGATGGGGACAGTGTAGAGGGAGCTTTACCCTGTATCTAACCCCGTGCTGTACCTGTCCTGGGAGTGTTTCATGGGGACGGTGTAGAGGGAGCTTTACTCTGTATCTAACCCCGTGCTGTACCTGTCCTGGGAGTGTTTGATGGGGACAGTGTAGAGGGAGCTTTACTCTGTATCTAACCCCGTGCTGTACCTGTCCTGGGAGTGTTTCATGGGGACGGTGTAGAGGGAGCTTTACTCTGTAAGTAACCCTGTGCTCTACCTGTCCTGGGAGTGTTTGATGGGGACAGTGTAGAGGGAGATTTACTCTGTATCTAACCTCGTGCTGTACCTGTCCTGGGAGTGTTTGATGGGGACAGTGTAGAGGGAGCATTAGTCTGTATTTAACTCCGTGCTGTACCTGTCCTGGGACTGTTTGATGGGGACGGTGTAGAGGGAGATTTACTCTGTATCTAACCCCGTGCTGTATCTGTCCTGGGAGTGTTTGATGGGGACGGTGTAGAGGGAGCTTTACTCTGTATCTAACCCCGTGCTGTACCTGTCCTGGGAGTGTTTGATGGGGACGGTGTAGAGGGAGCTTTACTCTGTATCTAACCCCGTGCTGTACCTGTCCTGGGAGTGTTTGATGGGGACAGTGTAGAGGGAGCTTTACTCTGTATCTAACCCCGTGCTGTACCTGTCCTGGGAGTGTTTGATGGGGACGGTGTAGAGGGAGATTTACTTTGTATCTAACCCCGTGCTGTACCTGTCCTGGGAGTGTTTGATGGGGACAGTATAGAGGGAGATTTACTCTGTATCTAACCCCGTGCTGTACCTGTCCTGGGAGTGTTTGATGGGGACGGTGTAGAGGGAGATTTACTTTGTATCTAACCCCGTGCTGTACCTGTCCTGGGAGTGTTTGATGGGGTCAGTGTAGAGGGAGCTTTACTCTGTATCTAACACTTTTGAGGGAGCCTTATTCTCGCTCTTTCTCTCTCACTCTCTCGGTTCTCAACCTCTATCTCCATATTTCTATCTCTCCTCTGCATCTTTTGCTCTCTATTTCTCTCTCTTGCCATCTCTCTTTCTCTCTCCTCTCTCTCCCTCTACCTTTGTTTCAGTCTGTCTCTGTTTCCCTGCATCTCTCTTCTCTCTCTCTCTTTCTCTCCATCACTCTCTCTCTCTTACTTTCACTATCTCTATCTCCCTCTCTCTCCGTCTGTCTCTCTCTCTCTATCACTCTCTCTCTCTCTCTGTCTATCACTCTCTCTATGACTCTCTCTCTCTCTTCCTTTCACTATCTCTATCTCCCTCTCTCTCTGTCTGTCTCTCTCTCTATCACTCTCTCTCTCTCTCTCTCTCTGTCTATCACTCTCTCTCTCTATCACTCTCTCTCTCTCTCTTCCTTTCACTATCTCTATCTCCCTCTCTCTCTGTCTGTCTCTCTCTCTATCACTCTCTCTCTCTCTCTCTGTCTATCACTCTCTCTCTCTATCTCTATCACTCTCTCTCTCTATCACTCTCTCTCTCTCTCTGTCTATCACTCTCTCTCTCTATCTCTATCACTCTCTCTCTCTCTCTCTGTCTATCACTCTCTCTCTCTATCTCTATCTCTCTCTCTCTCTGTCTATCACTCTCTCTATCTCTATCACTCTCTCTCTCTATCTCTATCTCTCTCTCTCTCTATCACTCTCTCTCTCTCTCTCTGTCTGTCTATCACTCTCTCTCTCTCTCTCTCTCTCTATCACTCTCTCTCTCTATCTCTATCACTCTCTCTCTCTCTATCACTCTCTCTCTCTCTATCACTCTCTCTCTCTCTCTCTCTCTTTTCCTTTCATTATCTCTGTCTCCCTCTCTCTCTGTCCCTGAGTCTCTTTCTCCCGCACCCTCTCTTTCTCTCTCTCTCGCTCTGTCTATCTGTCTGTCTCTCTGAGCGCATGTCTCTCTGTCTCCCTCTGTGCTCCCTCGCTCTGTCTGTCTCTCTCTCTCCCTGAGTGTCTGTCTGTCCCCCCACACCCCCTCTCTCAAACTGCTTGGATGAAGATGTTTAGCATTCCTGAACATTAATCTCCATCACGATGTTGATGTGGGTCTGGGCTGTTATTACATGGCTGGGTGTCCTCACCCTGAAAGTAATCCCTGACACTGGGAGCAGCTAACAGGGGCAGGTCACTCACGGGTCAGTGGCTATTGAACCGCAAGAGTCATCACTTTTGACGACTCACAGGTTTCATCCCTCTCCCCGCTATAAACTCCATTCAAGAGCTCCGGACTCCATCCCTCACCCCGCTCCAGACTCCGATCTCGAGCTCCCGACTCCCATCCCTCTCCCCGCTCCAGACTCCGATCCCCAGCTCCCGACTCCCATCCCTCTCCCCACTCCGGACTCCGATCCCCAGCTCCCGACTCCCATCCCTCTCCCCCGCTCCGGACTCCGATCCCCAGCTCCCGACTCCCATCCCTCTCCCCCGCTCCGGACTCCGATCCACAGCTCCCAACTCCCATCCCTCTCCCCCGCTCCGGACTCCGATCCCCAGCTCCCGACTCCCATCCCTCACCCCGCTCCAGACTCCGATCTCGAGCTCCCGACTCCCGTCCCTCTCCCCACTCCGGACTCCGATCCCCAGCTCCCGACTCCCATCCCTCTCCCCATTCCGGACTCCGATCCCGAGCTCCCAACTCCCATCCATCTCCCCACTCCGGACTCCGATCCCCAGCTCCCGACTCCCATCCCTCTCCCCACTCCGGACTCCGATCCCCAGCTCCCGACTCCCATCCCTCTCCCCCGCTCCGGACTCCGATCCCCAGCTGCCGACCCCCATCCCTCTCCCCGCTCCAGACTCCGATCCCCAGCTCCCGACCCCCATCCCTCTCCCCGCTCCAGACTCCGATCCCCAGCTGCCGACCCCCATCCCTCTCCCCGCTCCAGACTCCGATCCTGACCCCCATCCCTCTCCCCACTCCGGACTCCGATCCCGAGCTCCCAACCCCCATCCCTCTCCCCGCTCCGGACTCCAATCCCCAGCTCCTGACTCCCATCCAACACCCCGCTCCGGACTCCAATCCCGAGCTCCCGACTCCCATCACTCTCCCCGCTCCGGACTCTGATCCCTCTCCCCGCTCTGGACTCCAATCCCGAGCTCCCGACCCCCATCCCTCTACCCGCTCTGGACTCTGATCCCCAGCTCCCGACCCCCATCCCTCTACCCGCTCTGGACTCGGATCCCCAGATCCCGACTCCCATCCCTCTCCCCGCTCCGGACTCCAATCCTGAGCTCCTGACTCCCATCCCTCTCCCCGCTCTGGACTCTGATCTCCAGTTCCTGAACCTCATCCCCCTCCCCGCTCCGGACTCTGATCCCCAGCTCCTGAACCCCATCCCCCTCCCCACTCCGGACTCCGATCTCGAGCTCCCGACTCCCATCCCTCTCCCCGCTCCGGACTCCGATCCCGAGCTCCCAACTCCCATCCCTCTCCCCACTCCGGACTCCGATCCCCAGCTCCCGACTCCCATCCCTCTCCCCACTCCGGACTCCGATCCCCAGCTCCCGACTCCCATCCCTCACCCCGCTCCAGACTCCGATCCCCAGCTCCCAACTCCCATCCCTCTCCCCGGCTCCGGACTCCGATCCCCAGCTGCCGACCCCCATCCCTCTCCCCGCTCCAGACTCCGATCCCCAGCTCCCGACTCCCATCCCTCTCCCCCGCTCCGGACTCCGATCCCCAGCTGCCGACCCCCATCCCTCTCCCCGCTCCAGACTCCGATCCTGACCCCCATCCCTCTCCCCACTCCGGACTCCGATCCCGAGCTCCCAACCCCCATCCCTCTCCCCGCTCCGGACTCCAATCCCCAGCTCCCGACTCCCATCACTCTCCCCGCTCTGGACTCTGATCCCTCTCCCCGCTCTGGACTCCAATCCCGAGCTCCCGACCCCCATCCCTCTACCCGCTCTGGACTCTGATCCCCAGCTCCCGACCCCCATCCCTCTACCCGCTCCGGACTCCGATCTCGAGCTCCCGACTCCCGTCCCTCTCCCCACTCCGGACTCCGATCCCCAGCTCCCGACTCCAATCCCTCTCCCCACTCCGGACTCCGATCCTGAGCTCCCAACTCCCATCCCTCTCCCCACTCCGGACTCCGATCCCCAGCTCCCGACTCCCATCCCTCTCCCCACTCCGGACTCCGATCCCCAGCTCCCGACTCCCATCCCTCTCCCCCGCTCCGGACTCCGATCCCCAGCTGCCGACCCCCATCCCTCTCCCCGCTCCAGACTCCGATCCTGACCCCCATCCCTCTCCCCACTCCGGACTCCGATCCCGAGCTCCCAACCCCCATCCCTCTCCCTGCTCCGGACTCCAATCCCCAGCTCCCGACTCCCATCCAACACCCCGCTCCGGACTCCAATCCCGAGCTCCCGACTCCCATCACTCTCCCCGCTCCGGACTCTGATCCCTCTCCCCGCTCTGGACTCCAATCCCGAGCTCCCGACCCCCATCCCTCTACCCGCTCTGGACTCTGATCCCCAGCTCCCGACCCCCATCCCTCTACCCGCTCTGGACTCGGATCCCCAGATCCCGACTCCCATCCCTCTCCCCGCTCCGGACTCCAATCCTGAGCTCCTGACTCCCATCCCTCTCCCCGCTCTGGACTCTGATCTCCAGTTCCTGAACCTCATCCCCCTCCCCGCTCCGGACTCTGATCCCCAGCTCCTGAACCCCATCCCCCTCCCCACTCCGGACTCTGATCTCGAGCTCCCGACTCCCATCCCTCTCCCCGCTCCGGACTCCGATCCCGAGCTCCCGACTCCCATCCCTCTCCTCACTCCGGACTCCGATCCCCAGCTCCCGACTCCCATCCCTCTCCCCACTCTGGACTCCAATCCCGAGCTCCCGACCCCCATCCCTCTACCCGCTCTGGACTCTGATCCCCAGCTCCCAACCCCCATCCCTCTACCCGCTCTGGACTCCAATCCTGAGCTCCCGCCTCCCATCCCTCTCCCCGCTCCGGACTCTGATCTCCAGCTCCCAACCCCCATCCCTCTACCCGCTCTGGACTCCGATCCCCAGCTCCCAACCCCCATCCCTCTCCCGCTCCAGACTCCGATCCCGAGCTCCCGACCCCCATCCCTCTCCCCCGCTCCGGACTCCGATCCCCAGCTGCCGACCCCCATCCCTCTCCCCGCTCCAGACTCCGATCCTGACCCCCATCCCTCTCCCCACTCCGGACTCCGATCCCGAGCTCCCAACCCCCATCCCTCTCCCCGCTCCGGACTCCAATCCCCAGCTCCCGACTCCCATCCCTCACCCCGCTCCGGACTCCAATCCCCAGCTCCCGACTCCCATCACTCTCCCCGCTCCGGACTCTGATCCCTCTCCCCGCTCTGGACTCCAATCCCGAGCTCCCGACCCCCATCCCTCTACCCGCTCTGGACTCTGATCCCCAGCTCCCAACCCCCATCCCTCTACCCGCTCTGGACTCCAATCCTGAGCTCCCGCCTCCCATCCCTCTCCCCGCTCCAGACTCTGATCTCCAGCTCCCAACCCCCATCCCTCTACCCGCTCTGGACTCCGATCCCCAGCTCCCAACCCCCATCCCTCTCCCGCTCCAGACTCCGATCCCGAGCTCCCGACCCCCATCCCTCTCCCCCGCTCCGGACTCCGATCCCCAGCTCCCGAACCCCATCCCTCTCCCCGCTCCAGACTCCGATCGAGGAGAGGACCAGATCGAGGAGGGAATCAGATTGAGGAGAGACCCAGATCGAGGAGGGAATCAGATCGAGGAGAGACCCAGATCGAGGAGGGAATCAGATCGAGGAGAGACCCAGATCGAGGAGAGACCCAGATCAAGGAGAGACCCTGATCGAGGAGACACCCAGATCGAGGAGAGACCCAGATCGAGGAGAGACCCAGATCGAGGAGGGAATCAGATCGAGGAGAGACCCAGATCGAGGAGAGACCCTGATCGAGGAGGGAATCAGATCGAGGAGAGACCCAGATTGAGGAGAGACTCAGATTGAGGAGAGACCCTGATCGAGGAGAGGACCAGATCGAGGGGAGATCCAGATCGAGGAGAGATCCAGATCGAGGAGAGACCCAGATTGAGGGGAGGACAAGATCAAGGGGAGATCCAGATTGAGGGGAGACCCAGATCGAGGAGAGACCCTGATCGAGGGGAGACCCAGATCGAGGGGAGACCCTGATCGAGGAGAGACCCAGATCGAGGGGAGACCCTGATTGAGGGGAGAACAAGATCGAGGGGAGACCCTGATTGAGGAGAGACCCAGATCGAGGGGAGATCCAGATCGAGGAGGGAATCAGATTGAGGAGAGACCCTGATTGAGGAGGGAATCAGATCGAGGGGAGACCCTGATCGAGGAGGGAATCAGATCGAGGGGAGACCCTGATCGAGGAGAGACCCAGATCGAGGGGAGAACCTGATCGAGGGGAGACCCTGATCGAGGAGAGGACCAGATTGAGGAGAAACCCAGATCGAGGGGAGATCCAGATCGAGGGGAGATCCAGATCGAGGGGAGATCCAGATTGAGGAGAGACCCAGATCGAGGGGAGACCCTGATCGAGGGGAGACCCTGATCGAGGGGAGACCCAGATCGAGGGGAGACCCTGATCGAGGAGAGACCCAGATCAAGGGGAGATCCAGATCGAGGGGAGATCCAGATCGAGGAGAGACCCTGATCAAGGGGAGACCCTGATCGAGGGGAGACCCAGATCGAGGGGAGATCCAGATCGAGGGGAGATCCAGATCGAGGAGAGGACCAGATCGAGGGGAGACCCTGATCGAGGGGAGACCCAGATCGAGGGGAGACCCAGATCGAGGAGAGACCCTGATCGAGGGGAGGACCAGATCGAGGAGAGACCCAGATCGAGGGGAGACCCAGACCGAGGAGAGACCCTGATCACTGGGAGCAGCTAACAGGGGCAGGTCACTCACGGGTCAGTGGCTATTGAACCGCAAGAGTCATCACTTTTGACGACTCACAGGTTTCATCCCTCTCCCCGCTATAAACTCCATTCAAGAGCTCCGGACTCCATCCCTCACCCCGCTCCAGACTCCGATCCCCAGCTCCCGACTCCCATCCCTCTCCCCCGCTCCGGACTCCGATCCCCAGCTCCGGACTCCCATCCCACTCCCCCGCTCCGGACTCCGATCTCGAGCTCCCGACTCCCGTCCCTCTCCCCACTCCGGACTCCGATCCCCAGCTCCCGACTCCCATCCCTCTCCCCACTCCGGACTCCGATCCCGAGCTCCCAACTCCCATCCCTCTCCCCACTCCGGACTCCGATCCCCAGCTCCCGACTCCCATCCCTCTCCCCACTCCGGACTCCGATCCCCAGCTCCCGACTCCCATCCCTCTCCCCCGCTCCGGACTCCGATCCCCAGCTCCCGAATCCCAACCCTCTCCCCCGCTCCGGACTCCGATCCCCAGCTGCCGACCCCCATCCCTCTCCCCGCTCCAGACTCCGATCCTGACCCCCATCCCTCTCCCCACTCCGGACTCCGATCCCGAGCTCCCAACCCCCATCCCTCTCCCCGCTCCGGACTCCAATCCCCAGCTCCCGACTCCCATCCCTCACCCCGCTCCGGACTCCAATCCCGAGCTCCCGACTCCCATCACTCTCCCCGCTCCGGACTCTGATCCCTCTCCCCGCTCTGGACTCCAATCCCGAGCTCCCGACCCCCATCCCTCTACCCGCTCTGGACTCTGATCCCCAGCTCCCGACCCCCATCCCTCTACCCGCTCTGGACTCGGATCCCCAGATCCCGACTCCCATCCCTCTCCCCGCTCCGGACTCCAATCCTGAGCTCCTGACTCCCATCCCTCTCCCCGCTCTGGACTCTGATCTCCAGTTCCTGAACCTCATCCCCCTCCCCGCTCCGGACTCTGATCCCCAGCTCCTGAACCCCATCCCCCTCCCCACTCCGGACTCCGATCTCGAGCTCCCGACTCCCACCCCTCTCTCCGCTCCGGACTCCGATCCCGAGCTCCCGACTCCCATCCCTCTCCCCACTCCGGACTCCGATCCCCAGCTCCCGACTCCCATCCCTCACCCCGCTCCAGACTCCGATCCCCAGCTCCCAACTCCCATCCCTCTCCCCCGCTCCGGACTCCGATCCCCAGCTGCCGACCCCCATCCCTCTCCCCACTCCAGACTCCGATCCCCAGCTCCCGACTCCCATCCCTCTCCCCCGCTCCGGACTCCGATCCCCAGCTGCCGACCCCCATCCCTCTCCCCGCTCCAGACTCCGATCCTGACCCCCATCCCTCTCCCCACTCCGGACTCCGATCCCGAGCTCCCGACCCCCATCCCTCTACCCGCTCTGGACTCTGATCCCCAGCTCCCGACCCCCATCCCTCTACCCGCTCTGGACTCGGATCCCCAGATCCCGACTCCCATCCCTCTCCCCGCTCCGGACTCCAATCCTGAGCTCCTGACTCCCATCCCTCTCCCCGCTCTGGACTCTGATCTCCAGTTCCTGAACCACATCCCCCTCCCCGCTCCGGACTCTGATCCCCAGCTCCTGAACCCCATCCCCCTCCCCACTCCGGACTCCGATCTCGAGCTCCCGACTCCCATCCCTCTCCCCGCTCCGGACTCCGATCCCGAGCTCCCGACTCCCATCCCTCTCCCCACTCCGGACTCCGATCCCCAGCTCCCGACTCCCATCCCTCTCCCCACTCCGGACTCCGATCCCCAGCTCCCGACTCCCATCCCTCACCCCGCTCCAGACTCCGATCCCCAGCTCCCGACTCCCATCCCTCTCCCCACTCTGGACTCCAATCCCGAGCTCCCTACCCCCATCCCTCTACCTGCTCTGGACTCCAATCCTGAGCTCCCACCTCCCATCCCTCTCCCCGCTCCGGACTCTGATCTCCAGCTCCCAACCCCCATCCCTCTACCCGCTCTGGACTCCGATCCCCAGCTCCCAACCCCCATCCCTCTCCCGCTCCGGACTCCGATCCCGAGCTCCCGACCCCCATCCCTCTCCCCCGCTCCGGACTCCGATCCCCAGCTGCCGACCCCCATCCCTCTCCCCGCTCCAGACTCCGATCCTGACCCCCATCCCTCTCCCCACTCCGGACTCCGATCCCGAGCTCCCAACCCCCATCCCTCTCCCCGCTCCGGACTCCAATCCCCAGCTCCCGACTCCCATCCCTCACCCCGCTCCGGACTCCAATCCCCAGCTCCCGACTCCCATCACTCTCCCCGCTCCGGACTCTGATCCCTCTCCCCGCTCTGGACTCCAATCCCGAGCTCCCGACCCCCATCCCTCTACCCGCTCTGGACTCTGATCCCCAGCTCCCAACCCCCATCCCTCTACCCGCTCTGGACTCCAATCCTGAGCTCCCGCCTCCCATCCCTCTCCCCGCTCCGGACTCTGATCTCCAGCTCCCAACCCCCATCCCTCTACCCGCTCTGGACTCCGATCCCCAGCTCCCAACCCCCATCCCTCTCCCGCTCCAGACTCCGATCCCGAGCTCCCGACCCCCATCCCTCTCCCCCGCTCCGGACTCCGATCCCCAGCTCCCGAACCCCATCCCTCTCCCCGCTCCAGACTCCGATCGAGGAGAGGACCAGATCGAGGAGGGAATCAGATTGAGGAGAGACCCAGATCGAGGAGGGAATCAGATCGAGGAGAGACCCAGATCGAGGAGGGAATCAGATCGAGGAGAGACCCAGATCGAGGAGAGACCCAGATCAAGGAGAGACCCTGATCGAGGAGACACCCAGATCGAGGAGAGACCCAGATCGAGGAGAGACCCAGATCGAGGAGGGAATCAGATCGAGGAGAGACCCAGATCGAGGAGAGACCCTGATCGAGGAGGGAATCAGATCGAGGAGAGACCCAGATTGAGGAGAGACCCAGATTGAGGAGAGACCCTGATCGAGGAGAGGACCAGATCGAGGGGAGATCCAGATCGAGGGGAGATCCAGATCGAGGAGAGACCCAGATCGAGGGGAGGACAAGATCAAGGGGAGATCCAGATTGAGGGGAGACCCAGATCGAGGAGAGACCCTGATCGAGGGGAGACCCAGATCGAGGGGAGACCCTGATCGAGGAGAGACCCAGATCGAGGGGAGACCCTGATCGAGGAGAGGCCCAGATCGAGGAGAGACCCAGATCGAGGGGAGACCCTGATTGAGGGGAGACCCAGATCGAGGGGAGACCCTGATTGAGGAGAGACCCAGATTGAGGGGAGATCTAGATCGAGGAGGGAATCAGATTGAGGAGAGACCCTGATTGAGGAGGGAATCAGATCGAGGGGAGACCCTGATCGAGGAGGGAATCAGATCGAGGGGAGACCCTGATCGAGGAGAGACCCAGATCGAGGGGAGAACCTGATCGAGGGGAGACCCTGATCGAGGAGAGGACCAGATTGAGGAGAAACCCAGATCGAGGGGAGATCCAGATCGAGGGGAGATCCAGATCGAGGGGAGATCCAGATTGAGGAGAGACCCAGATCGAGGGGAGACCCTGATCGAGGGGAGACCCTGATCGAGGGGAGACCCAGATCGAGGGGAAACCCTGATCGAGGAGAGACCCAGATCGAGGGGAGACCCTGATCGAGGGGAGACCCAGATCGAGGGGAGACCCAGATCGAGGAGAGACCCTGATCGAGGGGAGGACCAGATCGAGGAGAGACCTAGATCGAGGGGAGACCCAGACCGAGGAGAGACCCTGATCACTGGGAGCAGCTAACAGGGGCAGGTCACTCACGGGTCAGTGGCTATTGAACCGCAAGAGTCATCACTTTTGACGACTCACAGGTTTCATCCCTCTCCCCGCTATAAACTCCATTCAAGAGCTCCGGACTCCATCCCTCACCCCGCTCCAGACTCCGATCCCCAGCTCCCGACTCCCATCCCTCTCCCCCGCTCCGGACTCCGATCCCCAGCTCCGGACTCCCATCCCTCTCCCCCGCTCCGGACTCCGATCTCGAGCTCCCGACTCCCGTCCCTCTCCCCACTCCGGACTCCGATCCCCAGCTCCCGACTCCCATCCCTCTCCCCACTCCGGACTCCGATCCCGAGCTCCCAACTCCCATCCCTCTCCCCACTCCGGACTCCGATCCCCAGCTCCCGACTCCCATCCCTCTCCCCACTCCGGACTCCGATCCCCAGCTCCCGACTCCCATCCCTCTCCCCCGCTCCGGACTCCGATCCCCAGCTCCCGAATCCCATCCCTCTCCCCCGCTCCGGACTCCGATCCCCAGCTGCCGACCCCCATCCCTCTCCCCGCTCCAGACTCCGATCCTGACCCCCATCCCTCTCCCCACTCCGGACTCCGATCCCGAGCTCCCAACCCCCATCCCTCTCCCCGCTCCGGACTCCAATCCCCAGCTCCCGACTCCCATCCCTCACCCCGCTCCGGACTCCAATCCCGAGCTCCCGACTCCCATCACTCTCCCCGCTCCGGACTCTGATCCCTCTCCCCGCTCTGGACTCCAATCCCGAGCTCCCGACCCCCATCCCTCTACCCGCTCTGGACTCTGATCCCCAGCTCCCGACCCCCATCCCTCTACCCGCTCTGGACTCGGATCCCCAGATCCCGACTCCCATCCCTCTCCCCGCTCCGGACTCCAATCCTGAGCTCCTGACTCCCATCCCTCTCCCCGCTCTGGACTCTGATCTCCAGTTCCTGAACCTCATCCCCCTCCCCGCTCCGGACTCTGATCCCCAGCTCCTGAACCCCATCCCCCTCCCCACTCCGGACTCCGATCTCGAGCTCCCGACTCCCACCCCTCGCTCCGCTCCGGACTCCGATCCCGAGCTCCCGACTCCCATCCCTCTCCCCACTCCGGACTCCGATCCCCAGCTCCCGACTCCCATCCCTCACCCCGCTCCAGACTCCGATCCCCAGCTCCCAACTCCCATCCCTCTCCCCCGCTCCGGACTCCGATCCCCAGCTGCCGACCCCCATCCCTCTCCCCACTCCAGACTCCGATCCCCAGCTCCCGACTCCCATCCCTCTCCCCCGCTCCGGACTCCGATCCCCAGCTGCCGACCCCCATCCCTCTCCCCGCTCCAGACTCCGATCCTGACCCCCATCCCTCTCCCCACTCCGGACTCCGATCCCGAGCTCCCGACCCCCATCCCTCTACCCGCTCTGGACTCTGATCCCCAGCTCCCGACCCCCATCCCTCTACCCGCTCTGGACTCGGATCCCCAGATCCCGACTCCCATCCCTCTCCCGGCTCCGGACTCCAATCCTGAGCTCCTGACTCCCATCCCTCTCCCCGCTCTGGACTCTGATCTCCAGTTCCTGAACCACATCCCCCTCCCCGCTCCGGACTCTGATCCCCAGCTCCTGAACCCCATCCCCCTCCCCACTCCGGACTCCGATCTCGAGCTCCCGACTCCCATCCCTCTCCCCGCTCCGGACTCCGATCCCGAGCTCCCGACTCCCATCCCTCTCCCCACTCCGGACTCCGATCCCCAGCTCCCGACTCCCATCCCTCTCCCCACTCCGGACTCCGATCCCCAGCTCCCGACTCCCATCCCTCACCCCGCTCCAGACTCCGATCCCCAGCTCCCGACTCCCATCCCTCTCCCCACTCTGGACTCCAATCCCGAGCTCCCTACCCCCATCCCTCTACCCGCTCTGGACTCCAATCCTGAGCTCCCGCCTCCCATCCCTCTCCCCGCTCCGGACTCTGATCTCCAGCTCCCAACCCCCATCCCTCTACCCGCTCTGGACTCCGATCCCCAGCTCCCAACCCCCATCCCTCTCCCGCTCCAGACTCCGATCCCGAGCTCCCGACCCCCATCCCTCTCCCCCGCTCCGGACTCCGATCCCCAGCTGCCGACCCCCATCCCTCTCCCCGCTCCAGACTCCGATCCTGACCCCCATCCCTCTCCCCACTCCGGACTCCGATCCCGAGCTCCCAACCCCCATCCCTCTCCCCGCTCCGGACTCCAATCCCCAGCTCCCGACTCCCATCCCTCACCCCGCTCCGGACTCCAATCCCCAGCTCCCGACTCCCATCACTCTCCCCGCTCCGGACTCTGATCCCTCTCCCCGCTCTGGACTCCAATCCCGAGCTCCCGACCCCCATCCCTCTACCCGCTCTGGACTCTGATCCCCAGCTCCCAACCCCCATCCCTCTACCCGCTCTGGACTCCAATCCTGAGCTCCCGCCTCCCATCCCTCTCCCCGCTCCGGACTCTGATCTCCAGCTCCCAACCCCCATCCCTCTACCCGCTCTGGACTCCGATCCCCAGCTCCCAACCCCCATCCCTCTCCCGCTCCAGACTCCGATCCCGAGCTCCCGACCCCCATCCCTCTCCCCCGCTCCGGACTCCGATCCCCAGCTCCCGAACCCCATCCCTCTCCCCGCTCCAGACTCCGATCGAGGAGAGGACCAGATCGAGGAGGGAATCAGATTGAGGAGAGACCCAGATCGAGGAGGGAATCAGATCGAGGAGAGACCCAGATCGAGGAGGGAATCAGATCGAGGAGAGACCCAGATCGAGGAGAGACCCAGATCAAGGAGAGACCCTGATCGAGGAGACACCCAGATCGAGGAGAGACCCAGATCGAGGAGAGACCCAGATCGAGGAGGGAATCAGATCGAGGAGAGACCCAGATCGAGGAGAGACCCTGATCGAGGAGGGAATCAGATCGAGGAGAGACCCAGATTGAGGAGAGACCCAGATTGAGGAGAGACCCTGATCGAGGAGAGGACCAGATCGAGGGGAGATCCAGATCGAGGGGAGATCCAGATCGAGGAGAGACCCAGATCGAGGGGAGGACAAGATCAAGGGGAGATCCAGATTGAGGGGAGACCCAGATCGAGGAGAGACCCTGATCGAGGGGAGACCCAGATCGAGGGGAGACCCTGATCGAGGAGAGACCCAGATCGAGGGGAGACCCTGATCGAGGAGAGGCCCAGATCGAGGAGAGACCCAGATCGAGGGGAGACCCTGATTGAGGGGAGACCCAGATCGAGGGGAGACCCTGATTGAGGAGAGACCCAGATTGAGGGGAGATCTAGATCGAGGAGGGAATCAGATTGAGGAGAGACCCTGATTGAGGAGGGAATCAGATCGAGGGGAGACCCTGATCGAGGAGGGAATCAGATCGAGGGGAGACCCTGATCGAGGAGAGACCCAGATCGAGGGGAGAACCTGATCGAGGGGAGACCCTGATCGAGGAGAGGACCAGATTGAGGAGAAACCCAGATCGAGGGGAGATCCAGATCGAGGGGAGATCCAGATCGAGGGGAGATCCAGATTGAGGAGAGACCCAGATCGAGGGGAGACCCTGATCGAGGGGAGACCCTGATCGAGGGGAGACCCAGATCGAGGGGAGACCCTGATCGAGGAGAGACCCAGATCGAGGGGAGACCCTGATCGAGGGGAGACCCAGATCGAGGGGAGACCCAGATCGAGGAGAGACCCTGATCGAGGGGAGGACCAGATCGAGGAGAGACCTAGATCGAGGGGAGACCCAGACCGAGGAGAGACCCTGATCACTGGGAGCAGCTAACAGGGGCAGGTCACTCACGGGTCAGTGGCTATTGAACCGCAAGAGTCATCACTTTTGACGACTCACAGGTTTCATCCCTCTCCCCGCTATAAACTCCATTCAAGAGCTCCGGACTCCATCCCTCACCCCGCTCCAGACTCCGATCCCCAGCTCCCGACTCCCATCCCTCTCCCCCGCTCCGGACTCCGATCCCCAGCTCCGGACTCCCATCCCTCTCCCCCGCTCCGGACTCCGATCTCGAGCTCCCGACTCCCGTCCCTCTCCCCACTCCGGACTCCGATCCCCAGCTCCCGACTCCCATCCCTCTCCCCACTCCGGACTCCGATCCCGAGCTCCCAACTCCCATCCCTCTCCCCACTCCGGACTCCGATCTCGAGCTCCCGACTCCCATCCCTCTCCCCGCTCCAGACTCCGATCCCCAGCTCCCGACTCCCATCCCTCTCCCCACTCCGGACTCCGATCCCCAGCTCCCGACTCCCATCCCTCTCCCCCGCTCCGGACTCTGATCCCCAGCTCCCAACTCCTATCCCTCTCCCCCGCTCCGGACTCCGATCCCCAGCTCCCGACTCCCATCCCTCACCCCGCTCCAGACTCCGATCTCGAGCTCCCGACTCCCGTCCCTCTCCCCACTCCGGACTCCGATCCCCAGCTCCCGACTCCCATCCCTCTCCCCACTCCGGACTCCGATCCCGAGCTCCCAACTCCCATCCCTCTCCCCCGCTCCGGACTCCGATCCCCAGCTGCCGACCCCCATCCCTCTCCCCGCTCCAGACTCCGATCCCCAGCTCCCGACCCCCATCCCTCTCCCCGCTCCAGACTCCGATCCCCAGCTCCCAACTCCCATCCCTCTCCCCCGCTCCGGACTCCGATCCCCAGCTGCCGACCCCCATCCCTCTCCCCGCTCCAGACTCCGATCCTGACCCCCATCCCTCTCCCCACTCCGGACTCCGATCCCGAGCTCCCAACCCCCATCCCTCTCCCCGCTCCGGACTCCAATCCCCAGCTCCCGACTCCCATCCAACACCCCGCTCCGGACTCCAATCCCGAGCTCCCGACTCCCATCACTCTCCCCGCTCCGGACTCTGATCCCTCTCCCCGCTCTGGACTCCAATCCCGAGCTCCCGACACCCATCCCTCTACCCGCTCTGGACTCTGATCCCCAGCTCCCGACCCCCATCCCTCTACCCGCTCTGGACTCGGATCCCCAGATCCCGACTCCCATCCCTCTCCCCGCTCCGGACTCCAATCCTGAGCTCCTGACTCCCATCCCTCTCCCCGCTCTGGACTCTGATCTCCAGCTCCTGAACCTCATCCCCCTCCCCGCTCCGGACTCTGATCCCCAGCTCCTGAACCCCATCCCCCTCCCCACTCCGGACTCCGATCTCGAGCTCCCGACTCCCATCCCTCTCCCCGCTCCGGACTCCGATCCCGAGCTCCCGACTCCCATCCCTCTCCCCACTCCGGACTCCGATCCCCAGCTCCCGACTCCCATCCCTCTCCCCACTCCGGACTCCGATCCCCAGCTCCCGACTCCCATCCCTCACCCCGCTCCAGACTCCGATCCCCAGCTCCCAACTCCCATCCCTCTCCCCCGCTCCGGACTCCGATCCCCAGCTGCCGACCCCCATCCCTCTCCCCGCTCCAGACTCCGATCCCCAGCTCCCGACTCCCATCCCTCTCTCCCGCTCCGGACTCCGATCCCCAGCTGCCGACCCCCATCCCTCTCCCCGCTCCAGACTCCGATCCTGACCCCCATCCCTCTCCCCACTCCGGACTCCGATCCCGAGCTCCCAACCCCCATCCCTCTCCCCGCTCCGGACTCCAATCCCCAGCTCCCGACTCCCATCCCTCACCCCGCTCCGGACTCCAATCCCGAGCTCCCGACTCCCATCACTCTCCCCGCTCCGGACTCTGATCCCTCTCCCCGCTCTGGACTCCAATCCCGAGCTCCCGACCCCCATCCCTCTACCCGCTCTGGACTCTGATCCCCAGCTCCCGACCCCCATCCCTCTACCCGCTCTGGACTCGGATCCCCAGATCCCGACTCCCATCCCTCTCCCCGCTCCGGACTCCAATCCTGAGCTCCTGACTCCCATCCCTCTCCCCGCTCTGGACTCTGATCTCCAGCTCCTGAACCTCATCCCCCTCCCCGCTCCGGACTCTGATCCCCAGCTCCTGAACCCCATCCCCCTCCCCACTCCGGACTCCGATCTCGAGCTCCCGACTCCCATCCCTCTCCCCGCTCCGGACTCCGATCCCGAGCTCCCGACTCCCATCCCTCTCCCCACTCCGGACTCCGATCCCCAGCTCCCGACTCCCATCCCTCTCCCCACTCCGGACTCCGATCCCCAGCTCCCGACTCCCATCCCTCACCCCGCTCCAGACTCCGATCCCCAGCTCCCAACTCCCATCCCTCTCCCCCGCTCCGGACTCCGATCCCCAGCTGCCGACCCCCATCCCTCTCCCCGCTCCAGACTCCGATCCCCAGCTCCCGACTCCCATCCCTCTCTCCCGCTCCGGACTCCGATCCCCAGCTGCCGACCCCCATCCCTCTCCCCGCTCCAGACTCCGATCCTGACCCCCATCCCTCTCCCCACTCCGGACTCCGATCCCGAGCTCCCAACCCCCATCCCTCTTCCCGCTCCGGACTCCAATCCCCAGCTCCCGACTCCCATCCCTCACCCCGCTCCGGACTCCAATCCCGAGCTCCCGACTCCCATCACTCTCCCCGCTCCGGACTCTGATCCCTCTCCCCGCTCTGGACTCCAATCCCGAGCTCCTGACCCCCATCCCTCTACCCGCTCTGGACTCTGATCCCCAGCTCCCGACCCCCATCCCTCTACCCGCTCCGGACTCCGATCTCGAGCTTCCGACTCCCGTCCCTCTCCCCACTCCGGACTCCGATCCCCAGCTCCCGACTCCCATCCCTCTCCCCACTCCAGACTCCGATCCTGAGCTCCCAACTCCCATCCCTCTCCCCACTCCGGACTCCGATCCCCAGCTCCCGACTCCCATCCCTCTCCCCACTCCGGACTCCGATCCCCAGCTCCCGACTCCAATCCCTCTCCCCCACTCCGGACTCCGATCCCCAGCTCCCGACTCCCATCCCTCTCCCCACTCCGGACTCCGATCCCCAGCTCCCGACTCCCATCCCTCTCCCCCGCTCCGGACTCCGATCCCCAGCTCCCGAATCCCATCCCTCTCCCCCGCTCCGGACTCCGATCCCCAGCTGCCGACCCCCATCCCTCTCCCCGCTCCAGACTCCGATCCTGACCCCCATCCCTCTCCCCACTCCGGACTCCGATCCCGAGCTCCCAACCCCCATCCCTCTCCCCGCTCCGGACTCCAATCCCCAGCTCCCGACTCCCATCCCTCACCCCGCTCCGGACTCCAATCCCGAGCTCCCGACTCCCATCACTCTCCCCGCTCCGGACTCTGATCCCTCTCCCCGCTCTGGACTCCAATCCCGAGCTCCCGACCCCCATCCCTCTACCCGCTCTGGACTCTGATCCCCAGCTCCCGACCCCCATCCCTCTACCCGCTCCGGACTCCGATCTCGAGCTCCCGACTCCCGTCCCTCTCCCCACTCCGGACTCCGATCCCCAGCTCCCGACACCCATCCCTCTCCCCACTCCGGACTCCGATCCTGAGCTCCCAACTCCCATCCCTCTCCCCACTCCGGACTCCGATCCCCAGCTCCCGACTCCCATCCCTCTCCCCACTCCGGACTCCGATCCCCAGCTCCCGACTCCCATCCCTCTCCCCCGCTCCAGACTCCGATCCCCAGCTGCCGACCCCCATCCCTCTCCCCGCTCCAGACTCCGATCCCCAGCTCCCGACCCCCAGCCCTCTCCCCGCTCCAGACTCCGATCCCCAGCTCCCAACTCCCATCCCTCTCCCCCGCTCCGGACTCCGATCCCCAGCTGCCGACCCCCATCCCTCTCCCCGCTCCAGACTCCGATCCTGACCCCCATCCCTCTCCCCACTCCGGTCTCCGATCCCGAGCTCCCAACCCCCATCCCTCTCCCCGCTCCGGACTCCAATCCCCAGCTCCCGACTCCCATCCAACACCCCGCTCCGGACTCCAATCCCGAGCTCCCGACTCCCATCACTCTCCCCGCTCCGGACTCTGATCCCTCTCCCCGCTCTGGACTCTGATCCCCAGCTCCCGACCCCCATCCCTCTACCCGCTCTGGACTCGGATCCCCAGATCCCGACTCCCATCCCTCTCCCCGCTCCGGACTCCAATCCTGAGCTCCTGACTCCCATCCCTCTCCCCGCTCTGGACTCTGATCTCCAGTTCCTGAACCTCATCCCCCTCCCCGCTCCGGACTCTGATTCCCAGCTCCTGAACCCCATCCCCCTCCCCACTCCGGACTCCGATCTCGAGCTCCCGACTCCCATCCCTCTCCCCGCTCCGGACTCCGATCCCGAGCTCCCGACTCCCATCCCTCTCCTCACTCCGGACTCCGATCCCCAGCTCCCGACTCCCATCCCTCTCCCCACTCTGGACTCTGATCTCCAGCTCCCAACCCCCATCCCTCTACCCGCTCTGGACTCCGATCCCCAGCTCCCAACCCCCATCCCTCTCCCGCTCCAGACTCCGATCCCGAGCTCCCGACCCCCATCCCTCTCCCCCGCTCCGGACTCCGATCACCAGCTGCCGACCCCCATCCCTCTCCCCGCTCCAGACTCCGATCCTGACCCCCATCCCTCTCCCCACTCCGGACTCCGATCCCGAGCTCCCAACCCCCATCCCTCTCCCCGCTCCGGACTCCAATCCCCAGCTCCCGACTCCCATCCCTCACCCCGCTCCGGACTCCAATCCCGAGCTCCCGACTCCCATCACTCTCCCCGCTCCGGACTCTGATCCCTCTCCCCGCTCTGGACTCCAATCCCGAGCTCCCGACCCCCATCCCTCTACCCGCTCTGGACTCTGATCCCCAGCTCCCAACCCCCATCCCTCTACCCGCTCTGGACTCCAATCCTGAGCTCCCGCCTCCCATCCCTCTCCCCGCTCCGGACTCTGATCTCCAGCTCCCAACCCCCATCCCTCTACCCGCTCTGGACTCCGATCCCCAGCTCCCAACCCCCATCCCTCTCCCGCTCCAGACTCCGATCCCGAGCTCCCGACCCCCATCCCTCTCCCCCGCTCCGGACTCCGATCCCCAGCTCCCGAACCCCATCCCTCTCCCCGCTCCAGACTCCGATCGAGGAGAGGACCAGATCGAGGAGGGAATCAGATTGAGGAGAGACCCAGATCGAGGAGGGAATCAGATCGAGGAGAGACCCAGATCGAGGAGGGAATCAGATCGAGGAGAGACCCAGATCGAGGAGAGACCCAGATCAAGGAGAGACCCTGATCGAGGAGACACCCAGATCGAGGAGAGACCCAGATCGAGGAGAGACCCAGATCGAGGAGGGAATCAGATCGAGGAGAGACCCAGATCGAGGAGAGACCCTGATCGAGGAGGGAATCAGATCGAGGAGAGACCCAGATTGAGGAGAGACCCAGATTGAGGAGAGACCCTGATCGAGGAGAGGACCAGATCGAGGGGAGATCCAGATCGAGGGGAGATCCAGATCGAGGAGAGACCCAGATCGAGGGGAGGACAAGATCAAGGGGAGATCCAGATTGAGGGGAGACCCAGATCGAGGAGAGACCCTGATCGAGGGGAGACCCAGATCGAGGGGAGACCCTGATCGAGGAGAGACCCAGATCGAGGGGAGACCCTGATCGAGGAGAGGCCCAGATCGAGGAGAGACCCAGATCGAGGGGAGACCCTGATTGAGGGGAGACCCAGATCGAGGGGAGACCCTGATTGAGGAGAGACCCAGATCGAGGGGAGATCTAGATCGAGGAGGGAATCAGATTGAGGAGAGACCCTGATTGAGGAGGGAATCAGATCGAGGGGAGACCCTGATCGAGGAGGGAATCAGATCGAGGGGAGACCCTGATCGAGGAGAGACCCAGATCGAGGGGAGAACCTGATCGAGGGGAGACCCTGATCGAGGAGAGGACCAGATTGAGGAGAAACCCAGATCGAGGGGAGATCCAGATCGAGGGGAGATCCAGATCGAGGGGAGATCCAGATTGAGGAGAGACCCAGATCGAGGGGAGACCCTGATCGAGGGGAGACCCTGATCGAGGGGAGACCCAGATCGAGGGGAGACCCTGATCGAGGAGAGACCCAGACCGAGGAGAGACCCTGATCGAGGAGAGACCCTGATCGAGGGGAGACCCTGATCGAGGGGAGATCCAGATCGAGGGGAGATCCAGATCGAGGGGAGATCCAGATCGAGGAGAGGACCAGATCGAGGGGAGACCCTGATCGAGGGGAGACCCAGATCGAGGGGAGATCCAGATCGAGGAGAGACCCAGATCGAGGGGAGACCCAGATCGAGGGGAGGACCAGATCGAGGGGAGATCCAGATTGAGGAGAGACCCTGATCGAGGGGAGACCCTGATCGAGGAGAGACCCAGATCGAGGAGAGACCCAGATCGAGGGGAGACCCAGACCGAGGAGAGACCCTGATCGAGGAGAGACCCTGATCGAGGAGAGACCCTGATCGAGGGGAGACCCAGATCGAGGGGAGATCCAGATCGAGGGGAGATACAGATCGAGGAGAGGACCAGATCGAGGGGAGACCCTGATCGAGGGGAGACCCAGATCGAGGGGAGATCCAGATCGAGGAGAGGACCAGATCGAGGGGAGGACAAGATCGAGGGGAGATCCAGATCAAGGGGAGACCCAGATCGAGGAGAGACCCTGATCAAGGGGAGACCCAGATCGAGGGGTGACGATGATCGAGGGGAGACCCTGATCGAGGAGGGAATCAGATCGAGGGGAGACCCAGATCGAGGAGTGAATCAGATCGAGGAGAGACCCTGATCGAGGGGAGACCCAGACCGAGGAGAGACCCTGATCAAGGAGAGACCCTGATCGAGGGGAGATCCAGATCGAGGGGAGATCCAGATCGAGGGGAGATCCAGATCGAGGAGAGGACCAGATCGAGGGGAGACCCTGATCGAGGGGAGACCCAGATCGAGGGGAGATCCAGATCGAGGAGAGACCCAGATCGAGGAGAGACCCAGATCGAGGGAAGGACCAGATCGAGGGGAGATCCAGATTGAGGAGAGACCCAGATCGAGGGGAGACCCTGATCGAGGAGAGACCCTGATCGAGTAGAGACCCTGATCGAGGGGAGACCCAGATCGAGGGGCGATCCAGATCGAGGGGAGATCCAGATCGAGGGGAGATCCAGATCGAGGAGAGGACCAGATCGAGGGGAGATCCTGATCGAGGGGAGATCCAGATCGAGGGGAGATCCAGATCGAGGAGAGGACCAGATCGAGGGGAGACCCTGATCGAGAGGAGACCCAGATCGAGGGGAGATCCAGATCGAGGAGAGGACCAGATCGAGGGGAGGACAAGATCGAGGGGAGATCCAGATCGAGGGGAGACCCAGATCGAGGAGAGACCCTGATCAAGGGGAGACCCAGATCGAGGGGTGACGATGATCGAGGGGAGACCCTGATCGAGGAGGGAATCAGATCGAGGGGAGACCCAGATCGAGGAGTGAATCAGATCGAGGAGAGACCCTGATCGAGGGGAGACCCTGATCGAGGAGAGACCCAGATCGAGGGGAGACCCTGATCGAGGAGAGACCCAGATCGAGGGGAGACCCTGATCGAGGAAAGACCCAGATCGAGGGGAGACCCTGATCGAGGAGAGGCCCAGATCGAGGAGAGACCCAGATCGAGGGGAGACCCTGATCGAGGGGAGACCCTGATCGAGGGGAGACCCTGATCGAGGAGAGACCCAGATCGAGGGGAGATCCAGATCGAGGAGGGAATCAGTTTGAGGAGAGACCCTGATTGAGGAGGGAATCAGATCGAGGGGAGACCCTGATCGAGGAGGGAATCAGATCGAGGGGAGACCGTGATCGAGGAGAGACCCTGATCGAGGAGAGACCCAGATCGAGGGGAGATCCAGATTGAGGAGGGAATCAGATCGAGGGCAGACACTGATCGAGGAGAGACCCAGATCGAGGGGAGACCCTGATCGAGGGGAGACCCTGATCGAGGAGAGACCCAGATTGAGGAGAGACCCAGATCGAGGGGAGATCCAGATCGAGGGGAGATCCAGATCGAGGGGAGATCCAGATTGAGGAGAGACCCAGATGGAGGGGAGATCCAGATCGAGGAGGGAATCAGATCGAGGGGAGACCCTGATCGAGGGGAGACCCTGATCGAGGAGAGACCCAGATCGAGGGGAGATCCAGATCGAGGGGAGATGCAGATCAAGGAGAGGACCAGATTGAGGAGAGACCCAGATCGAGGGGAGACCCTGATCGAGGGGAGACCCTGAACGAGGAGAGACCCAGATCGAGGAGAGACCCAGATCGAGGAGGGAATCAGATCGAGGGGAGACCCAGATCGAGGGGAGACCCAGATTGAGGAGAGACCCAGATCGAGGAGAGAGCCAGATTGAGGAGAGACCCAGATCGAGGGGAGACCCAGATCGAGGGGAGACCCTGATCGAGGGGAGACCCAGATCGAGGGGAGACCCTGATCGAGGAGAGACCCAGATTGAGGGGAGATCCAGATTGAGGGGAGATCCAGATCGAGGAGAGACCCTGATCGAGGAGAGGCCCTGATCTAGGGGAGACCCAGATCGAGGGGAGATCCAGATCGAGGGGAGATCCAGATTGAGGAGAGGACCAGATCAAGGGGAGACCTTGATCGAGGGGAGACCCAGATCGAGGAGAGACCCAGATCGAGGAGAGACCCAGATCGAGGGGCGGACCAGATCGAGGGGAGATCCAGATCGAGGAGAGACCCTGATTGAGGGGAGACCTTGATTGAGGGGAGACCCAGATCGAGGGGAGTTCCAGATCAAGGAGAGACCCTGATCGAGGGGAGACCCTGATCGAGGAGAGACCGAGATCGAGGAGAGACCCTGATCGAGGAGAGACCCTGATCAAGGAGGGAATCAGATCGAGGAGAGACCCAGATCGAGGGGAGACCCTGATCGAGGGGAGACCCTGATCGAGGAGAGACCCTGATCGAGGAGAGACCCAGATCGAGGGGAGATCCAGATCGAGGGGAGACCCTGATCGAGGAGAGAAACAGATCGAGGGGAGACCCTGATTGAGGGGAGACCCTGATTGAGGAGAGACCCAGATCGAGGGGAGATCCAGATCGAGGAGGGAATCAGATCGAGGAGAGACCCTGATCTAGGGGAGACCCTGATCGAGGAGGGAATCAGATCGAGGGGAGACCCTGATCGAGGAGGGAATCAGATCGAGGGGAGACCCTGATCGAGGGGAGACCCTGATCGAGGAGGGAATCAGATCGAGGGGAAACCCTGATCGAGGGGAGACCAGATCGAGGAGAGACCTAGATCAAGGGGAGACCCAGATCGAGGAGAGACCCTGATCGAGGAGAGACCCTGATCGAGGAGAGACCCAGATTGAGGGGAGATCCAGATCGAGGAGGGAATCAGATCGAGGGGAGACCCTGATCGAGGAGAGACCCAGATCGAGGGGAGACCCAGATCGAGGGGAGACCCTGATTGAGGAGAGACCCAGATCGAGGAGAGATCCAGATCGAGGAGAGATCCAGATCGAGGAGGGAATCAGATCGAGGGGAGATCCAGATCGAGGGGAGATCCAGATCGAGGGGAGATCCAGTTCAAGGAGAGGACCAGATTGAGGAGAGACCCAGATCGAGGGGAGACCCTGATCGAGGAGAGACCCAGATCGAGGAGAGATCCAGATCGAGGAGAGATCCAGTTCAACGAGAGGACCAGATTGAGGAGAGATCCTGATCGAGGGGAGACCCTGATCGAGGAGAGACCCAGATCGAGGAGAGATCCAGATCGAGGAGGGAATCAGATCGAGGGGAGACTCTGATCGAGGGGAGATCCAGATCGAGGGGAGATCCAGATCGAGGCAAGACCCAGATCGAGGGGAGATCCAGATCGAGGGGAGACCCAGATCGAGGGGAGATCCAGATCGATGGGAGACCCTGATCGAGGGGAGACCCAGAACGAGGGGAGACCCGGATCGAGGGGAGACCCTGATCGAGGGGAGATCCAGATCGAGGGGAGACCCTGATTGAGGGGAGACCCTGATCGAGGGGCGACCCTGATCGAGGAGAGATCCAGAAAGAGGGGAGATCCAGATCAATGGGAGATCCAGATCTAGGGGAAATCCAGATCGAGGGGAGATCCAGATCGAGCGGACATTCAGATCGAGGGGAGATCCAGATCAAGGGAAGGACCAGATCGAGGGGAGATCCAGATCGAGGGGAGACCCAGATCGAGGGGAGACCCAGATCGAGGGGAGATCCAGATCGAGGGGATATCCAGATCGAGGGGAGACCCTGATCGAGGGGAGACCCTGATCGAGGGGAGGACCAGATCGATGGGAGACCCAGATCGAGGGGAGATCCAGATCGAGGGGAGATCCAGATCGAGGGGAGATTCAGATCGAGGGGAGATCCAGATCGAGGGGAGGACCAGATCAAGGGGAGACCCAGATCGAGGGGAGATCCAGATCGAGGGGAGATACTGATAGAGGGGAGGACCAGATCGAGGGGAGGACCAGATCGAGGGGAGCTCCAGATCGATGGGAGATCCAGATGGAGGGGAGATCCAGATCGATGGGAGATCCAGATCGATGGGAGATCCAGATCGAGGGGAGACCCAGATCAAGGGGAGATCCAGATCGATGGGAGATCCAGATCGATGGGAGATCCAGATTGAGGGGAGATCCAGATCGAGGGGAGGACCAGATCAAGGGGAGATCCATATCGAGGGGAGATCCAGATCGATGGGAAATCCAGATTGAGGGGAGGACCAGATCGAGGGGAATCCAGATCGAGGGGACATCCAAATCGAAGGGAGACCCAGATCGAGGGGAGATTCAGATCGAGGGGAGATCAAGATCGAGGGGAGATCCAGATCGAGGGGAGATTCTGATCGAGAAGAGGACCAGATCAAGGGGAGATCCAGATCGAGGGGAGGTCCAGATCGAGGGGAGATCCAGATTGAGGGGAGATCCAGATCGAGGGGAGGTCCAGATCGAGGGGAGATCCAGATTGAGGGGAGACCAAGATCGAGGTGAGATCCAGATTGAGGGGAGACCCAGATCGAGGGGAGATCCAGATCAAGGGGAGGACCAGATCGAGGGGAGACCCAGATCGAGGGGAGATCCAGATCGAGGGGAGATCCAGATCGAGGGGAGATCCAGTTCAATAGTATTTACCGGCATTTCCTAATGTGCTGCCAATATTAGAAGTAGCACCAGCCATGTTACTGATAGTATCACCAGTATCAACCAGTAATCTGCATAAGACCATAAGACATAGGAGCAGAAATTAGGCCATTCGGCCCATCGAGTCTGCTCCGCCATTCAATCATGGCTGATAAGTTTCTCAACCCCATTCTCCCGCCTTCTCCCCGTAACCTTTGACCCCCTTACCAATCAAGAACCTATCTATCTCGCTCTTAAATACACTCAATGACCCGGCCTCCACAGCCTTCTGTGGCAATGAATTCCATACATTCACCACTCTCTGGCTAAAGAAGTTTCTCCTCACCTCTGTTCTAAAAGGTCTTCCCTTTCCTCTGAGGCTGTGCCCTCGGGTCCTAGTCTCTCCTACTAATGGGAACATCTTCCCCACGTCCACTCTATCCAGGCCTTTCAGTATTCTGTAAGTTTCAATCAGATCCCCACCTCATCCTTCTAAACTCCATCGAGTATAGACCCAGATTCTTCAAACGTTCCTCATATGTTAAACCTTTCATTCCTGGAATTGTTCTCGTGAACCTCCTCTGGACCCTCTCCAGGGCCAGAACATCCTTCCTGAGATACACGGGTCCCAAAACTGCTCACAATATTCTAAATGTGGTCTGACCAGAGCCTTATAAAGCCTCAGCGGCACATCCCTGCTTTTATATTCTAGTCCTCTCGAAATAAATGCCAACATTGCATTTGCCTTCCTAACTACTCACTCAACCTGCAAGTTAACCTTAAGAGAATCCTGGACTAGGACTCCCAAGTCCCTTTGCACTCCAGATTTCTGAATTCTCTCCCCATTTAGAAAATAGTCTACGCCTCTATTCTTCTTACCAAAGTGCCTGACCTCACACTTCCCCACGTTGTATTCCATCTGCCACTTCTTTGCCCATTCTCCTAACCTGTCCAAATCCTTCTGCAGCCTCCTCGTCTCCTCAATACTACCTGTCCCTCCACCTATCTTCGTATCATCTGCAAACTTAGCCAGGATGCCCTCAGTTCCTTCATCTGGACCGTTAATGTATAAAGTGAAAAGTTCTGGTCCCAAAACTGACCCCTGCGGAACTGCACTAGTCAATCACTGGGAACACCGGTTCTTAGCTGCTACACATGAACAGACGGACGCACAAGGAGCAGGAGTAGGACATTTGTCCCCTCAAGCCTGCCCCGCCATTTTATAAGATCATGGCTGACCTAATAATAGCCTCAAATCTGCCTCTGGTCCACCCCACGATAGCCCATCGCACCCCCTTCCCTCACTCCTCCTTGCTTACCAAGAACCTCTCCACCTCGCCCTTAAAAATATTCACAGACTCCGCTTCCACACCGCCTTTTGAGGGAGAGAGAGTTCCAAAGACTCACGACCCTCTGAGTGGAAAGATTTCTCCTCGTCTCTGTCGTAAAGTATTGGCTGAGTGGCAGGAAGCAGATGGTGATGGTCGAGGGGGGTTCGTTTGTGACTGGGTGCCCGTGTCCAGTGGGGGTTCCACAGGGATCGGCGTTGGGTCCCTTGCTGTTCGTGGTCTCCATAAACGATTTACACTTGAATGTAGGAGAGTAGATCAGTTAGTTCGCGGATGACAGGGAAATTGGCGGGGTGGTAAACACTGAGGAGGGATAGCCTCAGATTGCAGGAGGATATAGACGGGCTGGTCAGATGGGCTGATCAGTGGCAAATGGAATTTAATCTGGATAAGTGTGAGGTGATGAACTTGGGAAGGACAAAGAAGGCACGGGAACACACGATGAATGGTAGGACCCTGGGAAGTACCGAGGATCAGAGGGACCTTGGTGTGCATGTCCACTGGTCCCTTAATGTAGCGGAACAGGTAGAGAAGGTGGTTAAGAAGGCATATGGGATACTTGCCTTTATTAGCACAGGCATAGAATATAAGAGCAAGGAGGTTATGCTGGAACAGTATAAAACGCTGGTTAGGCCACAGCTAGAGTATTGCGTGCAGTTCTGGAATCCACATTATAGGAAGGATGTGATTGCACTAGAGAGAGAGCAGAGGAGATTTACCAGGATGTTGCCTGGGCTGGAGAGTTTTAGTTATGGGGAGAGATTGGATAGACTGGGGTTATTTTCCCTGGAGCAGAGGAGATTTACCAGGATGTTGCCTGGGCTGGAGAGTTTTAGTTATGAGGAGAGATTGGATAGACTGGGGTTATTTTCCCTGGAGCAGAGGAGATTTACCAGGATGTTGCCTGGGCAGGAGAGTTTTAGTTATGGGGAGAGATTGGATAGACTGGGGTTATTTTCCCTGGAGCAGAGGAGATTTACCAGGATGTTGCCTGGGCTGGAGAGTTTTAGTTATGGGGAGAGATTGGATAGACTGGGGTTATTTTCCCTGGAGCAGAGGAGATTTACCAGGATGTTGCCTGGGCTGGAGAGTTCTAGTGATGAGGAGAGATTGGATAGACTGGGGTTATTTTCCCTGGAGCAGAGGAGATTTACCAGGATGTTGCCTGGGCTGGAGAGTTTTAGTTATGGGGAGAGATTGGATAGACTGGGGTTATTTTCCCTGGAGCAGAGGAGATTTACCAGGATGTTGCCTGGGCTGGAGAGTTTTAGTTATGAGGAGAGATTGGATAGACTGGGGTTATTTTCCCTGGAGCAGAGGAGATTTACCAGGATGTTGCCTGGGCTGGAGAGTTTTAGTTATGGGGAGAGATTGGATAGACTGGGGTTAATTTCCCTGGAGCAGAGGAGATTTACCAGGATGTTGCCTGGGCTGGAGAGTTTTAATTATGGGGAGAGATTGGATAGACTGGGGTTATTTTCCCTGGAGCAGAGGAGATTTACCAGGATGTTGCCTGGGCTGGAGAGTTTTAGTTATGAGGAGAGATTGGATAGACTGGGGTTATTTTCCCTGGAGCAGAGGAGATTTACCAGGATGTTGCCTGGGCTGGAGAGTTTTAGTTATGGGGAGAGATTGGATAGACTGGGGTTAATTTCCCTGGAGCAGAGGAGATTTACCAGGATGTTGCCTGGGCTGGAGAGTTTTAGTTATGGGGAGAGATTGGATAGACTGGGGTTATTTTCCCTGGAGCAGAGGAGATTTACCAGGATGTTGCCTGGGCTGGAGAGTTTTAGTTATGGGGAGAGATTGGATAGACTGGGGTTATTTTCCCTGGAGCAGAGGAGATTGAGAGGGGGACATGATTGAGGTGTATAAAGTTAAGAGGGGCATAGATAAGGTACACAGGAAGGAACTTTTCCCTTTGGTGGAGGAATCAAATACCAGGGGGGCATAGATTGAAGGTAAGGGGCAGGAGGTTTAGAGGGGATGTGAGGGAGAATTTTATCACCCAGAGGGTTGTGGGAATGTGGAACTCACTGCCTGAAAGGGTGGGAGAGGCAGAAACACAACATTGAGGAAGTATTTGGAGGTGCACTTGTGAAACCCAAGGCATACAAGGCCATGGGCCTAGTGCTGGAAAATGGGATTAGAATAGTTAGGCACTTGTTTGACCGGCGAAGACTCGATGGGCCGAAGGGCCTTTCTCTGTGCTGTAGACCTCTATGGCTCTATCAGACTCTTGCACAATAAGCAATGCCTGATCTAAGAAATAGTTAAACGTATTGGAAAAGGGGCGTCTAAATACGAAATGAAAGGAATACTATTTTCTCTGTTTTATTGTTCATATATATTTATATATATATTTGGTAAAGAAAACGTGGGATCTATGGATGTGGAAGTATGTGACAATATTCCCTTCACAACAAAACCAACAGAAAGAGCTGGAAAAACTCAGCAGGTCTGGCAGCATCGGCGGAGAGGGACACAGTTAACGTTTCCAATCCGTATGACTCTTCAACAGAGCTAAGGAAAAATAGGAAAGGGGTGAAATATAATCTGGTTTAAGGTTTGGGGGAGGGACAAGAAGAGCTGGATAGAGGGCCAGTGATAGGTGCAGATAACCAAAAGGTGTCACAGACAAAAGGACAAAGAGGTGTTGACGGTGGTGATATTATCTAAAGGAATGTGTTAATTAAGGGTAGAAAGCAGGACAAGCAAGGTACAGATAGTCCTAGTGGGGGTGGGGTGGGGTGAAGGTACAGATAGCCCTAGTGGGGGTGGGGTGAAGGTACAGATAGTCCTAGTGGGGGTGGGGTGGGGTGAAGGTACAGATAGCCCTAGTGGGGGTGGTTTGGGGTGAAGGGATGAAAATAGGCTAACAGGTAGAGTTAAAACAATGGATGGAAATACATTTAAAAATAATGTAAATCAGTGGGAAAAGAAAAATCTAGATGAATTATTGGAAAAAACACAAAGGAGGAGGAAGGAACGGGGAGGAGGTGGGGATGGAGGAGCTTCTGTTGGTTTCAAGACAAGAACGTTCTTTAATTTTGTTTTGAGGGTTTAACTTTAAGGAGAGGAGAGGGGAACCCATCAAGGTGGAAATAATCACACTGCACCTTGCTAAAGGCAATCACTGGTCAAACGGGTGATGGGCATCGATTTCCCAGTCTACACGGAATGAGGGAGCTACAACTGGAACATCTTGGTAGTTGGCAGCACCGAGGAGCTGCCTTCAAAATAATGCAAGAGACCAACCTGGACTAAGTCCTCTACCACAACCTCAGATTGTGGGTCAACATGACTTAGCAAGGGTCTGTTTACATCGATGTGTTTTACTGTTGCCTGAACTGAGATGCAACCAGGAGTCAGGTTCATTAGGGGTTTTTTTTGTAGTTATAATAAAACCATAAGACATAGGAGCAGAAATTAGGCCATTCGGCCCATCGAGTCTGCTCCGCCATTCAATCATGGCTGATAAGGTTCTCGACCCCATTCTCCCCGTAACCTTTGACCCCCTTACCAATCAAGATTCTATCTATCTCGCTCTTAAATACACTCAATGACCCGGCCTCCACAGCCTTCTGTGGCAATGAAGTCCATACATTCACCACTCTCTGGCTAAAGAAGTTTCTCCTCATCTCTGTTCTAAAAGGTCTTCCCTTTACTCTGAGGCTGTGCCCTCGGGTCCTAGTCTCTCCTACTAATGGGAACATCTTCCCCACGTCCACTCTATCCAGGCCTTTCAGTATTCTGTAAGTTTCAATCAGATCCCCCCCTCATCCTTCTAAACTCCATCGAGTATAGACCCAGAGTCCTCAAACCTTCCTCATACGTTAAGCCTTTCATTCCTGGGATCGTTCTCGTGAACCTCCTCTGGACCCTCTCCAGGGCCAGCACATCCTTCCTGAGATACACGGGGCCCAGAATTGCTCACAATATTCTAAATGTGGTCTGACCAGAGCCTTATAAAGCCTCAGCGGCACATCCCTGCTTTTATATTCCAGTCCTCTCGAAATAAATGCCAACATTGCATTTGCCTCCCTAACTACCGACTCAACCTGCAAGTGAACCTTAAGAGAATCCTGGACTAGGACTCCCAAGTCCCTTTGCACTCCAGATTTCTGAATTCTCTCCCCATTTAGAAAATAGTCTATGCCTCTATTCTTCTTACCAAAGTGCATGACCTCACACTTCCCCACGTTGTATTCCATCTGCCACTTCTTTGCCCATTCTCCTAACCTGTCCAAATCCTTCTGCAGCCTCCTCGTCTCCTCAATACTACCTGTCCCTCCACCTATCTTCGTATCATCTGCAAACTTAGCCAGGATGCCCTCAGTTCCTTCATCTGGATCGTTAATGTATAAAGTGAAAAGTTCTGGTCCCAACACTGACCCCTGCGGAACTGCACTAGTCAATCACTGGGAACACCGGTTCTTAGCTGCTACACATGAACAGACGGACGCACAAGGAGCAGGAGTAGGACATTTGTCCCCTCAAGGCTGCCCCGCCATTTAATAAGACCATGGCTGACCTAATAATAGCCTCAAATCTGCCTCTGGTCCACCCCACGATAGCCCATCGCACCCCCTTCCCTCACTCCCCCTTGCTTACCAAGAACATCTCCAACTCGCCCTTAAAAATATTCACAGACTCCTCTTCCACACCGCCTTTTCAGGGAGAGAGAGTTCCAAAGACTCACGACCCTCTGAGTGGAAAGATTTCTCCTCGTCTCTGTCGTAAAGTATTGGCTGAGTGGCAGGAAGCAGATGGTGATGGTCGAGGGGGGTTCGTTTGTGACTGGGTGCCCGTGTCCAGTGGGGGTTCCACAGGGATCGGCGTTGGGTCCCTTGCTGTTCGTGGTCTCCATAAACAATTTACACTTGAATGTAGGAGAGTAGATCAGTTCGTTCGCGGATGACAGGGAAATTGGCGGGGTGGTAAACACTGAGGAGGGATAGCCTCAGATTGCAGGAGGATATTGATGGGCTGGTCAGATGGGCTGATCAATGGCAAATGGAATTTATTCCGGATAAGTGTGAGGTGATGAACTTGGGAAGGACAAAGAAGGCACGGGAATACACGATGAATGGCGGGACCCTGGGAAGTAACGAGGATCAGAGGGACCTTGGTGTGCATGTCCACTGGTCCCTTAAGGTAACGGGACAGGTAGAGAAGGTGGTTAAGAAGGCATATGGGATACTTGCCTTTATTAGCTGAGGCATAGAATATAGGAGCAGGGAGGTTATGCTGGAACTGTATAAAACGCTGGTTAGGCCACAGCTAGAGTATTGCGTGCAGTTCATGGAATCCGCATTATAGGAAGGATGTGATTGCACTGGAGAGAGTGCAGAGGAGATTTACCAGGATGCTGCCTGGGCTGGAGAGTTTTAGTTATGGGGAGAGATTGGATAGACTGGGGTTATTTTCCCTGGAGCAGAGGAGATTTACCAGGATGTTGCCTGGGCTGGAGAGTTTTAGTTATGGGGAGAGATTGGATAGACTGGGGTTATTTTCCCTGGAGCAGAGGAGATTTACCAGGATGTTGCCTGGGCTGGAGAGTTTTAGTTATGGGGAGAGATTGGATAGACTGGGGTTATTTTCCCTGGAGCAGAGGAGATTTACCAGGATGTTGCCTGGGCTGGAGAGTTTTAGTTATGGGGAGAGATTGGATAGACTGGGGTTATTTTCCCTGGAGCAGAGGAGATTTACCAGGATGTTGCCTGGGCTGGAGAGTTTTAGTTATGGGGAGAGATTGGATAGACTGGGGTTAATTTCCCTGGAGCAGAGGAGATTTACCAGGATGTTGCCTGGGCTGGAGAGTTTTAGTTATGAGGAGAGATTGGATAGACAGGGGTTATTTTCCCTGGAGCAGAGGAGATTGAGGGGGGACATGATTGAGGTGTATAAAGTTAAGAGGGGCATAGATAGGGTAGACAGGAAGGAGCTTTTCCCTTTGGTGGAGGAATCAATTACCAGGGGGGCACAGATTGAAGGTAAGGGGCAGGAGGTTTAGAGGGGATATGAGGGAGAATTTTATCACCCAGAGCGTTGTGGGAATGTGGAACTCACTGCCTGAAAGGGTGGGAGAGGCAGAAACCCTCACAACATTGAGGAAGTATTTGGAGGTGCACTTGTGAAACCCAAGGCATACAAGGCCATGGGCCTAGTGCTGGAAAATGGGATTAGAATAGTTAGGCACTTGTTTGACCGGCGAAGACTCGATGGGCCGAAGGGCCTTTCTCTGTGCTGTAGACCTCTATGGCTCTATCAGACTCTTGCACAATAAGCAATGCCTGATCTAAGAAATAGTTAAACGTATTGGAAAAGGGGCGTCTAAATACTAAATGAAAGGAATACTATTTTCTCTGTTTTATAGTTCTTATATATTTATATATATATTTGGTAAAGAAAATGTGGGATCTATGGATGTGGAAGTATGCGACAATATTCCCTTCACAACAAAACCAACAACAGAAAGAGCTGGAAAAACTCAGCAGGTCTGGCAGCATCGGCGGAGAGGGACACAGTTAACGTTTCCAATCCGTATGACTCTTCAACAGAACTAAGGAACAATAGGAAAGGGGTGAAATATAAGCTGGTTTAAGGTTTGGGGGAGGGACAAGAAGAGCTGGATAGAGGGCCAGTGATAGTTGGAGATAACAAAAAGATGTCACAGACAAAAGGACAAAGAGGTGTTGACGGTGGTGATATTATCTAAAGGAATGTGCTAATTAAGGGTAGAAAGCAGGACAAGCAAGGTACAGATAGTCCTAGTGGGGGTGGGGTGGGGTGAAGGTACGGATAGCCCTAGTGGGGGTGGGGTGGGGTGAAGGTACAGATAGCCCTAGTGGGGGTGGGGTGGGGGTGAAGGTACAGATAGTCCTAGTGGGTGTGGGGTGGGGTGAAGGTACAGATAGCCCTAGTGGGGGTGGGGTGGGGTGAAGGTACAGATAGCCCTAGTGGGGGTGTGGTGGGGGTACAGATAGCCCTAGTGGGGGTGGGGTGGGGTGAAGGTACAGATTGTCCTAGTGGGTGTGGGGTGAAGGTACAGATAGTCCTAGTGGGGGTGGGGTGAAGGTACAGATAGCCCTAGTGGGGGAGGGGTGGGGGTGAAGGTACAGATAGACCTAGTGGGGGTGGGGTGAAGGTACAGATAGCCCTAGTGGGGGTGGGGTGGGGTGAAGGTACAAATAGCCCTAGTGGGGTGGGGGGAAGGTACAGATAGCCCTAGTGGGGGTGGGGTGAAGGTACAGATAGTCCTAGTGGGGGTGGGGTGAATGTACAGATAGCCCTAGTGGGGGTAGGGTGGGGTGAAGGTACAGATAGTCCTAGTGGGGGTGGGGTGAATGTACAGATAGCCCTAGTGGGGGTAGGGTGGGGTGAAGGTACAGATAGTCCTAGTGGGGGTGGGGGTGAAGGTACAGATAGCCCTAGTGGGGGTGGGGTGAAGGTACAGATAGCCCTAGTGGGGGTGGGGTGAAGTACAGATAGACCTAGTAGGGGTGGGGTGGGGTGAAGGTACAGATAGCACTAGTGGGGGTGGGGTGGGGTGAAGGTACAGATAGCCCTAGTGGGGGGGTGGGGTGAAGGTACAGATAGCCCTAGTGGGGGTGGGGTGAAGGTACAGATAGCCCTAGTGGGGGTAGGGTGGGGTGAAGGTACAGATAGCCCTAGTGGGGGTGGGGTGGGGTGAAGGTACAGATAGTCCTAGTGGGGGTGGGAGTTGGGGTGAAGGTACAGATAGCCCTAGTGGGGGTGGGGTGGGGTGAAGGTACAGATAGCCCTAGTGGGTGTGGGGTGAAGGTACAGATAGCCCTAGTGGGGGTGGGGGGAAGGTACAGATAGCCCTAGTGGGGGTGGGGCGAAGGTACAGATAGCCCTAGTGGGGGTGGGGTGGGGTGAAGGTACAGATAGCCCTAGTGGGGGTGGGGTGGGGGTGAAGGTACAGATAGCCCTAGTGGGGGTGGGGTGAAGGTACAGATAGCCCTAGTGGGGGTGGGGGTGAAGGTACAGATAGCCCTAGTGGGGGTGGGGGTGGGGTGAAGGTACAGTTAGCCCTAGTGGGGGTGGGGTGGGGTGAAGGTACAGATAGCCCTAGTGGGGGTGGGGTGGGGTGAAGGTACAGAGAGCCCTAGTGGGGGTGGGGGTGAAGGTACAGATAGCCCTAGTGCGGGTGGGGGTGAAGGTACAGATAGCCCTAGTGGGGGTGGGGTGGGGTGGGGGTACAGATAGCCCTAGTGGGGGTGGGGTGGGGTGAAGGTACAGATAGCCCTAGTGGGGGTGGGGTGGGGTGAAGGTACAGATAGCCCTAGTGGGGGTGGGGTGGGGTGAAGGTACAGATAGCCCTAGTGGGTGTGGGGTGGGGTGAAGGTACAGATAGCCCTAGTGGGGGTGGGGTGGGGTGAAGGTACAGATAGCCCTAGTGGGGTTGGGGTGGGGTGAAGGTACAGATAGCCCTAGTGGGGGTGGGGTGGGGTGAAGGTACAGATAGCCCTAGTGGGGGTGGGGTGGGGTGAAGGTACAGATAGCCCTAGTGGGGGTGTGGTGGGGGTACAGATAGCCCTAGTGGGGGTGGGGTGGGGTGAAGGTACAGATTGTCCTAGTGGGTGTGGGGTGAAGGTACAGATAGTCCTAGTGGGGGTGGGGTGAAGGTACAGATAGCCCTAGTGGGGGTGGGGTGGGGGTGAAGGTACAGATAGACCTAGTGGGGGTGGGGTGGGGTGAAGGTACAAATAGCCCTAGTGGGGTGGGGGGAAGGTACAGATAGCCCTAGTGGGGGTGGGGTGAAGGTACAGATAGTCCTAGTGGGGGTGGGGTGAATGTACAGATAGCCCTAGTGGGGGTAGGGTGGGGTGAAGGTACAGATAGTCCTAGTGGGGGGTGGGGTGAATGTACAGATAGCCCTAGTGGGGGTAGGGTGGGGTGAAGGTACAGATAGTCCTAGTGGGGGTGGGGGTGAAGGTACAGATAGCCCTAGTGGGGGTGGGGTGAAGGTACAGATAGCCCTAGTGGGGGTGGGGTGAAGTACAGATAGACCTAGTAGGGGTGGGGTGGGGTGAAGGTACAGATAGCACTAGTGGGGGTGGGGTGGGGTGAAGGTACAGATAGCCCTAGTGGGGGTGTGGGGTGAAGGTACAGATAGCCCTAGTGGGGGTGGGGTGAAGGTACAGATAGCCCTAGTGGGGGTAGGGTGGGGTGAAGGTACAGATAGCCCTAGTGGGGGTGGGGTGGGGTGAAGGTACAGATAGTCCTAGTGGGGGTGGGAGTTGGGGTGAAGGTACAGATAGCCCTAGTGGGGGTGGGGTGGGGTGAAGGTACAGATAGCCCTAGTGGGGGTGGGGGGAAGGTACAGATAGCCCTAGTGGGGGTGGGGGGAAGGTACAGATAGCCCTAGTGGGGGTGGGGCGAAGGTACAGATAGCCCTAGTGGGGGTGGGGTGGGGTGAAGGTACAGATAGCCCTAGTGGGGGTGGGGTGGGGGTGAAGGTACAGATAGCCCTAGTGGGGGTGGGGTGAAGGTACAGATAGCCCTAGTGGGGGTGGGGGTGAAGGTACAGATAGCCCTAGTGGGGGTGGGGGGTGGGGTGAAGGTACAGTTAGCCCTAGTGGGGGTGGGGTGGGGTGAAGGTACAGATAGCCCTAGTGGGGGTGGGGTGGGGTGAAGGTACAGAGAGCCCTAGTGGGGGTGGGGGTGAAGGTACAGATAGCCCTAGTGCGGGTGGGGGTGAAGGTACAGATAGCCCTAGTGGGGGTGGGGTGGGGTGGGGGTACAGATAGCCCTAGTGGGGGTGGGGTGGGGTGAAGGTACAGATAGCCCTAGTGGGGGTGGGGTGGGGTGAAGGTACAGATAGCCCTAGTGGGGGTGGGGTGGGGTGAAGGTACAGATAGCCCTAGTGGGGGTGGGGTGGGGTGAAGGTACAGATAGCCCTAGTGGGGGTGGGGTGGGGTGAAGGTACAGATAGCCCTAGTGGGGTTGGGGTGGGGTGAAGGTACAGATAGCCCTAGTGGGGGTGGGGTGGGGTGAAGGTACAGATAGTCCCAGTGGGGGTGGGGTGGGGTGAAGGTACAGATAGCCCTATTGGGGGTGGGGTGAAGGTACAGATAGCCCTAGTGCGGGTGGGGTGGGGTGAAGGTACAGATAGCCCTAGTGGGGGTGGGGTGGGGTGAAGGTACAGATAGCCCTAGTGGGGTTGGGGTGGGGGGAAGGTACAGATAGCCCTAGTGGGGGTGGGGTGAAGGTACAGATAGCCCTAGTGGGGGTGGGGGTGGGGTGAAGGTACAGATAGCCCTAGTGGGGGTGGGGTGGGGTGAAGGTACAGATAGCCCTAGTGGGGGTTGGGTGAAGGTACAGATAGCCCTAGTGGGGGTGGGGTGGGGTGAAGGTACAGATAGCCCTAGTGGGGGTGGGGTGGGGGTGAAGGTACAGATAGCCCTAGTGGGGGTGGGGGTGGGGGTGAAGGTACAGATAGCCCTAGTGGGGGGTGGGGGTGGGGGTGAAGGTACAGATAGCCCTAGTGGGGGTGGGGTGAAGGTACAGATAGCCCTAGTGGGGGTGGGGTGGGGGTGAAGGTACAGATAGTCCTAGTGGGGGTGGGGTGGGGGTGAAGGTACAGATAGCCCTGGTGGGGGTGGGGTGGGGTGAAGGTACAGATAGCCCTAGTGGGGGTGGGGGTGAAGGTACAGATAGCCCTAGTGGGGGTGGGGTGGGGGTGAAGGTACAGATAGCCCTAGTGGGGGTGGGGTGGGGTGAAGGTACAGATAGCCCTAGTGGGGGTGGGGTGGGGGTGAAGGTACAGATAGCCCTAGTGGGGGAGGGGTGGGGGGAAGGGATGGAAATAGGCTAAAAGGTAGAGTAAAAACAATGGATGGAAATACATTTAAAAATAATGGAGATCGGTGGGAAAAGAAAAATCTATATGAATTATTGGAAAAAACACAAAGGAGGAGGAAGGAACGGAGAGGAGGTGGGGATGGAGGAGCTTCTGTTGGTTTCAAGACAAGAACGTTCTTTAATTTTGTTTTCAGGGTTTAACTTTAAGGAGAGGAGAGGGGAACCCATCAAGGTGTAAATAATCACACTGCACCTTGCTAAAGGCAATCACTGGTCAAACGGGTGATGGGCATCGATTTCCCAGTCTACACGGAATGAGGGAACTACAACTGGAACATCTTGGTAGTTGGCAGCACCGAGGAGCTGCCTTCAAAATAAAGCAAGAGACCAACCTGGACTAAGTCCTCTACCACAACCTCTGATTGTGGGTCAACATGACTTACCAAGGGTCTGTTTACGTCGATGTGTTTTACTGTTGCCTGGACTGAGATGCAACCAGGAGTCAGGTTCATTAGGGGGATTTTTGTAGTTATAATAAGACAATAGGACATAGGAGCAGAAATGAGGCCATTCGGCCCATCGAGTCTGCTCCGCCATTCAATCATGGTTGATAAGTTTCTCAACCCCATTCTCCCGCCTTCTCCCCGTAACCTTTGACCCCCTTACCAATGAATTTTGTCCAATAGAGCATTCAAAAGTGGGAGTGAAATCTTGCACCTACATGGCAGACACCAAGCAATGTTTACATTACGAATAAAATTGGGACTATGAAAGGGGTTCAAAGGGCCTGGCGATACAATGAAAATTTACAGACGGAAGGGAAAGCTAGGTGTAACCCGGGGAGGAGTTTGTGTATGCGGGGCAGACTCTCATTAGATCGAGGCAGCTGCAAGTCTCCAGCTGGTTTCAAAGGAACCAAAGTAAAAGGAACCTCATTTCGAATTCGTAAGGTGAAAAATGCTTTGCATGGTTAAGACAGAGGAGCAGAAATGAGGCCATTCAGCCCATCGAGTCTGCTCCACCATTCAATCATGGCTGATACGTTTCTCAACCCCATTCTCACGCCTTCTCCCCGTAACCTTTGACCCCCTTACCAATCAAGAACCTATCTATCTCGCTCTTAAATACACTCAATGACCCGGCCTCCACAGCCTTCTGCGGCAATGAATTCCATAGATTCACCACTCTCTGGCTAAAGAAGTTTCTCCTCATCTCTGTCCTAAAAGGTCTTCCCTTTACTCTGAGGCTGTGCCCTCGGGTCCGAGTCTCTCCTACTAATGGGAACATCTTCCCCACGTCCACTCTATCCAGGCCTTTCAGTATTCTGTAAGTTTCAATCAGATCCCCCCCTCATCCTTCTAAACTCCATCGAGTATAGACCCAGAGTCCTCAAACCTTCCTCATATGTTAAGCCTTTCATTCCTGGGATCGTTCTCGTGAACCTCCTCTGGACCCTCTCCAGGGCCAGCACGTCCTTCCTGAGATACACGGGGCCCAAAGTTGCTCACAATATTATAAATGTGGTCTGACCAGAGCCTTATAAAGACTCAGCAGCACATCCCTGCTTTTATATTCTAGTACTCTCCAAATAAATGCCAACATTGCATTTGCCTCCCTAACTACCGACTCCACCTGCAAGTTAACCTTAAGAGAATCCTGGACTAGGACTCCCAATAATAGTAACTTTGTAGAGATATGTATGTGCTTACAAACATTTTTCCATTAATAAATGTTTAATTTGGTTTTATAAAAATCGTCTTGAGACTCTGTGGTCTTAGTACTACTGATTTCAAAGCCTTCAATCTAGAAACACACAAATTGCAAAAATTAATCGTTTATTAATGCAAGAAAGATTGCAAGCACATATATAAGTCTACAAATTTACTATTATAACTGAAAAAACACCCCTAATAATCCTGACTCCTGGTTGCATCTCAGTTCAGGCAACAGTAAAGCACACAGTCGTTTCAAGTTTGCCTCTGGGATTTGAAGAGCTCAGCATTTACCATTGGCTGGGTCATAATACAGATGATTCAAGATGTGCAAAGCGACTCCCCGTCTTCCAAACGGGGTGAGGAAGGTCAGCCGGGAGTGGCATGCAAAGCCGGGTGGTTTGACAAATGCAGTTGGTGCAGCCGAGTTATTAAAAAAAACTTTAAACCACTGTCATAACCTATCATTATTTTCAGCGTTATGTTTGAGATGCAGCTCTAAATTCAGGAATCAGACTACCAGTTCTCGAGAGGTTTTATGTTAAACTAATTGAAACATGTTATTAAGTTACACAGGTTGAAATATATATGCACATGGCTACAAATTACTGCTTTCATAACTTTTAACAAACCCCCAAACTAATCTCCATTAAGGCAAAAGCGACCCATAGTCTTAACCAGGCACCGGTCCCATGATAGGGTCCCCCTTGTCCTCAATTATCACCCCACCAGCCTCCGCATACAAATGTTCATCCTCTGCCATTTCCGCCAACTCCAGAATGATGCCACCACCAAACACATCTTCCCTTCACCCCACCCCCGGTGGCATTCCGTAGGGATCGTTCCCTCCGGGACACCCTGGTCCACTCCTCCATCACCCCCTACACCTCAACCCCCCTCCCACGGCACCTTCCCATGCAACCGCAAAAGGTGCAGCACCTGCCCCTTCACTTCCCCCCCTCCTCACCGTCCAAGGACCCAAACACTCCTTCCAAGTGAAGCAGCATTTCACTTGCACGTCCCTCAATTCAGTCTACTGCACTCGTTGCTCCCAATGTGGTCTCCTCTACATTGGAGAGACCAAACGCAAACTGGGTGACCGCTTTGTAGAACACCTTCGATCTGTTCGCAAGCATGACTCAGACCTCCCTGTCACTTGCCATTTCAACACCCCCACCCTGCTCTCATGTCCACATGTCCGTCCTTGGCTTGCTGCATTGTTCCAGTGAAGCCCAACGCAAACTGGAGGAACAGCACCTCATCTTCCGACTAGGCACCTTACAGCCTCCCGGACTGAATGTTGAATTCAACAACTTTAGATCATGAACTCTCGCCTCCATCCCCACCTCCTTTCCGTTCCTTCCCCCTCCTTTTTGTTTTTTCCAATAATTTATATAGATTTTTCTTTTCCCACCTATTTCCATTATTTTTAAATGTTTTACATCCATTGTTTTATCTCTACCTTTTAGTACTCCCCCACCCCCACTAGGGCTATCTGTACCTTCACCCCCACCCCACCCCCACTAGGACTATCTGTATCTTGCTCGTCCTGCTTTCTACCCTTAGTTAGCACATTCCTTTAGATAATATCAACACCTTCAACACCTCTTTGTCCTTTTGTCTGTGACATCTTTTGGTTATCGCCACCTATCACTGGCCCTCTATCCAGCTCTGCTTGTCCCAACCCTCCCACCCTCTTAAACCAGCTTATATTTCACCCTTCTATAATTTTCCTTAGTTCTGTTGAAGAGTCATACAGACCCGAAACGTTATCTGTTTCCCTCTCCGCCAATGCTGCCAGACCTGCTGGGTTTTTCCAGCTATTTCTGTTGTTGGTTTTGTTGTGAAGGGAATATTGTCGCATACTTCCACATCCACAGATCCCGTGTTTTCTTTACCAAATATATATATAAATATATATGAACAATAAAATAAAGAAAATAATAGTTTCTTTTCACTTTGGTTCCTGTGGAGCCAGTGGGAGGGTTACAACTGCCCATTGATCTCACATTGCCTCGGCCCAGCACCCTCGAATCAGTTGTATTGTTCTACCTACCACAACTGATCCAATGCAAATCCTCATTGTATCTCCAGCCTCTTTGAACTTCACCTTTTAACAATGAAACCCCCTTTCATCGTACCGATTTTATTAGTGATGTAAACATATTGCCTGGTCTCTGCTAGCTAGGTGCCAGATTTCACCCCACTTCTTGAATGCTCTATTGATAAAATGCAAAGGCACGTTATCTCTCTTGCATCTCAAAACTAGTACCCATCAAAGCACCCAGAGGAGCTGGCTTTAATCCAATTGAGACACACACACAGACTAAACCCCTATTTCAAAAGGAAAATATTTTACGATAATATTATATACGTTAACAGAGTCTGCCACACAGCAACCCCTGCTACCCGAAAAGTTTGGAGGAAGTTATAGCTTACAGGCTACGTGCTGGAAACTGGGATTGATAGACATGATGGGCCAAAGGGCCTTTCTCGGTGCTGTATGACTCCTGTGGTTCACAGAAGTGCTCAGCAGCCAATCCAAAAATGAGGTTCTACAGGCCCAGAAGCAACCATTATTCCTGACGATCGGCGAATTGAAAGAGGCGGAGTGCTTTCGATCCCCCCCCAACCCAACCCCCCACCAACAGTGGGAAGATGTTGAACCTCTGCAAAGCAAGGAGAAGGCAGGCGACAAACAGAGTCAGGCGAGGCATGGGATCTGGAGAAACCAGGAGAGACCCGATTCCGTCGTTGTCATTGCTTATTGAGCATGAAAGCCGGGGAGATGGAACCAATCGCTTGCCACTTTGCAGGTGAAACCAGGGAACCCCTTAAGGATGGAAGTAGACGCCAGGTGAATTGTATAGACCCCCGTCGGGCTGTATGACACCTCGTGCGCAATATTGTGTAACGTTCTTTCGGACGTTTCAAGAACCAAGTATATTTTTCCAAAGGGGACAAAAAAGTGCTCAACAACTCAATTTGGAACCAATTCTCTTTCCAAATTGAAAATGCGTCCGGTTGGTGGTGGGGGCCGGGGGGGGGGGGAGAAATCCAAGTCAAGAGTTGTTACCACTGTACTTGACCATGATGGACACCAAGCGGCGCAACTCCTAGTTGAAGGACCCTGGCCTTCCAGGTCGCGATAGGTTAGGAAGAGATCGAATTCATCCGGCGCGGGAGTCTTTCCGGTTGCGAGCTGGAGGAACGCCGGAGCTGCTTAAAGATAAGAACGGAGATGCCCATCTCCCGGAGCGACCTGGGGAAAGCCCGAGGACTTGCGGGCCGAGGCTTACTTGGAAGGCGAGACCGGTGCCACCTTCCGCTGGGCGCTGAGTCGAGCGGGCGAGAGAGAGAGAGAGAGAGAGAGAGAGAGGCTGGGGTCCCGAGGGGCAGCCCCTGAACTTAAACGGGACCCCCAGACCGCCCGGGTCTTTGGGGATGGAGACCGAACGGCCAACAAATTTGCCAAGCTGGGCAAGTGCCCTACTCCCAAGGTTGAAGACCCAAACTAGCAGGGGGATTGTTGGGGTGGGGTGGGGTGCGGGTAACACATACCAAGCTTGATATGAGTCACGTGTATCAGCATTTGGAACTGGACGATGTCTCCCCTCACCCCCCCCCAAGTGACCATAAACGCCCACGGAGAAGGGGGGGGGTGGGGGGAGCTGACGTCAATGCCTGGCGCCTGCCCTTTGGCATACCTTCGCCCCAGAGGGCACCAGAGAGCTCGCTTCGAGGACCTCGAGCTGTGGTTCTACCAACAATCTGGAGAGGCAGGAGTGGACCCAAAGGAGGGGAAAAAAAATGCACTTTCTTTTTCGGGCGAGGGGAGTCACTTATTTAGACCGGCAGGGCAGTCGACATCCCTGTGGGAGAGACATCCCCGGCTATCAGAGAGGCACCTGCCCCTCAGAACGCCTCTGGACGCGAGTCGTTTTTAAAGGGGACAGTAAATCGATGGCGGCCGACTCCTACCCACCCGTGTCAATGGTCCGAGCCCCCTCTACTCTGGCCGTTGAACAGGGAACACCCCACCCCCCTCACCTCCCCCCCCCCACCCTCCCCACCCTGTTGGGTTTTGGATGCTAGCGGAAGAAGAAGCTTTTTTTTCCCACCAAACGCCAGTCCGCTCTTGCTCCCTCTAACCCCGCCGGTTTCGTGGGTCTTTCATTAGCTCCAGGTTCCTTTCATTGAGTTCAAATTCGGATTGGAACCCCCGAGTCCCCCAGAGGGTTGACAGCGCCCTGAAGGAGGAGTCTCGTGGACTCGAAACGTTAGTTCGGTCTTACTCTCCACAGGCCTGCCGGGTTTTTCCAACGCCCTCTCTTTTTGTCTCGGGTTCCCGGCACCTGCGGTATTTTGCTTTCATCCCCAGAGCATTACCCCGGGTCTCTGGATGACAAGCCCAGTGACAATACGACCATGCCATCGCCTCCCCTATGAATACAATTTCGCACATAGGCCAGGGGGTGGTATAAGCCCTCAAAAACCCAAAATCGCCCCTTGCAAAAGAGCAACGAACATGTCCCGATTCCCCAAGTTACCCTACAAGTGACCAATTTCCTGCATTCCTCACCAGTCCAAGCCGGGCAGGTAAGGAACTGGACCAGTCCCCGTCTCGGGCGAGAGACCCAAGCATTAAACAGGTGGGTCCCGGGAACCAGCCCCCCGATGAATCGAAGTTGCTCTACGCTCAGTGGGGTGAAGCCCCTCACCTCGAACTTATGTCTCTCCTTGTGACGGTCCCTTCAACTAAGGGGAACAGCTGCTCCCTATCCACCCTGTCCATGCCCCTCGTAATCTTGTCCACCTCGATCAGGGTCGTCCCTCAGTCTTCTCTGCTCCAACGAAAACAACCCAAGTCTATCCAAACCTCTCTTCCTAACTTAAATGTTTCATCCCTCTTGGACTACAGGAAGATATAGACGGGATGGTCAAATGGGCAGATAAGTGGCAGATGGAGTTTAACCCTGAAAAGTGTGAGGTGATACACTTTGGAAGGAGTAATTTGACAAGGAAGTATTCAATGAACGGCATGGCACTAGGAAGTTCTGGGGAACAAAGGGACCTTGGCGTGTGTGTGTCCGTAGATCTCTGAAGGCGGAGGGGCATGTTAGTGGGGTGGTGAAAAAGGCGTATAGGACACTTGCCTTTATCAATCGAGGCATAGAATACAAAAGTAGGGAGGTCATGTTGGGAGTTGTATAGACCTTTGGCGAGGCCACAGCTGGAGTACTGTGTGCAGCTCTGGACCCCACATTATAGGAAGGATGTGGTGGCGCTGGAGGGGGTGCAGAGGAGATTCACCAGGATGTTGCCTGGGATGAAACATTTAAGTTACGAAGAGAGGTTTGGATAGACTTGGGTTGTCTTCGTTGGAGCAGAGAAGACTGAGGGGCGACCCTGATCGAGGTGGACAAGGTTATGAGGGGCATGGACAGGGTGGGTAGGGAGCAGCTGTTTCCCCCTTAGTTGAAGGGTCAGTCACGAGGTGGGTATAAGTTCAAGTTGAGGGGGGCAGGAGGTTTAGGGGGGGATGTGAGGAGGAACTTTTGTTACCCAGAGGGTGGTGAGGGTCTGGAATGCGCTGCCTGGGAGGGTGGTGGAGGTGGGTTAGCCTCACATCCTTTAAAAAGTACCTGGATGAGCACTCGACACCTCATAACATTCAAGGCAATGGGGCCCGAGCGCTGGTCAACGGGGTTAGGGAGGTAGGTCAGGGGTTTCTCACGGTGTTGGCGCAGACTCGATGGGCCGAAAGGCCTCTTCTGCACTGTGTGGTTCTGTGAATGGGGGGGGGGGTGCATGGGGCAGGAGTCCTGCCAGGGGGAAGGTTATTGCTGGAGGTTGGGGATGGTTGGCGATGCAGAGGAGGCAGTCAAGCGCTGTGCCCGCAATGCCAACAGCTTCAGAAGTTGTCCCATTACCAGCCACGGGATTGAGCGGGAAGACCCTTGGGTGGGATCGCACTGTTCCTGGAAACCGCGCTCCAACTGAGTAGAAACATTTGAAACACAGGAACATAGAAACTAGCAGCAGGGGTAGGCCATTAAGTTGACGTTAGAAATAATAGAGGGGCAGTCAGACAACTGGGAGCCAACTACAGACCCCCAAATAGTGAAAGGGAGGTAGAAGAACAAATATGGAGGCAAATTTCTGCTCGTAAGAACAAGAGGGGCAATAATAGTGGGAGACTTCAACCATCCTGATATCAACCGGGATTCAAACAATATAAGGGGCACTGAGGGAGAAGAATTCACTCAGTGTGTCCAAGAAAATCTTTTCAACCAATCGGTGACAAACCCAACGAGAGGAGATGCAATTCTAGACCTCGCCTTGGGGGACGAAGGAGGGTAAATGGGTGAAGTGACAGTTGGCGAACGTATCGGAGACAGTGATCACAATTCAGTTAGATTACCATGGACAAGGGACAGAGGTAAGGCAGGGGTAAAAGTCTCGAACTGGGGGAAGGCAAATTTTGCAGCAATGGGAAGGGACGTGGGTGGGGTGGACTGGACAGCACTGCTGGACAATAAAACAGTAGACAAACAGTGGGAAGCGCTAAAAAGCAAGATCCTAATTGTACAGAGTAGACACGTCCCCTAAAAATATAATAGTGGTACTGCCAAATCTAGACCTCCCTGGTTGTCTGCACTGCAGATAGCCTAGACGAATATAGGAAGAGCAGGGACGAAGTAATAAAGGAAATCATGAAAAAAGGTTAGCAAGTAGAGTTAAAGATAACCCAAACACATTACCAACACATTAATGCTAAACAGTGAGTTAAGGAAAAAGTGGGACCTATCAGAGATGAAGATGGAAACTTGGGTGTAGATGCAGAGGCTGTGGGAAGGGTTTTGAGTGAATATTTTGTCTCCGTGTTTACAAAGGAAAGGGAGGAGGTAGGTACAGTAGTCCAGGAGGAACCCTGCGAGATATTGGATGGGATAGTCATAAAGAGAGAGAGAGGAAGTACTCGGAGGGTTGAAATCCTTGAAAGATAAGTCACCAGGGCAGATGGATTGTTTGCGAGGCTGCTGAAGGAAGTCAGGGAGGAGACAGCAGATGCTCTGAGGATGATTTTCCAATCTTCACGAGATACAGGGGAGGTACCGGAGGACTGGAGAAATGCAACTATAGTTCCATTGTTTAAAAAGGGATCAAAGGAAATGCCAAACAATTAGAGGCCAGTTAGTCTTACATCGGTGGTGAGCATATTAGTACAATCAATCCTGAGAGATAGGATTAACTGTCACGTGAAAAGGCATGGACTAGTCAGGGATGGTCAGCATGGATTTGTTAAAGGAAGGTCTTGCCTCACAAATTTGATTGAATTCTTTGAGGAAGTGACAAGAAGGGTTGATGAAGGTAGTGCGGTGGATGTTGTGTACATGGACTTTAGCAAGGCATTTGACAAGATCCCACATGGAAAATTTGTCAGGAAAGTAAAATCCCATGGGATTCAGGGTAATGTGGCAAACTGGATAAAAGGTTGGCTTTGTAACAGGAAACAAAGGGTAATGGTCGATGGATGCCCTTGTGAATGGAAAGTTGTCTCAAGTGGTGTTCCACAGGGCTTGGTGTTGGGACCCTTGCTGTTTGTGTTATATATTAACGATTTGGACATGAATGTGGAGGGCACGATTGGGAAATTTGCAGATGAGACAAAGATTGGCCGAGTGGTGGATAGTGTGGAGGATAGCCATAATCTCCAAAACGATATAGATGGGTTGGTGGAGTGGGCGGTAAAGTGGCAGATTGATTTTAAACATAGAGAAGTGTGAGGCCATACATTTAGGGAGGTCAAACAGTTACAGGGATCACACAATAAATGGGAGTTTACTAAGAGGGGTAGATGAAGTGAGAGATCTTGGCGTACAAGTACACAGCTCCCTGAAGGCAGCAGTCCAAGTAGACAAGGTTGTAAAGAAGGCATATGGAATGCGCTCCTTCATTGCGAATCCAAAACAAAAACAAAAATAGCTGGAAAAACTCAGCAGATCTGGCAGTATTGGCGGAGAGGGACAAAGTTAATGTTTCGAGTCCGTATGACTCTTCAGCAGAACTAAGTAACAATAGGAAAGGGGCGAAATATAAGCTGGTTTAAGGTTTGGGGGAGTGGGACTGGTAGAGCTGGATAGGGGGCCAGTGATAGGTGGAGATAACCAAAAGATGTCACAGACAAAAGGACAAAGAGGTGTTGACGGTGGTGATATTATCTAAAGGAATGTGCTAATTAAGGGTAGAAAGCAGGACAAGCAAGGTACAGATAGTCCTAGTGGGGGTGGGGTGGGGTGGAAGGTACAGATAGTCCTAGTGGGGGTGGGGTGAAGGTACAGATAGTCCAAGTGGGGGTGGGGTGAAGGTACAGATAGTCCTAGTGGGTGTGGGGTGGGGTGAAGGTACGGATAGCCCTAGTGGGGGTGGGGTGAAGGTACAGATAGCCCTAGTGGGGGTGGGGTGAAGGTACAGATAGCCCTAGTGGGGGTGGGGGCGAAGGTACAGATAGCCCTAGTGGGGGTGGGGGGAAGGTACAGATAGTCCTAGTGGGGGTGGGGTGGGGTGAAGGTACAGATAGCCCTAGTGGCGGTGGGGGTGAAGGTACAGATAGCCCTAGTGGGGGTGGGGTGGGGTGAAGGTACAGATAGCCCTAGTGGGGGTGGGGTGGGGTGAAGGTACAGATAGCCCTAGTGGGGGTGGGGTGAAGGTACAGATAGCCCTAGTCGGGGTGGGGGTGAAGGTACAGATAGCCCTAGTGGGGGTGGGGTGGGGTGAAGGTACAGATAGCCCTAGTGGGGGTGGGGTGAAGGTACAGATAGCCCTAGTGGGGGTGGGGTGGGGTGAAGGTACAGATAGTCCTAGTGGGGGTGGGGTGAAGGTACAGATAGCCCTAGTGGGGGTGGGGTGAAGGTACAGATAGCCCTAGTCGGGGGGGGGGGGGTGAAGGTACAGATAGCCCTAGTGGGGGTGGGGTGGGGTGAAGGTACAGATAGCCCTAGTGGGGGTGGGGTGAAGGTACAGATAGCCCTAGTGGGGGTGGGGTGAAGGTACAGATAGCCCTAGTGGGGGTGGGGTGGGGTGAAGGTACAGATAGCCCTAGTGGGGGTGGGGTGAAGGTACAGATAGCCCTAGTGGGGGTGGGGTGAAGGTACAGATAGCCCTAGTGGGGGTGGGGTGAAGGTACAGATAGCCCTAGTGGGGTGGGGGTGAAGGTACAGATAGCCCTAGTGGGGTGGGGGTGAAGGTACAGATAGCCCTAGTGGGGGTGGGGTGGGGTGAAGGTACAGATAGTCCTAGTGGGGGTGGGGTGAAGGTACAGATAGCCCTAGTGGGGGTGGGGTGGGGTGAAGGTACATATAGCCCTAGTGGGGGTGGGGTGAAGGTACAGATAGCCCTAGTGGGGGTGGGGTGAAGGTACAGATAGCCCTAGTGGGGGTGGGGTGGGGTGAAGGTACAGATAGCCCTAGTGGGGGTGGGGTGAAGGTACAGATGGCCCTAGTGGGGGTGGGGTGAAGGTACAGATAGCCCTAGTGGGGGTGGGGTGGGGTGAAGGTACAGATAGCCCTAGTGGGGGTGGGGTGGGGTGAAGGTACAGATAGCCCTAGTGGGGGTGGGGTGGGGGTGAAGGTACAGATAGCCCTAGTGGGGGTGGGGGTGAAGGTACAGATAGCCCTAGTGGGGGTGGGGTGGGGTGAAGGTACAGATAGCCCTAGTGGGGGTGGGGTGAAGGTACAGATAGCCCTAGTGGGGGTGGGGTGGGGGTGAAGGTACAGATAGCCCTAGTGGGGGTGGGGTGGGGTGAAGGTACAGATAGACCTAGTGGGGGTGGGGGTGAAGGTACAGATAGCCCTAGTGGGGGTGGGGTGAAGGTACAGATAGCCCTAGTGGGGGTGGGGTGAAGGTACAGATAGCCCTAGTGGGGGTGGGGTGGGGGGAAGGTACAGATAGTCCTAGTGGGGGTGGGGTGAAGGTACAGATAGCCCTAGTGGGGGTGGGGTGGGGTGAAGGTACAGATAGTCCTAGTGGGGGTGGAGTGGGGTGAAGGTACCGATAGCCCTAGTGGGGGTGGGGTGGGGTGAAGGTACAGATAGCCCTAGTGGGGGTGGGGTGAAGGTACAGATAGCCCTAGTGCGGGTGGGGTGGGGTGAAGGTACAGATAGCCCTAGTGGGGGTGGGGTGAAGGTACAGATAGCCCTAGTGGGGGAGGGGTGAAGGTACAGATAGCCCTAGTGGGGGTGGGGTGGGGTGAAGGTACAGATAGTCCTAGTGGGGGTGGGGTGGGGTGAAGGTACAGATAGCCCTAGTGGGGGTGGGGTGAAGGTACAGATAGCCCTAGTGGGGGTGGGGTGGGGTGAAGGTACAGATAGCCCTAGTGGGGGTGGGGGTGCTGGTGAAGGTACAGATAGCACTAGTGGGGGTGGGGGGAAGGTACAGATAGCCCTAGTGGGGGTGGGCTGGGGGTGAAGGTACAGATAGCCCTAGTGGGGGTGGGGTGGGGGTGAAGGTACAGATAGCCCTAGTGGGGGTGGGGTGAAGGTACAGATAGCCCTAGTGGGGGTGGGGTGAAGGTACAGATAGCCCTAGTGGGGGTGGGGTGGGGTGAAGGTACAGATAGCCCTAGTGGGGGTGGGGTGGGGTGAAGGTACAGATAGCCCTAGTGGGGGTGGGGTGAAGGTACATATAGCCCTAGTGGGGGTGGGTGGGGGGAAGGGATGGAAATAGGCTAAAAGGTATAGTAAAAACAATGGATGGAAATACATTTAAAAATAATGGAAATCGGTGGGAAAAGAAAAATCTAGATGAATTATTGGAAAAAACACAAAGGAGGAGGAAGGAACGGGGAGGAGGTGGGGATGGAGGAGCTTCTGTTGGTTTCAAGACAAGAACGTTCTTTAATTTTGTTTTGAGGGTTTAACTTTAAGGAGAGGAGAGGGGAACCCATCAAGGTGGAAATAATCACACTGCACCTTGCTAAAGGCAATCACTGGTCAAACGGGTGATGGGCATCGATTTCCCAGTCTACACGGAATGAGGGAGCTACAACTGGAACATCTTGGTAGTTGGCAGCACCGAGGAGCTGCCTTCAAAATAAAGCAAGAGACCAACCTGGACTAAGTCCTCTACCACAACCTCTGATTGTGGGTCAACATGACTTAGCAAGGGTCTGTTTACATCGATGTGTTTTACTGTTGCCTGAACTGAGATGCAACCAGGAGTCAGGTTCATTAGGGGGATTTTTGTAGTTATAATAAGACAATAGGACATAGGAGCAGAAATGAGGCCATTCGGCCCATCGAGTCTGCTCTGCCATTCAATCATGGCTGATAAGTTTCTCAACCCCATTCTCACGCCTTCTCCCCGTAACCTTTGACCCCCTTACCAATGCATTTTGTCCAATAGAGCATTCGAAAGTGGGAGTGAAATCTTGCACCTATCTGGCAGACACCAAGCAATGTTTACATTACGAATAAAATTGGGACTATGAAAGGGGTTCAAAGGGCCTGGCGATACAATGAAAATTTATAGACGGAAGGGAAAGCTAGGTGTAACCCAGGGAGGAGTTTGTGTATGCGGGGCAGACTCACATTAGATCGAGGCAGCTGCAAGCCTCCAGCTGGTTTCAAAGGAACCAAAGTAAAAGGAACCTCATTTCGAATTCGTAAGGTGAAAAATGCTTTGCCTGGTTAAGACAGAGGAGCAGAAATGAGGCCATTCGGCCCATCGAGTCTGCTCCGCCATTCAATTATGGCCGATAAGTTTCCCAACCCCATTCTCCCGCCTTCTCCCCGTAACCTTTGACCCCCTTACCAATCAAGAACCTATCTATCTCGCTCTTAAATACACTCAATGACCCGGCCTCCACAGCCTTCTGTGGCGATGAGTTCCATAGATTCACCACTCTCTGGCTAAAGAAGTTTCTCCTCATCTCTGTTCTAAAAGGTCTTCCCTTTACTCTGAGGCTGTGCCCTCGGGTCCTAGTTTCTCCTACTAATGGAAACATCTTCCCCACGCCCACTCTATCCAGGCCTTTCAGTATTCTGTAAGTTTCAATCAGATCCCCCCTCATCCTTCTAAACTCCATCAAGTATAGACCCAGAGTCCTCAAACCTTCCTCATATGTTAAGCCTTTCATTCCCGGGATCATTCTCGTGAAACTCCTCTGGGACCCTCTCCAGGGCCAGAACATCCTTCCTGAGATACACGGGGCCCAAAATTGCTCACAATATTATAAATGTGGTCTGACCAGAGCCTTATAAAGACTCAGCAGCACATCCCTGCTTTTATATTCTAGTACTCTCCAAATAAATGCCAACATTGCATTTGCCTTCCTAACAACCGACTCAACCTGCAAGTTAACCTTAAGAGAATCCTGGACTAGGACTCCCAATAATAGTAACTTTGTAGAGATATGTATGTGCTTACAAACATTTTTCCATTAATAAATGTTTAATTTGGTTTGATAGAAATCGTCTTGAGACTCTGTGGTCTTAGTACTACTGATTTCAAAGCCTTCAATCTAGAAACACACAAATTGCAAAAATTAATCGTTTATTAATGCAAGAAAGATTGCAAGCACATATATAAGTCTACAAATTTACTATTATAACTAAAAAAACACCCCTAATAATCCTGACTCCTGGTTGCATCTCAGTTCAGGCAACAGTAAAACACATAGTCGTTTCAAGTTTGCCTCTGGGATTTGAAGAGCTCAGTATTTACCATTGGCTGGGTCATAATACAGCTGATTCAAGGTGTGCAAAGTGACTCCCTGTCTTCCAAATGGGGTGAGGAAGGTCAGCCGGGAGTGGCACGCAAAGCCGGGTGGTTTGACAAATGCAGTTGGTGCAGCCGAGTTATTAAAAAAAACTTTAAACCACTGTCATAACCTATCATTATTTTCAGTGTTATGTTTGAGATGCAGCTCTAAATTCAGGAATCAGACTACCAGTTCTCGAGAGGTTTTATGTTCAACTAATTGAAACATGTTATTAAGTTACACAGGTTGAAATATATATGCACATGGCTACAAATTACTGCTTTCATAACTTTTAACAAACCCCCAAACTAATCTCCATTAAGGCAAAAGCGACCCATAGTCTTAACCAGGCACCGGTCCCATGATAGTGTCCCCCTTGTCCTCACTTATCACCCCACCAGCCTCCGCATACAAATGTTCATCCTCTGCCATTTCCGCCAACTCCAGAATGATGCCACCACCAAACACATTTTCCCTTCACCCCACCCCCGGTGGCATTCCGTAGGGATCATTCCCTCCGGGACACCCTGGTCCACTCCTCCATCACCCCCTACACCTCAACCCCCCTCCCACGGCACCTTCCCATGCAACCGCAAAAGGTGCAGCACCTGCCCCTTCACTTCCCCCCCTCCTCACCGTCCAAGGGCCCAAACACTCCTTCCAAGTGAAGCAGCATTTCACTTGCACGTCCCTCAATTCAGTCTACTGCACTCGCCGATCCCAATGTGGTCTCCTCTACATTGGAGAGACCAAACGCAGGACTGAGTGACCGCTTTGTAGAACACTTTCGATCTGTTCGCAAGCATGACTCAGACCTCCCTGTCACTTGCCATTTCAACACCCCCACCCTGCTCTCATGCCCACATGTCCGTCCTTGGCCTGCTGCATTGTTCCAGTGAAGCCCAACGCAAACTGGAGGAACAGCACCTCATCTTCCGACTAGGCACTTTACAGCCTCCCGGACTGAATGTTGAATTCAACAACTTTAGATCATGAACTCTCGCCTCCATCCCCACCCCCTTTCCGTTCCTTCCCCCTCCTTTTTGTTTTTTCCAATAATTTATATAGATTTTTCTTTTCCCACCTATTTCCATTATTTTTAAATGTTTTACATCCATTGTTTTATCTCTACCTTTTAGTACTCCCCCACCCCCACTAGGGCTATCTGTACCTTCACCCCCACCCCACCCCCACTAGGACTATCTGTATCTTGCTCGTCCTGCTTTCTACCCTTAGTTAGCACATTCCTTTAGATAATATCAACACCTTCAACACCTCTTTGTCCTTTTGTCTGTGACATCTTTTGGTTATCGCCACCTATCACTGGCCCTCTATCCAGCTCTGCTTGTCCCAACCCTCCCACCCTCTTAAACCAGCTTATATTTCACCCTTCTATAATTTTCCTTAGTTCTGTTGAAGAGTCATACAGACCCGAAACGTTAACTGTTTCCCTCTCCGCCAATGCTGCCAGACCTGCTGGGTTTTTCCAGCTATTTCTGTTGTTGGTTTTGTTGTGAAGGGAATATTGTCGCATACTTCCACATCCACAGATCCCGTGTTTTCTTTACCAAATATATATATAAATATATATGAACAATAAAATAAAGAAAATAATAGTTTCTTTTCACTTTGGTTCCTGTGGAGCCAGTGGGAGGGTTACAACTGCCCATTGATCTCACATTGCCTCGGCCCAGCACCCTCGAATCAGTTGTATTGTTATACCTACTACAACTGATCCAATGCAAATCCTCATTGTATCTCCAGCCTCTTTGAACTTCACCTTTTAACAATGAAACCCCCTTTCATCGTACCGATTTTATTAGTGATGTAAACATATTGCCTGGTCTCTGCTAGCTAGGTGCCAGATTTCACCCCACTTCTTGAACGCTCTATTGATAAAATGCAAAGGCACGTTATCTCTCTTGCATCTCAAAACTAGTACCCATCAAAGCACCCAGAGGAGCTGGCTTTAATCCAATTGAGACACACACACAGACTAAACCCCTATTTCAAAAGGAAAATATTTTACGATAATATTATATACGTTAACAGAGTCCGCCACACAGCAACCCCTGCTACCCGAAAAGTTTGGAGGAAGTTATAGCTTACAGGCTACGTGCTGGAAACTGGGATTGATAGACATGATGGGCCAAAGGGCCTTTCTCGGTGCTGTATGACTCCTGTGGTTCACAGAAGTGCTCAGCAGCCAATCCAAAAATGAGGTTCTACAGGCCCAGAAGCAACCATTATTCCTGACGATCGGCGAATTGAAAGAGGCGGAGTACTTTCGATCCACCCCCCCACCCAACCCCCCACAAACAGTGGGAAGATGTTGAACCTCTGCAAAGCAAGGAGAAGGCAGGCGACAAACAGAGTCAGGCGAGGCATGGGATCTGGAGAAACCAGGAGAGACCCGATTCCGTCGTTGTCATTGCTTATTGAGCATGAAAGCCGGGGAGATGGAACCAATTGCTTGCCACTTTGCAGGTGAAACCAGGGAACCCCTTAAGGATGGAAGTAGACGCCAGGTGAATTGTATAGACCCCCGTCGGGCTGTATGACACCTCGTGCGCAATATTGTGTAACGTTCTTTCGGACGTTTCAAGAACCAAGTATATTTTTCCAAAGGGGACAAAAAAGTGCTCAACAACTCAATTTGGAACCAACTCTCTTTCCAAATTGAAAATGCGTCCGGTTGGTGGTGGGGGCCGGGGGGGGGGAGAAATCCAAGTCAAGAGTTGTTACCACTGTACTTGACCATGATGGACGCCAAGCGGCGCAACTCCTAGTTGAAGGACCCTGGCCTTCCAGGTCGCGATAGGTTAGGAAGAGATCGAATTCATCCGGCGCGGGAGTCTTTCCGGTTGCGAGCTGGAGGAACGCCGGAGCTGCTTAAAGATAAGAACGGAGATGCCCATCTCCCGGAGCGACCTGGGGAAAGCCCGAGGACTTGCGGGCCGAGGCTTACTTGGAAGGCGAGACCGGTGCCACCTTCCGCTGGGCGCTGAGTCGAGCGGGCGAGAGAGAGAGAGAGAGAGAGAGAGAGAGAGGCTGGGGTCCCGAGGGGCAGCCCCTGAACTTAAACGGGACCCCCAGACCGCCCGGGTCTTTGGGGATGGAGACCGAACGGCCAACAAATTTGCCAAGCTGGGCAAGTGCCCTACTCCCAAGGTTGAAGACCCAAACTAGCAGGGGGATTGTTGGGGTGGGGTGGGGTGCGGGTAACACATACCAAGCTTGATATGAGTCACGTGTATCAGCATTTGGAACTGGATGATGTCTCCCCTCACCCCCCCCCCCCCCCAGTGACCATAAACGCCCACGGAGAAGGGGGGGGCGGGGGGAGCTGACGTCAATGCCTGGCGCCTGCCCTTTGGCATACCTTTGGCCCAGAGGGCGCCGGAGAGCTCGCTTCGAGGACCTCGAGCTGTGGTTCTACCAACAATCTGGAGAGGCAGGAGTGGACCCAAAGGAGGGGAAAAAAAATGCACTTTCTTTTTCGGGTGAGGGGAGTCACTTATTTAGACGGGCAGGGCAGTCGACATCCCTGTGGGAGAGACAGCCCCGGCTATCAGAGAGGCACCTGCCCCTCAGAACGCCTCTGGACGCGAGTCGTTTTTAAAGGGGACAGTAAATCGATGGCGGCCGACTCCTACCCACCCCTGTCAATGGTCCGAGCCCCCTCTACTCTGGCCGTTGAACAGGGAACACCCCCCCCCCCTCACCTCCCCCCCCACCCTCCCCACCCTGTTGGGTTTTGGATGCTAGCGCAAGAAGAAGCTTTTTTTCCCACCAAACGCCAGTCAGCTCTTGCTCCCTCTAACCCCGTCGGTTTTGTGGGTCTTTCATTAGCTCCAGGTTCCTTTCATTGAGTTCAAATTCGGATTGGAACACCCGAGTCCTGCAGAGGGTTGACAGCGCCCTGAAGGAGGAGTCTCGTGGACTCGAAACATTAGTTCGGTCTTACTCTCCACAGGCCTGCCGGGTTTTTCCAACGCCCTCTCTTTTTGTCTCGGGTTCCCGGCACCTGCGGTATTTTGCTTTCATCCCCAGAGCATTACCCCGGGTCTCTGGATGACCAGCCCAGTGACAATACGACCATGCCATCGCCTCCCCTATGAATACAACTTCGCACATAGGCCAGGGGGTGGTATAAGCCCTCAAAAACCCAAAATCGCCCCTTGCAAAAGAGCAACGAACATGTCCCGATGCCCCAAGTTACCCTACAAGTGACCAATTTCCTGCATTCCTCACCAGTCCAAGCAGGGCAGGTAAGGAACTGGACCAGTCCCCGTTTCGGGCGAGAGACCCAAGCGTTAAACAGGTGGGTCCCGGGAACCAGCCCCCCGATGAATCGAAGTTGCTCTACGCTCAGTGGGGTGAAGCCCCTCACCTCGAACTTATGTCTCTCCTTGTGACGGTCCCTTCAACTAAGGGGAACAGCTGCTCCCTATCCACCCTGTCCATGCCCCTCGTAATCTTGTCCACCTCGATCAGGGTCGCCCCTCAGTCTTCTCTGCTCCAACGAAGACAACCCAAGTCTATCCAAACCTCTCTTCGTAACTTAAATGGTTCATCCCTCTTGGGCTACAGGAAGATATAGACGGGATGGTCAAATGGGCAGATAAGTGGCAGATGGAGTTTAACCCTGAAAAGTGTGAGGTGATACATTTTGGAAGGAGTAATTTGACAAGGAAGTATTCAATGAACGGCATGACACTAGGAAGTTCTGGGGAACAAAGGGACCTTGGCGTGTGTGTGTCCGTAGATCTCTGAAGGCGGAGGGGCATGTTAGTGGGGTGGTGAAAAAGGCATATAGGACACTTGCCTTTATCAATCGAGGCATAGAATACAAAAGTAGGGAGGTCATGTTGGGAGTTGTATAGACCTTTGGCGAGGCCACAGCTGGAGTACTGTGTGCAGCTCTGGACCCCACATTATAGGAAGGATGTGGTGGCGCTGGAGGGGGTGCAGAGGAGATTCACCAGGATGTTGCCTGGGATGAAACATTTAAGTTACGAAGAGAGGTTTGGATAGACTTGGGTTGTCTTCGTTGGAGCAGAGAAGACTGAGGGGCGACCCTGATCGAGGTGGACCAGGTTATGAGGGGCATGGACAGGGTGGGTAGGGAGCAGCTGTTTCCCCCTTAGTTGAAGGGTCAGTCACGAGGGTGTATAAGTTCAAGGTGAGGAGGCAGGAAGTTTAGGAGGGGATGTGAGGAGGAGCTTTTGTTACCCAGAGGGTAGTGAGGGTCTGGAATGCGCTGCCTGGGAGGGTGGTGGAGGTGGGTTAGCCTCACACCCTTTAAAAAGTACCTGGATGAGCACTCGGCACCTCATAACATTCAAGGCGATGGGGGCCGAGCGCTGGTCAACGGGGTTAGGGAGGTAGGTCAGGTGTTTCTCACGGTGTTGGCGCAGACTCGATGGGCCGAAAGGCCTCTTCTGCACTGTGTGGTTCTGTGAATGGGGGTGAGGGAGGGGGGTGCATGGGGCAGGAGTCCTGCCAGGGGGAAGGTTATCGCTGGAGGTTGGGGATGGTTGGCGATGCAGAGGAGGCAGTCAAGCGCTGTGCCCGCAATGCCAACAGCTTCAGAAGTTGCCCCATTACCAGCCACGGGATTGAGCGGGAAGACCCCTGGGTGGGATCGCACTGTTCCTGGAAACCGCGCTCCAACTGAGTAGAAACATTTGGAACACAGGAACATAGAAACTAGCAGCAGGGGTAGGCCATTAAGTTGACGTTAGAAATAATAGAGGGGCAGTCACACAACTGGGAGCCAACTACAGACCCCCAAATAGTGAAAGGGAGGTAGAAGAACAAATATGGAGGCAAATTTCTGCTCGTAAGAACAAGAGGGGCAATAATAGTGGGAGACTTCAACCATCCTGATATCAACCGGGATTCAAACAATATAAGGGGCACTGAGGGAGAAGAATTCACTCAGTGTGTCCAAGAAAATCTTTTCAACCAATCGGTGACAAACCCAACGAGAGGAGATGCAATTCTAGACCTCGCCTTGGGGGACGAAGGAGGGTAAATGGGTGAAGTGACAGTTGGCGAACGTATCGGAGACAGTGATCACAATTCAGTTAGATTACCATGGACAAGGGACAGAGGTAAGGCAGGGGTAAAAGTCTCGAACTGGGGGAAGGCAAATTTTGCAGCAATGGGAAGGGACGTGGGTGGGGTGGACTGGACAGCACTGCTGGACAATAAAACAGTAGACAAACAGTGGGAAGCGCTAAAAAGCAAGATCCTAATTGTACAGAGTAGACACGTCCCCTAAAAATATAATAGTGGTACTGCCAAATCTAGACCTCCCTGGTTGTCTGCACTGCAGATAGCCTAGACGAATATAGGAAGAGCAGGGACGAAGTAATAAAGGAAATCATGAAAAAAGGTTAGCAAGTAGAGTTAAAGATAACCCAAACACATTACCAACACATTAATGCTAAACAGTGAGTTAAGGAAAAAGTGGGACCTATCAGAGATGAAGATGGAAACTTGGGTGTAGATGCAGAGGCTGTGGGAAGGGTTTTGAGTGAATATTTTGTCTCCGTGTTTACAAAGGAAAGGGAGGAGGTAGGTACAGTAGTCCAGGAGGAACCCTGCGAGATATTGGATGGGATAGTCATAAAGAGAGAGAGAGGAAGTACTCGGAGGGTTGAAATCCTTGAAAGATAAGTCACCAGGGCAGATGGATTGTTTGCGAGGCTGCTGAAGGAAGTCAGGGAGGAGACAGCAGATGCTCTGAGGATGATTTTCCAATCTTCACGAGATACAGGGGAGGTACCGGAGGACTGGAGAAATGCAACTATAGTTCCATTGTTTAAAAAGGGATCAAAGGAAATGCCAAACAATTAGAGGCCAGTTAGTCTTACATCGGTGGTGAGCATATTAGTACAATCAATCCTGAGAGATAGGATTAACTGTCACGTGAAAAGGCATGGACTAGTCAGGGATGGTCAGCATGGATTTGTTAAAGGAAGGTCTTGCCTCACAAATTTGATTGAATTCTTTGAGGAAGTGACAAGAAGGGTTGATGAAGGTAGTGCGGTGGATGTTGTGTACATGGACTTTAGCAAGGCATTTGACAAGATCCCACATGGAAAATTTGTCAGGAAAGTAAAATCCCATGGGATTCAGGGTAATGTGGCAAACTGGATAAAAGGTTGGCTTTGTAACAGGAAACAAAGGGTAATGGTCGATGGATGCCCTTGTGAATGGAAAGTTGTCTCAAGTGGTGTTCCACAGGGCTTGGTGTTGGGACCCTTGCTGTTTGTGTTATATATTAACGATTTGGACATGAATGTGGAGGGCACGATTGGGAAATTTGCAGATGAGACAAAGATTGGCCGAGTGGTGGATAGTGTGGAGGATAGCCATAATCTCCAAAACGATATAGATGGGTTGGTGGAGTGGGCGGTAAAGTGGCAGATTGATTTTAAACATAGAGAAGTGTGAGGCCATACATTTAGGGAGGTCAAACAGTTACAGGGATCACACAATAAATGGGAGTTTACTAAGAGGGGTAGATGAAGTGAGAGATCTTGGCGTACAAGTACACAGGTCCCTGAAGGCAGCAGTACAAGTAGACAAGGTTCTAAAGAATGCGCTGCTTCATTGGGAATCCAAAACAAAAACAAAAATAGCTGGAAAAACTCAGCAGATCTGGCAGTATTGGCGGAGAGGGACAAAGTTAATGTTTCGAGTCCGTATGACTCTTCAGCAGAACTAAGTAACAATAGGAAAGGGGTGAAATATAAGCTGGTTTAAGGCAGGGGGAGTGGGACAGGTAGAGCTGGATAGAGGGCCAGTGATAGGTGGAGATAACCAAAAGGTGTCACAGACAAAAGGACAAAGAGGTGTTGACGGTGGTGATATTATCTAAAGGAACGTGCTAATTAAGGGTAGAAAGCAGGACAAGCAAGGTACAGATAGTCCTAGTGGGGGTGGGGTGGGGTGAAGGTACAGATAGCCCTAGTGGGGGTGGGGTGGGGGGAAGGTACAGATAGTCCTAGTGGGGGTGGGGTGAAGGTACAGATAGCCCTAGTTGGGGTGGGGTGAAGGTACAGATAGTCCTAGTGGGGGTGGGGTGGGGGTGAAGGTACAGATAGCCCTAGTGGGGGTGGGGTGAAGGTACAGATAGCCCTAGTGGGGGTGGGGTGGGGGTGAAGGTACAGATAGCCCTAGTGGGGGTGGGGTGAAGGTACAGATAGCCCTAGTGGGGGTGGGGTGAAGGTACAGATAGCCCTAGTGGGGATGGGGTGGGGGTGAAGGTACAGATAGCCCTAGTGGGGGTGGGGTGAAGGTACAGATAGTCCTAGTGGGTGTGGGGTGGGGGTGAAGGTACAGATAGCCCTAGTGGGGGTGGGGTGAAGGTACAGATAGCCCTAGTGGGGGTGGAGTGGGGTGAAGGTACAGATAGCCCTAGTGGGGGTGGGGTGAAGGTACAGATAGCCCTAGTGGGGGTGGGGGGAAGGTACAGATAGCCCTAGTGGGGGTGGGGTGGGGGTGAAGGTACAGATAGCCCTAGTGGGGGTGGGGTGAAGGTACAGATAGTCCTAGTGGGGGTGGGGTGGGGTGAAGGTACAGATAGCACTAGTGGGGGTGGGGTGGGGTGAAGGTACAGATAGCCCTAGTGGGGGTGGGGTGAAGGTACAGATAGCCCTAGTGGGGGTGGGGTGGGGTGAAGGTACAGATAGCCCTAGTGGGGGTGGGGTGAAGGTACAGATAGCCCTAGTGGGGGTGGGGTGAAGGTACAGATAGCCCTAGTGGGGGTGGGGTGAAGGTACAGATAGCCCTAGTGGGGGTGGGGTGAAGGTACAGATAGCCCTAGTGGGGGTGGGGTGGGGTGAAGGTACAGATAGCCCTAGTGGGGGTGGGGTGAAGGTACAGATAGCCCTAGTGGGGGTGGGGGTGGGGTGAAGGTACAGATAGCCCTAGTGGGGGTGGGGTGGGGTGAAGGTACAGATAGCCCTAGTGGGGGTGGGGGGAAGGTACAGATAGTCCTAGTGGGGGTGGGGGTGAAGGTACAGATAGCCCTAGTGGGGGTGGGGTGGGGTGAAGGTACAGATAGCCCTAGTGGGGGTGGGGGGAAGGTACAGATAGTCCTAGTGGGGGTGGGGGTGAAGGTACAGATAGCCCTAGTGGGGGTGGGGGTGGGGGTGAAGGTACAGATAGCCCTAGTGGGGGGTGGGGTGGGGTGAAGGTACAGATAGACCTAGTGGGGGTGGGGTGGGGTGAAGGTACAGATAGCCCTAGTGGGGGTGGGGTGGGGGTGAAGGTACAGATAGCCCTAGTGGGGGTGGGGTGGGGTGAAGGTACAGATAGCCCTAGTGGGGGTGGGGTGGGGTGAAGGTACAGATAGCCCTAGTGGGGGTGGGGTGAGGTGAAGGTACAGATAGCCCTAGTGGGGGTGGGGTGGGGTGAAGGTACAGATAGCCCTAGTGGGGGTGGGGTGGGGGTGAAGGTACAGATAGCCCTAGTGGGGGTGGGGTGAATGTACAGATAGCCCTAGTGGGGGTGGGGTGAAGGTACAGATAGCCCTAGTGGGGGTGGGGTGGGGTGAAGGTACAGATAGCCCTAGTGGGGGTGGGGTGGGTGAAGGTACAGATAGTCCTAGTGGGGGTGGGGTGGGGTGAAGGTACAGATAGCCCTAGTGGGGGTGGGGTGGGGTGAAGGTACAGATAGCCCTAGTGGGGGTGGGGTGGGGTGAAGGTACAGATAGACCTAGTGGGGGTGGGGTGGGGTGAAGGTACAGATAGCCCTAGAGGGGGTGGGGTGGGGGTGAAGGTACAGATAGCCCTAGTGGGGGTGGGGTGAATGTACAGATAGCCCTAGTGGGGGTGGGGGTGAAGGTACAGATAGCCCTAGTGGGGGTGGGGTGAAGGTACAGATAGCCCTAGTGGGGGTGGGGTGAAGGTACAGATAGCCCTAGTGGGGGTGGGGTGGGGTGAAGGTACAGATAGCCCTAGTGGGGGTGGGGTGGGGTGAAGGTACAGATAGCCCTAGTGGGGGTGGGGTGAAGGTACAGATAGCCCTAGTGGGGGTGGGGTGAAGGTACAGATAGCCCTAGTGGGGGTGGGGTGGGGGTGAAGGTACAGATAGTCCTAGTGGGGGTGGGGGAGTACTAAAAGGTAGAGATAAAACAATGGATGTAAAACATTTAAAAATAATGGAAATAGGTGGGAAAAGAAAAATCTATATAAATTATTGGAAAAAACAAAAAGGAGGGGGAAGGAACAGAAAGGGGGTGGGGATGGAGGCGAGAGTTCATGACCTAAAGTTATTGAATTCAATATTCAGACCGGAAGGCTGTAAGGTGCCTAGTCGGAAGATGAGGTGCTGTTCCTCCAGTTTGCGTTGGTCGTCACTGGAACAATGCAGCAAGCCAAGGATGGACATGTGGGCACGAGAGCAGGGTGGGGTGTTAAAATGGCAAGCGACAGGGAGGTCTGGGTCATGCTTGTGGACAGATCGAAGGTGTCCTGCAAAGCGGTCTCCCAGTCTGCGTTTGGTCTCTCCAATGTAGAGGAGACCACATTGGGAGCGGCGAGTGCAGTAGACTGAATTGAGGGACGTGCAAGTGAAATGCTGCTTCACTTGGAAGGAGTGTTTGGGCCCTTGGACAGTGAGGAGAGGGGAAGTGAAGGGGCAGGTGTTGCACCTTCTGCGGTTGCATGGGAAGGTGCCGTGGGAGGTGGTTGAGGAGTAGGGGGTGATGGAGGAGTGGACCAGGGTGTCCAGGAGGGAACGATCCCTACGGAATGCCGATAAGGGGGGGGTGAAGGGAAGATGTGTTTGGTGGTGGCATCATGCTGGAGTTGGCGGAAATGGCGGAGGATGATCCTTTGAATGCGGAGGCTGGTGGGGTGATAAGTGAGGACAAGGGGGACCCTATCATGTTTCTGGGAGGGAGGAGAAGGCGTGAGGGCGGATGCGCGGGAGATGGGCCGGACACGGTTGAGGGCCCTGTCAACGACCGTGAGTGGAAAACCTCGATTAAGGAAGAAGGAGGACATGTCAGAGGAACTGTTTTTGAAGGTAGCATCATCGGAACAGATGCGACGAAGGCGAAGGAACTGGGAGAATGGGATGGAGACCTTACTGGAAGCGGGGTGTGAGGAGCTGTAGTCGAGGTAGCTGTGGGAGTCGGTGGGTTTGTAATGGATATTGGTGGACAGTCATTGAGATGACAGAGATTGAGACAGAGAGGTCAAGGAAGGGAAGGGAAGTGTCAGAGATGGACCACGTGAAAATGATGGAGGGGTGGAGATTGGAAGCAAAATTAATAAATTTTTCCAAGTCCTGACGAGAGCATGAAGCGGCACCGAAGTAATCATCGATGTACCGGAGAAAAAGTTGTGGAAGGGGGCCGGAGTAGGACTGCAACAAGGAATGTTCCACATATCCCATAAAGAGACAGGCATAGCTGGGGCCCATGCGGGTCCCCATAGCCACACCTTTTATTTGGAGGAAGTGAGAGAGTTGAAGGAGAAATTGTTCAACGTGAGAACAAGTTCAGCCAGACGGAGGAGAGTAGTGGTGGATGGGGATTGTTTGGGCCTCTGTTCGAGGAAGAAGCTAAGGGCCCTCAGACCATCCTGGTGGGGGATGGAGGTGTAGAGGGATTGGACGTCCATGGTGAAGAGGAGGCGGTTGGGGCCAGGGAACTGGAAATTGTTGATGTGACGTAAGGTGTCAGAGGAATCACGGATGTAGGTGGGAAGGGACTGGGACAAGGGGAGAGAGAAGGGAGTCAAGATAGCAAGAAATGAGTTCTGTGGGGCAGGAGCAAGCTGAGGACGATCGGTCTACCGGGGCAGTTCTGCTTGTGGATTTTGGGTAGGAGATAGAAGCGGGCCGTCCGAGGTTGGGCGACTATCAGGTTGGAAGCTGTGGGAGGGAGATCCCCAGAGGAGATGAGGTCAGTGACAGTCCTGGAAACAATGGCTTGATGTTCAGTGGTGGGGTCATGGTCCAGGGAGAGGTAGGAGGAAGTGTCTGCGAGTTGACGCTCAGCCCTCCGCGAGGTAGAGGTCAGTGCGCCAGACAACAACAGCACCACCCTTGTCAGCGGGTTTGATGACAACGTCAGGGTTGGACCTGAGAGAATGGACTGCGGCAAGTTCAGAGAGAGGGAGACAGGTTAGAGAGGGGTGAGAGGAGCAGAGAAATTGAGACGACTAACGTCACACCTCGCTACTTTTGTATACAATTCCCCTCAATAAATTTTGTGATTCATGCACTAGGACACCCAGATCCCTCTGCATCCAAGTACTGCTCGTATTTCCCCAAAAAAACTGGTCTCAGATGCTACCAAGGACAAAGCTGGAAATTCAATTCTTTCTTGGTAGAGAGAAGAGGCAGGACAGGGCGAGGGAGGCTGGAGAGAGACATGGACAGAGACACAGAGAGATAGACATGGACAGAGAGAAAGAGAGAGATACGGTAAATGAGGGAGAGGGACAGGGACAGAGAGGGAGAGAAAAAGGGAGAGAGAGGGGAAATGGACACCAACAAAAGCATGGAGAGAATCACAGATAGAGAGAGAGAGACACGGACAGAGAGAGAGAGAGAGAGAGAGGCAGGCACAGACAGAGAGGTAGAGAGAGAGAGAGAATGGACAGAGAGGGCAAGGAAGAGAGACAAGGAGAGAGGAAAGGTACAGCACGGGGTTAGAGACAGAGTAAAGCTCCCTCTACACCGTCCCCATCAAACACTCCCAGGACAGGTACAGCACGGGGTTAGATACAGAGTAAAGCTCCCTCTACACCGTCCCCATCAAACACTCCCAGGACAGGTACAGCACGGGGTTAGATACAGAGTAAAGCTCCCTCTACACGGTCCCCCATCAAACACGCCTAGGACAGGTACAGCACGGGGGTTAGATACAGAGTAAAGCTCCCTCTACACTGTCCCCATCAAACACTCCCAGGACAGGTACAGCATGGGGTTAGATACAGAGTAAAGCTCCATCTACACTGTCCCCATCAAACACTCCCAGGACAGGTACAGCACAGGGTTAGATACAGAGTAAAGCTCCCTCTACACCGTCCCCATCAAACACTCCCAGGACAGGTACAGCACGGGGTTAGATACAGAGTAAGCTCTCTCTACAATGTCCCCTTCAAACACTCCCAGGACATGTACAGCACGGGGTTAGATACAGAGTAAATCTCCCTCTACACCGTCCCCATCAAACACTCCCAGGACATGTACAGCACGGGGTTAGATACAGAGTAAATCTCCCTCTACACCGTCCCCATCAAACACTCCCAGGACAGGTACAGCACGGGGTTAGATACAGAGTAAAGCTCCCCTCTACACTGTCCCCATCAAACACAACCAGGACAGGTAAAGCACGGGGTTAGATACAGAGTAAGCTCCCTCTACACTGTCCCCATCAAACACTCCCAGGACAGGTACAGCACGGGGTTAGATACAGAGTAAAGCTCCCTCTACACCGTCCCCATCAAACACTCCCAGGACAGGTACAGCACGGGGTTAGATACAGAGTAAAGCTCCCTCTACACCGTCACCATCAAACACTCCCAGGACAGGTACAGCACGGGGTTAGATACAGAGTAAAGCTCCCTCTACACTGTCCCCATCAAACACTCCCAGGACAGGTACAGCACGGGGGTAGATACAGAGTAAAGCTCCCTCTACACTGTCCCCATCAAACACTCCCAGGACAGGTACAGCACGGGGTTAGATACAGAGTAAAGCTCCCTCTACACTGTCCCCATCAAACACTCCCAGGACAGGTACAGCACGGGGTTAGAAACAGAGTAAAGCTCCCTCTACACTGACCCCATCAAACATTCCCAGGACAGGTACAGCTCGGTGTCAGATACAGAGTAAATCTCCCTCTACACTGTCCCCATCAAACACTCCCAGGACAGGTACAGCACAGGGTTAGATAAAGAGTAAAGCTCCCTCTACACTGTCCCCATCAAACACTCCCAGGACAGGTACAGCAAGGGGTTAGATACAGAGTAAAGGTCCCTCTACACTGACCCCATCAAACACTCCCAGGACAGGTACAGCTCGGTGTCAGATACAGAGTAAATCTCCCTCTACACTGTCCCCATCAAACACTCCCAGGACAGGTACAGCACAGGGTTAGATACAGAGTAAAGCTCCCTCTACAACGTCCCCATCAAACACTCCCAGGACAGGTACAACACGGGGTTAGATACAGAGTAAATCTCCCTCTACACTGTCCACAACAAGCACTCCCAGGACAGGTACAGCACGGGGTTAGATACAGAGTAAATCTCCCTCTACACTGTCCCCATCAAACACTCCCAGGACAGGTACAGCACGGGGTTAGATACAGAGTAAATCTCCATCTACACCGTCCCCATCAAACACTCCCAGGACAGTTACAACACAGGGTTAGATAGAGAGTAAAGCTCCCTCTACACTGTCCAAAACAAGCACTCCCAGGACAGGTACAACACGGGGTTAGATACAGAGTAAAGCTCCCTCTACACTGTCCCCATCAAACACTCCCAGGACAGGTACAACACGGGGTTAGATACAGAGTAAAGCTCCCTCTACACGGTCCACAATAAACACTCCCAGGACAGGTACAGCAAGGGGTAAGATAGAGTAAAGCTCCCTCTACACTGTCCCCATCAAACACTCCCAGGACAGGTACAGCACGGGTTAGATACAGAGTAAATCTCCTTCTACACTGTCACCATCAAACACTCTCAGGACAGGTACAGCACAGGGTTAGATACAGAGTGAATCTCCCTCTACACTGTCCCCCATCAAACACTCCCAGGACAGGTACAGCACGGGGTTAGATACAGAGTAAAGCTCCCTCTATACTGTCCCCATCAAACACTCCCAGGACAGGTACAGCACGGGGTTAGATACAGAGCAAAGCTCCCTCTACACTGTCCCCATCAAACACTCCCAGGACAGGTACAGCACGGGGTTAGATACAGAGTAAAGCTCCCTCTACACCGTCCCCATCAAACACTCCCAGGACAGGTACAGCACGGGGTTAGATAGAGAGTAAAGCTCCCTCTACACTGTCCCCATCAAACACTCCCAGGACAGGTACAGCATGGGGTTAGATACAGAGTAAAGCTCCCTCTACACCGTCCCCATCAAACACTCCCAGGACAGGTACAGCACGGGGTTAGATACAGAGTAAAGCTCTCTCTACACCATCCCCATCAAACACTCCCAGGACAGGTACAGCACGGGGTTAGATACAGAGTAAAGCTCCCTCTACACCGTCCCAATCAAACACTCCCGAGACAGGTACAGCACAGGGTTAGATACAGAGTAAATCTCCCTCTACACCGTCCCCATCAAACACTCCCAGGACAGGTACAGCACGGGGTTAGATACAGAATAAAGCTCCCTCTACACTGTCCCCATCAAACACTCCCAGGACAGGTACAGCACGTGGTTAGATACAGAGTAAAGCTCCCTCTACACTGTCCCTATCAAACACTCCCAGGACAGGGACAGCACGGGGTTAGATACAGAATAAAGCTCCCTCTACACTGTCCCCATCAAACACTCCCAAGACAGGTACAGCACGGGGTTAGATACAGAGTAAAGTTCCCTCTACACTGTCCCCATCAAACACTCCCAAGACAGTGTAGTAACTATGGTTTTATTCAGTGTGTAGTGTACCTTTATGAATCATACTTGATAAGGAAGATCACATGATCTGTTGTAACCATTCGGAGAGTAGCACCGGTCTACCTCAGCAGTCAATGCGGAGATAGAGTTGGAGTTGAAAGCACACGTTTAGTAGCTACTGACTATACTGTAAATAAGCTTAATGTTTCCACCCAAGACGTGTCTGCAGATCATCTGTATCAATAATAGTAGCAACTCGGCCTCAGCCACCCTTACGACAAACCGGCGATGAGGGCAAGGTGGGATTGAACGGAAGAAACCAAATTGAAAGGAAATCAGCACTCGACCTCGCCCAGCGATTGCAAGTGCAAACTCCATTCAACTGGAAGAAGCTTCACTCTCTCCAAATGCCACAATTTGGGAGGACTAATCTAGTTGAACCTGTCACAGGCGATTGGCCTCATGCATGGAACACCCCGCGTTCCTTTTTTTTCGAGCGAACCCGATTACGGTGGGGAAGAGAAGAGGCGAGCGATCCGCTTGAGTACTTGTGGGAGCAAAACCCACAGCCTGCTTCAAAGTTTGCTGGCACCTCACTGCCCCAGATTTGAAGAATTCCGATGAATGAGCGGGCCTCGTGAAGGGTCCTTTTCATAAGAACGTAAGGACAATAAGAAATGGGAACAGGAGTAAACCATTCGGCCCCTTGAGTCTGCTCCACCATTCAATAAGATCATGGCTGATCTACTTGTCTTTCGATTTCCAACTTCCTATCTAACCCCCGATAACCATCGATTCCCTTGCCGAACAAGAATCTATCTACCTCCGCCTTAAAAATATTCACCTGTTTTGGAAAAGGAAGGAACGAGAGGATTCGAGTACAGGAGCAGGGATGTCTTGCTGCAATTGTACAGGGCCTTGGTGAGACCACACCTGGAATATTGTGTGCAGTTTTGGTCTCCTTATCTGAGGAAGGACGTTCTTGCGATAGAGGGAGTGCAGCGAAGGTTTACCCGACTGATTCCTGGGATGGCGGGACTGACATATGAGGAGAGATTGAGTCGGTTTGGATTATATTCGCTGGAGTTCAGAAGTATGAGGAGGGATCTCATAGGAACCTGTAAAATTCTAACAGGACTAGACAGGGTGGATGCAGGAAGGATGTTCCTGATGGTGGGTGGGCGAGGTCCAGAACCAGGGGGTCACAGTCTGAGGATATTGGGTAGACCATTTGGGACTGAGATGAGGAGAGATTTCTTCACCCAGAGAGTGATGAGCCTGTGGAATTCACTACCACAGAAAGTAGTTGAGGCCAAAACATCGTGCGTTTTCAGGAAGGGGGTTCGATAGATCTCTTGGGATGAAAGGGATCAAAGGGTATGGGGGCGAAAGTGGGAGCAGGGCTATTGAGTTGGATGATCAGCCATGAGGGAGAGAGCGGGAGCCAGGCTGTTGAGTTGGGTGATCAGCCATGAGGGAGAGAGCGGGAGCCAGGCTGTTGAGTTGGGTGATCAGCCATGAGGGGAGAGAGCGGGAGCCAGGCTGTTGAGTTGGGTGATCAGCCATGAGGAAGAGAGCGGGAGCCAGGCTGTTGAGTTGGGTGATCAGCCGCGATCCTAATGAATGGCGGAGAAGGGCTACGAGGGGCCGAATGGCCTACTCCGTACTCCTAGTTTCTCCGTCAGGGAGCAACAACCCGGCGAAACACGGGGCCCTCTTCAGCCAATACCTGGAGGGAGGGCAGAAGGAACTCGGAGAGGCCCTCCCTCCACGACGGAGTCCGAGACGATGGGAGCAGGGGGAGAAAGGATGGAAGGGGAGAGGCGGGCCTGTTGAAAGGCCTTGCACACGCGCGCACACACGCGTGGTGAGATCCCCCCTCGTCTCGGC